>CM026387.1:30923458-30952379 GCA_014843695.1 Archivesica marissinica
AGCCCGCTCAGGACGTGTCTGTTTATATGAAAAAGTTGGCATTTTCTTATTGAGGTTGGTGCACCAAGTACTGGTTAACCGCTGGAGCCGGCCCAGGAAAGGTGTTGTTAACTGTGTAAACTGCCCGCCTGCGATATAGCCCAAAATGGTGCTGATGAAGGCGTAAAACCCGAACAAATAAACAAACAACCACTTCTATATAATCACATGCGTTTGACGTCGTATACATTATTATCATTCAGTTCCCAACAGGATACCCGCTGATTGTGACATTTTTGTTGGTGTGCATTGAATTCTCTCTATTGCATTTGAATGAAAAACCTATATTCGAATTACAGTAAATGATATATTTTCAGACTGGTTTTACCTCGTAGCATTTTAATATATGCGTGTTATTTAAACTTGCCATTTTCCAGCTAATGTAAACATGTTTACAAGATTTGATATTTAAATGTAAACCATTTTAATTTGGTCAGCGACACTTTTGATTAAGGTTTTGTTGTGAATGATGCTTTTACGAAAAGATAAATGGCAGTTTTTAGATAATATCTTGTTGTCAGTTTGGATTTTGTCCTCAATGTTAAATGATAAATGTCCTTTTGCCGAGTTGCTCCTACTTTCATGATGGTTGTCAGTGTAAATTGTATTTACAGCCCCATTGTGCGTTTACTTAGATGTGGCAAAATATTCTAAAAAGGAGCTTGTGATTAGAAAATCGTGATTACTGTTTCATATGTCAAATTTAAATTCATTCAGATTTTAATCAATGTTGTGAAGATCTGCCCACTATTGAAGTTTTGTTTGTGAAGTTTTTAATTATAAAAAGATTAAGGATGGCCGAGTGTTTACGGTCATTGACTTCAAATCACTTGACCCTCACCACTGTATGTTTGAAACCCGATGGGGCTGTTTAAATTCTTTTATGCAATCGAGGAAGCTATCTAGCTCGCCTGCGGAATGTAGATAGTTCTTCCCTGGTGCCCGTCCAAGCCTGAACTACTGCTCAAAGAGGCACCCAGGGTCTCTCCACCAACAACAGCTGGAAAGTTGCCATTTGACCTAAACTGTTAGTGCGACTTAGAACTCTAAAAACAAACTCAATTAGATGCTTGATCCTCATGAACAAATTACCGCTTTCATATGTGTCAGCGAGGTTTCAGTTTAGATAGTGAGGTATCAGTTTTGAATTTTGGTTGTGTTGTACGTTACCGGTTTTGATTTTTGGTAGTGCGGTAGCGGTTTTGGCATCGAAAATTCAGTTCATCAGTTCTGATGGTGAACAAGGTGTCATGGTCATTGTCTGTCTAATGTTTACTTGTTGTTGTTGCATTGTCTTAGTATGGGCATGTCTGTTACGAATGATCTAATATACGTGTAAATAACTATATAATATATGTGTAAACAACAATATAATATATGTGTAAACAACAATATAATATATGTGTAAACAACTGTCTAATATATGTGTAAACAACAATCTAATATATGTGTAAACAACAATCTAATATGCGTGTAAACAACAATCTAATATGCGTGTAAACAACTGTCTAATATATGTGTAACCAACAATATAATATATGTGTAAACAACAATATAATATATGTAAACAACTGTCTAATATATGTGTAACCAACAATATAATATATGTGTAAACAACAATCTAATATGCGTGTAAACAACAATCTAATATGCGTGTAAACAACTGTCTAATATATGTGTAACCAACAATATAATATATGTGTAAACAACAATATAATATATGTGTAAACAACAATATAATATATGTGTAAACAACAATATAATATATGTGTAAACAACAATATAATATATGTGTAAACAACAATATAATATATGTGTAAACAACTGTCTAATATATGTGTAAACAACAATATAATATACGTGTAAACAACAATATAATATACGTGTAAACAACAATATAATATATGTGTAAACAACAATATAAATATGTGTAAACAACTGTCTAATATATGTGTAAACAACAATCTAATATACGTGTAGCCAACTAATATATGTGTAAACAACTATCTAATATACGTGTAGCCAACTAATATACGTGTAAACAACTATCTAATATACGTGTAGCCAACTAATATACGTGTAAACAACAATATAAAAAACAAAAAAACAACAAAAACAACAAAAACAACAAAAACACAAAACACAACAAAACACAACAAAACACAACTAATATACGTGTAAACAACTATCTAATATATGTGTAAACAAATATCTAATATATGTGTAAACAACTATCTAATATATGTGTAAACAACTATCTAATATACGTGTAAACAACTATCTAATATATGTGTAAACAACTAATATACATGTAATGAACGATCTAATATACTGACCTCTAACCCTCAATCAACCCACAATGCTTGTAATCTCAGTGTACGGCCATGACTGTTCCAATGATATATTATATTGACCTCAAACATAACCCACAATGCTTGTAATCTCAGTGTACGGCCATGACTGTTCCAACAATCTATTATATTGACCTCAAACATAACCCACAATGCTTGTAATCTCAGTGTACGGCCAACCCAACAACTATTATATTGACCTCAAACATAACCCACAATGCTTGTAATCTCAGTGTACGGCCACGACTGTTCCAACGATCTATTTATTATATTGACCTCAAACATAACCCACAATGCTTGTAATCTCAGTGTACGGCCACGACTGTTCCAACGATCTATTTATTATATTGACCTCAAACATAACCCACAATGCTTGTAATCTCAGTGTACGGCCATGACTGTTCCAACAATCTATTATATTGACCTCAAACATAACCCACAATGCTTGTAATCTCAGTGTACGGCCATGACTGTTCCAATGATATATTATATTGACCTCAAACATAACCCACAATGCTTGTAATCTCAGTGTATGGCCACGACTGTTCCAACAATCTATTATATTGACCTCAAACATAACCCACAATGCTTGTAATCTCAGTGTACGGCCATGACTGTTCCAATGATATATTATATTGACCTCAAACATAACCCACAATGCTTGTAATCTCAGTGTACGGCCACGACTGTTCCAACAATCTATTATATTGACCTCAAACATAACCCACAATGCTTGTAATCTCAGTGTACGGCCATGACTGTTCCAACAATCTATTATATTGACCTCAAACATAACCCACAATGCTTGTAATCTCATTGTACGGCCATGACTGTTCCAATGATATATTATATTGACCTCAAACATAACCCACAATGCTTGTAATCTCAGTGTATGGCCACGACTGTTCCAACAATCTATTATATTGACCTCAAACATAACCCACAATGCTTGTAATCTCAGTGTACGGCCATGACTGTTCCAATGATATATTGTATTGACCTCAAACATAACCCACAATGCTTGTCTTCACAGTACGGCCTCAAATGTTCCAACGATATAACATACTGACCTCAAACATAACACACAATGCTTGTATGGGCTCTCCGTATGGCCACGTGTTACCATCGATATAACATATTGACCTCAAACATAACCCACATTGCTTGTCATCTGAGGATGGTCACAGGTTAACACTGGTCTAATATACTGACCTCAAACATAGCAAACAATTGTTGTCATCTATAATTATTAAAGCGAAAAGTTAAAAGTTCACACACATTTTAACAACCCATATTATGTTGTCTATTTTGTTGTGGTAGCCGAGTAATTTATTACGGACATTGTTGGTTTTTGGACATTAAATTAAAAGATAACATTCTGTGCTGTAAGTGCCATCACCATGTTCAACTGAGCTTGAATTCACAACAAAGGAATATATCTTGGTCATGCTGATTTTTATTTCTTAAGGTCACGTTTTTTACTCAAGAATTAAATGTCCATCAAATTGGGAACATTTCATCAGGTCTAAAATGGCCGACTTTGTTACTATAATTATATTGCAGTTATTTTTATCATTCTACAGTTGTAAGGCTCAGTCGATCAGCCTTAGGCCATCAAGTAGCATATGATCAAGGAATTAAAGACGTTTATTATATATTATAAAATGCTTTCCACATATTGAGGAATAAAAGACATTCGTTTTATGATTTCCACTGAAAGATCAGTGAAATAATAAATTATCTCTGTTTCGAAGCAGCGAAGTAACACCGTTTTTATTTTCACTGCCTTAGGCTTAATGTGAATGCCAGTGATACAATGTTACCTGTACCAATCAGTTACCTGTACCAATCAGTTACCTGTACCAATCAGTTATGTGTACTTATCAGTTTGTTACATGAACTTATCAGTTACATGTACCAATTAGTTACATCTACTAATCAGGTGCTTGTGCTAATCAGTTACATGTAGCAATCAGTTACTTGTACTAATCGGTTACCTGTACTAATCAGTTACCTGTACTAATCGGTTACCTGTACTAATCGGTTACCTGTACTAATCAGTTACCTGTACTAATCGGTTACCTGTACTAATCAGTTACCTGTACTAATCGGTTACCTGTACTAATCGGTTACCTGTACTAATCGGTTACCTGTACTAATCGGTTACCTGTACTAATCGGTTACCTGTACTAATCGGTTACCTGTACTAATCGGTTACCTGTACTAATTGGTTACCTGTACTAATCGGTTACCTGTACTAATCGGTTACCTGTACTAATCGGTTACCTGTACTAATTGGTTACCTGTACTAATCGGTTACCTGTACTAATCGGTTACATGTACTAATCGGTTACCTGTACTAATCGGTTACCTGTACTAATCGGTTACCTGTACTAATCAGTTACCTGTACTAATCAGTTACCTGTACCAATCAGTTACCTGTACCAATCAGTTACCTGTACCAATCAGTTACCTGTACAGTCAGTTACCATAAACCCAGACATTTACCAGTAAAAGCCAAATTGTTTACTATTGAAAGGGTCAATTATTTCTAACATACGAGACACCATATGAACACGAGACACCATATGAACACGAGACATCGTATGAACATCAGTGTGATGCGCTAGGTTGATAGGCATTCAATAACCGTTATTTATCTAGCTGGTGGCTCACCAACCAGCCATATTGGAATGAACCCCTGACAAGGTTCGAACCCTCGACCTCTCTTTGCTTGTATTTATTGGTTTATCTACCTCATGTTTTCACTCTAATTTCGGAGATCTTTTATTTATTTATCATTTATGTCGAACACCTTCGGGGAACCTATACATGTTTTCCTGGGCAGACTTAGCCAACCGTAGCAGTTAACCAATACTAAGCAATGTGTGAGAGGTGTCTTGCTCAAGGACACTACATACGTACCCTGACCGAGTATAGAACCTGGGTCCATTCAATTCCAAATCCGACACTACCACTGGACCACATTGTTTTTATTTAAGAAATATTATTTGTCTTTCCGTTATTTATTGGCAAATAAAACATGGTTTGTAGTTCTGGCGCGCATGAATTAACCATGCAGGCCATAGGCCTATGCTAATGAAACGACGTCGTATTTGACAGCACACGATAAACATGTTTAATTGCAGATTTAACCCTTTCAACACCACAGACCTCTAAATAGGCTTACAAAAAAGTGTAGATCCAGATGAGCCGGTTCGTGACGAGCCGTCTCATCAGGATCTGCACTTTTTTCAAGTAATATAACTATTTTTAGAAAAAAATTACCCATTTTAATAAATGAACTGATCCAAATGTAATTTTGTTATTAATTTATTGGTCTAAAAATATCATGGACCAGTCCATGTCAATTACTTGGTGTTGAATGGGTTAAGCATGGTACATTCCTCCTTTGCGTATACAGACAAAATGCCAAGCCATGTTATAATTATGAATGTTGGTTTGACTACTACATTGTCAATGTATGTGGTATTAGTAATGTAGTCAAGAGGGGCTTCTATGTGTGAAATGGTCAAAGAAACAAAATTTAAAAAGTTTAATTTACCAATATAGTTTGTTCCCAAATATAAAGGAGTCAGGTCATCCCTTTTTATCCATTTAGCTTTCAGCTGTCTATGGTCTAGTGGCCCTTAATGACCCTAGTAGCTATCTATGGTCTAGTTAACCTCAATGGCCCGGCATGGTATCACTGCTTTTTAAATGAACACTTATTTTCGCTTAATCCATCAGCAGATATTGAGTTAATATGGTCCGTGATCAAGAATGAAATGGTCAATCGTGAATGGTCATGCAGTTACGGGAAGGGAATAGAATTTAACTTTAGGTGACAAGTTATTTTTGGACACGTGTCTATGTTTGACTCTTCAGTGACTCAACTACAGTTGCTATACAGCTGGTGGTGTCTTGACAAGAGTCTTGCATTTTTGGAATTTTAATGTGTTCAGTTTAAGGTAAATATTTTGTCAATAATTTTTGTTTTTATGTAAAATTTTGGAATTGAATGTTAAAAATGTTGCTACAGAGTATATGCACATTTATTTTAGCTTGATTGTGAAACAAGTTCTTACAACATCCGTTTAATCGCTCTCGAGACCTAATTGATGGAATCCATCGCTTTTAATGTGTTCAGTTTAAGGTAAATATTCTGGCCATAATTTTGTTTTATGTAAAATAAATTAATTGAATAATATAAATTTTGCTACACACTATATGCACATTTATTTTAGCTTGATTGTGAAACAAGTTCTTACAACATTCGTTTAATCCGCTCTCGAGACCTAATTCGTGATGGAATCCATCGCCACGAGGGAGAGAGAACGTGAGGCAACGTGGATTTATGTGTCTCGCCTAAGGATATCGCCACTGTGATTATGACGTGTCCCGTTTGTTTGGACGTGGACAATTTCTCTCGGTCGGATTAGCTGACCTATGCATTTTTTACGGTAGTATGCGTGAGGTACCATGCTCGCTCAAGGACACTACTTTCACGCTGGTATGAGTTTTTCGAACCGGAACACCACTTCCATCCCCCCCTCCCGTCTCGATTTGATTTCCGATGCTTAACCACGGACACTGCGATTTCCTTAACCCATTCAACACCAAGTAACTGACATGGACTGGTCCATTACATTCTTAGACCAATAAATTAATAAGAAAATTAAATTTGGACCAATTCATTTGATTAAAATGGGTAATTTTGTCTAAAAACAGTAATATTACTTGCAAAAAGTGCAGATCCTGATGAGACGGCTCGTCACGAGCCGGCTCATCTGGATCTACACTTTTTGTAAGCCTATTTAGAGGTCTGTGGTGTGGAAAGGGTTAACCCTTAACCTGCTGCATACAATTGATAGAATGTACAAACAACATAGATCCAAGTCAGCCGTGGTGTAACGCCACTTCTGATCAGGATCTATGTTGTTTGCTCTTCAGCCAAGTGATTTAGCTCCACTATCCGAATAGTTCTGTGCCATCATTTCTTGTTCTATACTGTTTTCTAATGATTAGCGAGGTATGGATTAACCCATTCAACACCACAGACCTCTAAATTGGCTTACAGAAAAGTGTAGATCCAGATGAGCCGGCTCGTGACGAGCCGTCTCATCAGGATCTGCACTTTTTTCAAGTAATATAACTATTTTTAGAAGAAAAAATTCCCATTTTGATAAATGAACTGATCCAAATGTAATTTTGTTATTAATTTATTGGTCTAAAAATATCATGCACCAGTCCATGTCAGTTACTTGGTGTTGAATGGGTTAATTGTCACAAAGGCATCTCTCACTAAATGAATTGCATTCGAAGTTCGGAAGGTTTCACAAATATGTGTTTTAAAAATACAACATTATGTAATAACTGCGTTGTGGAAATTTAGTCCACCTACACTTCCCTGAGTTAGCTACCTTGCCGTACTCTCCTTGGAGGCACATGGCTATATCCTCCATTACCATAGCTACCTTGCCGTACTCTCCTTGCAGGAACATGGCTATATCCTCCATTACCATAGCTACCTTGCCGTACTCTCCTTGCAGGAACATGGCTATATCCTCCATTACCATAGCTACCTTGCCGTACTCTCCTTGCAGGAACATGGCTATATCCTCCATTACCATAGCTACCTTGCCGTACTCTCCTTGCAGGAACATGGCTATATCCTCCATTACCATAGCTACCTTGCCGTACTCTCCTTGGAGGCACATGGCTATATCCTCCATTACCATAGCTACCTTGCCGTACTCTCCTTGCAGGAACATGGCTATATCCTCCATTACCATAGCTACCTTGCCGTAGTCTCCTTGCAGGAACATGGCTATATCCTCCATTACCATAGCTACCTTGCCGTACTCTCCTTACAGGAACATGGCTATATCCTCCATTACCATAGCTACCTTGCCGTACTCTCCTTGCAGGAACATGGCTATATCCTCCATTACCATAGCTACCTTGCCGTACTCTCCTTGGAGGCACATGGCTATATCCTCCATTACCATAGCTACCTTGCCGTACTCTCCTTGCAGGAACATGGCTATATCCTCCATTACCATAGCTACCTTGCCGTACTCTCCTTGCAGGAACATGGCTATATCCTCCATTACCATAGCTACCTTGCCGTACTCTCCTTGGAGGCACATGGCTATATCCTCCATTACCATAGCTACCTTGCCGTACTCTCCTTGCAGGAACATGGCTATATCCTCCATTACCATAGCTACCTTGCCTTACTCTCCTTGCAGGCACATGGCTATATCCTCCATTACCATAGCTACCTTGCCGTACTCTCCTTGCAGGAACATGGCTATATCCTCCATTACCATAGCTACCTTGCCGTACTCTCCTTGCAGGAACATGGCTATATCCTCCATTACCATAGCTACCTTGCCGTACTCTCCTTGGAGGCACATGGCTATATCCTCCATTACCATAGCTACCTTGCCGTACTCTCCTTGGAGGCACATGGCTATATCCTCCATTACCATAGCTACCTTGCCGTACTCTCCTTGCAGGAACATGGCTATATCCTCCATTACCATAGCTACCTTGCCGTAGTCTCCTTGCAGGAACATGGCTATATCCTCCATTACCATAGCTACCTTGCCGTACTCTCCTTGCAGGAACATGGCTATATCCTCCATTACCATTCTTGCGCTCACCACAGTTAGCTACCTTGCCTTACTCTCCTTGCAGGCACATGGCTATATCCTCCATTACCATTCTTGTGCTCACCACAGTTAGCTACCTTGCCTTACTCTCCTTGAGGGCACATGGCTATATCCTCCATTACCATTCTTGCGCTCACCACAGTTAGCTACCTTGCCTTACTCTCCTTGCAGGCACATGGCTATATCCTCCATTACCATTCTTGCGCTCACCACAGTTAGCTACCTTGCCTTACTCTCCTTGGGCACATGGCTATATCCTCCATTACCATTCTTGCGCTCACCACAGTTAGCTACCTTGCCTTACTCTCCTTGCAGGCACATGGCTCTATCCTCCATTACCATTCTTGCGCTCACCACAGTTAGCTACCTTGCCGTACTCTCCTTGCAGGAACATGGCTATATCCTCCATTACCATTCTTGCGCTCACCACAGTTAGCTACCTTGCCTTACTCTCCTTGCAGGCACATGGCTATATCCTCCATTACCATTCTTGCGCTCACCACAGTTAGCTACCTTGCCTTACTCTCCTTGAGGGCACATGGCTATATTCTCCATTACCATAGCTACCTTGCCTTACTCTCCTTGAGGGCACATGGCTATATCCTCCATTACCATTCTTACACTCGCCACAGTTAGCTACCTTGCTGTACTCTCCTTGCAGGCACATGGCTATATCCTCCATTACCATTCTTGCGCTCACCACAGTTAGCTACCTTGCCGTACTCTCCTTGCAGGAACATGGCTATATCCTCCATTACCATACTTGCACTCACCACAGTTAGCTACCTTGCCTTACTCTCCTTGCAGGCACATGACTATATCCTTCATTACCATTCTTGCGCTCACCACAGTTAGCTACCTTGCCTTACTCTCCTTGCAGGCACATGGCTATATCCTTCATTACCATTCTTGCACTCCCCTGAGTTAGCTACCTTGCCGTACTCTCCTTGCAGGCACATGGCTATATCCTCCATTACCATTCTTGCGCTCACCACAGTTAGCTACCTTGCCGTACTCTCCTTGGAGGCACATGGCTATATCCTCCATTACCATTCTTACACTCGCCACAGTAAGCTCGCTGGAAATATATATTACTCAAAAATATTATTTTTGCAATCGTATCCACAAACTCCCCCACCCCCTCTCCCCTTGGATGAAGGTCTTACCGTTAACAGTTACGGTGTCATATGATATTTTCACCCGCCTATTATTTCACACGCGGGTGAAAATATCGCGCGACATGGTGAGGGGGTGAAAATCTCATGGCATTTTTTTCACCCACAGGTGAAAATATCGCGCAGGTGAAAATCTCATGTGACAACGGGACAAATACAACAGACTGAACATTATTGCCAGGTCAGTCTGTTGTGGTGGCGAGTAGACCACCCGCATTTCCTGGTTGTTTTACGTTTATTTATCGTTGCTACCAGTTGCCCACATGAGTGACGCCTCCTGAAGAGATTAGTCATTTTAGCTTTTTGAGGAATAGTACAATGATACAGACAGAGACCCATGCCATAGTCTCCTCTAGTCCCAACTGAAAGACTTAATATTATTATGGTCAGACGAGGATCGTACCTGCAATCCCTGAATTCACAGTCCAACGTGTTAACCACTGTACCACTAACCCACATTACCTGGGTAAGAACCAGTACTCGACTCTCAAACCTCCATATATAATGATAGACGAGACAACTATCTCACAATTAGCACCGTTTATCCGTTTATCACTTGTCCCTGATAGGGAGCAAAACTCACAGTCGTGGCGATAGCGCTGAAAGGCTAACAATGGCGCACTGTGCCACTGCGGATCTATGTATTATCTATTACTTAAATCTCATGGAACTCTTTGCCAGGACTTAAATCTCACGGAACTCTTTGCCAGGACTTAAATCTCACAGAACTCTTTGCCAGGACTTAAATCTCATGGAACTCTTTGCCAGGACTTAAATCTCACGGAACTCTTTGCCAGGACTTAAATCTCACAGAACTCTTTGCCAGGACTTAAATCTCACAGAACTCTTTGCCAGGACTTAAATCTCACAGAACTCTTTGCCAGGACTTAAATCTCACGGAACTCTTTGCCAGGACTTAAAATCTCACAGAACTCTTTGCCAGGACTTAAATCTCACGGAACTCTTTGCCAGGACTTAAATCTCACAGAACTCTTTGCCAGGACTTAAATCTCATGGAACTCTTTGCCAGGACTTAAATCTCACGGAACTCTTTGCCAGGACTTAAATCTCACGGAACCCTTTGCCAGGACTTAAATCTCACGGAACTCTTTGCCAGGACTTAAATCTCACTGAACTCTTTGCCAGGACTTAAATAAAATGTATTTGTATACCGTATATATATTGAATGAACTGAATAAAATATGTTTAAACTATATGAATTGTCGTTTGCTACAATTATTTGAACTATTTATAGCCTTTATTTTATCAAGCATGCAAAGAAGTAATGAAATGTATTTAACGACGAGTCGGTGGTCCAGGTTTGATCCCCCTTGTGACCACCGCAAATGTAAAAGAACCAGGGATGCTTCGGGAATTGGAGCATCTTCTATACCTTCTATATCTTGAACTATCTTCCACAGAATAAAATTACTATTATACTTCTGGAGGCATCGTCTCAATTACCCAGTCCATGATGATAAATAAATGTACCCAAAAAAAAGTATTTTTGCAAGTGCTAGAAAATAAATCAGGGGAGATAATACAGAATATGCAAACTGTGAAGTAGTGAATAAATGATCTCCCATGGATCTGTTGTGTACAGTTTGAATATATACTACAGGGTTACTGGTAGAGGATTGGTTATACACTAGTAGTATTATGTACACTGCTGTAACCCTATTTACAGAGTCTTAGTGTGTCTGTGACCTTCAGAGATTTAATCCCTCCAGTATAATACAACACAGTGTATTATGCTATAACACGTTTACACTATAATGCACTAATAACAAAATATACGTGGGCAGAGTCCCATTTCCTTTACTTTTTGTCGAATTTTTTTTAATTAAGTGTAACAATAGGGAGTCAATTACGTGTAGCAATAGGGAGTCAATTAAGTATAGCAATAGGGAGTCAATTAAGTGTAACAATAGGGAGTCAATTAAGTGTAACAATAGGGAGTCAATTAAGTGTAACAATATGGAGTCAATTAAGTGTAACAATAGGGAGTCAATTAAGTGTAACAATAGGGAGTCAATTAAGTGTAACAATATGGAGTCAATTAAGTGTAACAATAGGGAGTCAATTAAGTGTAACAATAGGGAGTCAATTAAGTGTATCAATAGGGAGTCAATTAAGAATAGCAATAGGGTGTCAATTAAGTATAGCAATAGGGAGTCAATTAAGTGTAGCAATAGGGAGTCAATTAAGTGTAACAATAGGGAGTCAATTAAGAATAGCAATATGGAGTCAATTAAAAATAGCAATAGGGAGTCAATTAAGTGTAACAATAGGGAGTCAATTAAGTGTAACAATAGGGAGTCAATTAAGAATAGCAATAGGGAGTCAATTAAGAATAGCAATAGGGAGTCAATTAAGTGTAGCAATAGGGAGTCAATTAGGAATAGCAATAGGGAGTCAATTAAGAATAGCAATAGGGAGTCAATTACGAATAGCAATAGGGAGTCAATTAAGTGTAGCAATAGGGAGTCAATTAAGTGTAACAATAGGGAGTCAATTAAGTGTAACAATAGGGAGTCAATTAAGAATAGCAATAGGGAGTCAATTAAGAATAGCAATAGGGAGTCAATTAAGAATAGCAATAGGGAGTCAATTAAGAATAGCAATAGGGAGTCAATTAAGAATAGCAATAGGGAGTCAATTAAGAATAGCAATAGGGAGTCAATTAAGAATAGCAATAGGGAGTCAATTAAGTGTAGCAATAGGGAGTCAATTAAGTGTAGCAATAGGGAGTCAATTAAGTGTAGCAATAGGGAGTCAATTAAGTGTAGCAATAGGGAGTCAATTAAGAATAATATTAGGGAGTCAATTAAGAATAATAATAGTCAATTAAGAAAACCAATAGGGGAATCAATTAACATGTGATAATATGGAGTCCATTAAGAACAATCATTTATAATATTCTTTTGAGTCCCTTCAAATGGACATGTCAATATGTACTATATATACAGCTCTATATGTACTATATATACAGCTCTATATGTACTATATATATGTACTATATATACAGCTCTATATGTACTATATATACAGCTCTATATGTACTATATATACAGCTCTATATGTACTATATATACAGCTCTATATGTACTATATATACAGCTCTATATGTACTATATATACAGCTCTATATGTACTATATATACAGCTCTATATGTACTATATATACAGCTCTATATGTACTATATATACAGCTCTATATGTACTATATATACAGCTCTATATGTACTATATATACAGCTCTATATGTACTATATATACAGCTCTATATGTACTATATATACAGCTCTATATGTACTATATATACAGCTCTATATGTACTATATATACAGCTCTATATGTACTATATATACAGCTCTATATGTACTATATATACAGCTCTATATGTACTATATATACAGCTCTATATGTACTATATATACAGCTCTATATGTACTATATATACAGCTATATATACAGCTCTATATGTACTATATATACAGCTCTATATGTACTATATATACAGCTCTATATGTACTATATATACAGCTATATATCTATATGTACTATATATACAGCTCTATATGTACTATATATACAGCTCTATATGTACTATATATACAGCTCTATATGTACTATATATACAGCTCTATATGTACTATATATACAGCTCTATATGTACTATATATACAGCTCTATATGTACTATATATACAGCTCTATATGTACTATATATACAGCTCTATATGTACTATATATACAGCTCTATATGTACTATATATACAGCTCTATATGTACTATATATACAGCTCTATATGTACTATATATACAGCTCTATATGTACTATATATACAGCTCTATATGTACTATATATACAGCTCTATATGTACTATATATACAGCTCTATATGTACTATATATACAGCTCTATATGTACTATATATACAGCTCTATATGTACTATATATACAGCTCTATATGTACTATATATACAGCTCTATATGTACTATATATACAACTCTATATGTACTATATATACAGCTCTATATGTACTATATATACACTCTATATGTATATATACAGCTCTATATGTACTATATATACAGCTCTATATGTACTATATATACAGCTCTATATGTACTATATATACAGCTCTATATGTACTATATATACAACTCTATATGTACTATATATACAGCTCTATATGTACTATATATACACTCTATATGTACTATATATACAGCTCTATATGTACTATATATACAGCTCTATATGTACTATATATACAGCTCTATATGTACTATATATACAGCTCTATATGTACTATATATACAGCTCTATATGTACTATATATACAGCTCTATATGTACTATATATACAGCTCTATATGTACTATATATACAGCTCTATATGTACTATATATACAACTCTATATGTACTATATATACAGCTCTATATGTACTATATATAGTACTATATATACAACTCTATATGTACTATATATACAGCTCTATATGTACTATATATACAGCTCTATATGTACTATATATACAGCTCTATATGTACTATATATACAGCTATATATGCTCTATATGTACTATATATACAGCTCTATATGTACTATATATACAGCTCTATATGTACTATATATACAGCTCTATATGTACTATATATACAGCTCTATATGTACTATATATACAGCTCTATATGTACTATATATACAGCTCTATATGTACTATATATACAGCTCTATATGTACTATATATACAGCTCTATATGTACTATATATACAGCTCTATATGTACTATATATACAGCTCTATATGTACTATATATACAGCTCTATATGTACTATATATACAGCTCTATATGTACTATATATACAGCTCTATATGTACTATATATACAGCTCTATATGTACTATATATACAGCTCTATATGTACTATATATACAGCTCTATATGTACTATATATACAGCTCTATATGTACTATATATACAGCTCTATATGTACTATATATACAGCTCTATATGTACTATATATACAGCTCTATATGTACTATATATATGTACTATATATACAGCTCTATATGTACTATATATACAGCTCTATATGTACTATATATACAGCTCTATATGTACTATATATACAGCTCTATATGTACTATATATACAGCTATATATGCTCTATATGTACTATATATAGTTTTATACAGCTCTATATGTACTATATATACAGCTCTATATGTACTATATATATACAGCTCTATATGTACTATATATACAGCTCTATATGTACTATATATACAGCTCTATATGTACTATATATACTATATATACAGCTCTATATGTACTATATATACAGCTCTATATGTACTATATATACAGCTCTATATGTACTATATATACAGCTCTATATGTACTATATATACAGCTCTATATGTACTATATATATCAGCTCTATATGTACTATATATACAGCTCTATATGTACTATATATCAGCTCTATATGTACTATATATACAGCTCTATATGTACTATATATACAGCTCTATATGTACTATATATACAGCTCTATATGTACTATATATACAGCTCTATATGTACTATATATACAGTGTACATTCAAGGATAATATCAATCTGTAAGTATCTCAACATTATGGCCACAAATGGTGGAATTGAGCAATGAGGTGTGAGAAAATTCATGAATGAATTGTGGAAATTACATGTCATTTCGAATAATTACATTTTTGAGGTGAAGTAGTAGCCAGAAGTACTGACAGAGATTTGCATGGCTCCTAACTAATTGAGACGATGTTTGTACACTATGATATTTTAATACCCATTCACAATCTGTCATTCGCAAATAATGCTCATCATAAAAATTAAAGCGTTATTATATCTGGTGAATGCATTGTATATGTAGGACCACACTCACCCCCCACTGGGTTCGTAGACTCTTCAATAGTTGGTCATGTCACCAGCAGATCCTTCAGACAGACACACCTAAATATCATGTCTTGTGATATATAGATAATTTTTGATGTATAGAAATGAAAATGTAAGGCTTCTATTTCAGGACTTATGGAAAGATGTTTGATCTTACTTGTATCTAAATTAATTAACCCTGGTCGTTAGGAACACAGGTTATTGGTTTTGGCTGTCTGTGGATGGGATAACTCTGAAAGTTGTTGATGGATTTTTATGAAACTGTGTGGAGACATAGAGGGTTAGAAATTGTATGAAACTGTGTGGATACATAGAACTGTGTGGAAAAATAGAGGGTTAGACATTTTATGAAACTGTGGATACATAGAGGGTTAGAAATTGTATGAAACTGTGTGGATACATAGAACTGTGTGGATACATAGAACTGTGTGGATACATAGAGGGTTAGACATTTTATGAAACTGTGTGGATACATAGAACTGTGTGGATACATAGAGGGTTAGACATTTTATGAAACTGTGTGGATACATAGAACTGTGTGGATACATAGAACTGTGTGGATACATAGAGGGTTAGACATTTTATGAAACTGTGTGGATACATAGAACTGTGTGGATACATAGAGGGTTAGTCAGTGAGGAAGTGATTTGATATTGAGAGAAATTGGTGAAGGTGAATGGTCAGGTGTAATACACGGTCAATGCGGTCAGTGAAGTCTTCCCATTGACTTCTATAGTATACTATACAGGTTTGTTCCCATTGACTTCTATAGTATACTATACAGGTTTGTTCCCATTGACATCCATAGTATACTATACAGGTTTGTTCCCATTGACATCCATAGTATACTATACAGGTTTGTTCCCATTGACTTCTATAGTATACTATACAGGTTTGTTCCCATTGACTTCTATAGTATACTATACAGGTTTGTTACCATTGACTTCTATAGTATACTATACAGGTTTGTTCCCATTGACTTCTATAGTATACTATACAGGTTTGTTCCCATTGACTTCTATCGTATACTATACAGGTTTGTTCCCATTGACTTCTATAGTATACTATACAGGTTTGTTCCCATTGACTTCTATAGTATACTATACAGGTTTGTTCCCATTGACTTCTATAGTATACTATACAGGTTTGTTCCCATTGACTTCTATCGTATACTATACAGGTTTGTTCCCATTGACTTCTATAGTATACTATACAGGTTTGTTCCCATTGACTTCTATAGTATACTATACAGGTTTGTTCCCATTGACTTCTATCGTATACTATACAGGTTTGTTCCCATTGACTTCTATAGTATACTATACAGGTTTGTTCCCATTGACTTCTATAGTATACTATACAGGTTTGTTCCCATTGACTTCTATCGTATACTATACAGGTTTGTTCCCATTGACTTCTATAGTATACTATACAGGTTTGTTCCCATTGACTTCTATAGTATACTATACAGGTTTGTTCCCATTGACTTCTATCGTATACTATACAGGTTTGTTCCCATTGACTTCTATAGTATACTATACAGGTTTGTTCCCATTGACTTCTATAGTATACTATACAGGTTTGTTCCCATTGACTTCTATCGTATACTATACAGGTTTGTTCCCATTGACTTCTATAGTATACTATACAGGTTTGTTCCCATTGACTTCTATAGTATACTATACAGGTTTGTTCCCATTGACTTCTATAGTATACTATACAGGTTTGTTCCCATTGACTTCTATAGTATACTATACAGGTTTGTTCCCATTGACTTCTATAGTATACTATACAGGTTTGTTCCCATTGACTTCTATAGTATACTATACAGGTTTGTTCCCATTGACTTCTATGGTATACTATACGTATACTATACAGGTTTGTTCCCATTGACTTCTATAGTATACTATACAGGTTTGTTCCCATTGACTTCTATAGTATACTATACAGGTTTGTTCCCATTGACTTCTATAGTATACTATACAGGTTTGTTCCCATTGACTTCTATAGTATACTATACAGGTTTGTTCCCATTGACTTCTATAGTATACTATACAGGTTTGTTCCCATTGACTTCTATAGTATACTATACAGGTTTGTTCCCATTGACTTCTATAGTATACTATACAGGTTTGTTCCCATTGACTTCTATAGTATACTATACAGGTTTGTTCCCATTGACTTCTATAGTATACTATACAGGTTTGTTCCCATTGACTTCTATAGTATACTATACAGGTTTGTTCCCATTGACTTCTATAGTATACTATACAGGTTTGTTCCCATTGACTTCTATAGTATACTATGCAGGTTTGTTCGCATTGACTCCTATAGTATACTATGCAGGTTTGTTCCCATTGACTCCTATAGTATACTATGCAGGTTTGTTCCCATTGACTCCTATAGTATACTATGCAGGTTTGTTCCCATTGACTCCTATGGTATACTATACAGGTTTGTTCCCATTGACTCCTATAGTATACTATGCAGGTTTGTTCCCATTGACTCCTATAGTATACTATGCAGGTTTGTTCCCATTGACTTCTATAGTATACTATACAGGTTTGTTCCCATTGACTCCTATAGTATACTATACAGGTTTGTTCCCATTGACTCCTATAGTATACTATACAGGTTTGTTCCCATTGACTCCTATAGTATACTATACAGGTTTGTTCCCATTGACTCCTATGGTATACTATACAGGTTTGTTCCCATTGACTTCTATAGTATACTATACAGGTTTGTTCCCATTGACTTCTATAGTATACTATACAGGTTTGTTACTCGAAAATGAAGCAAGGTGGACATCGATATAGTTCCAATAGAACTTAACAACAAGGCTATACTAAACCTCTGTCCGATTCTCAACTATGCCGTGTGAAATGTTCAGTACCAAATCCTAGGTCATATATCGTTCTGAACCCAAGTTGCCCAGTTGTGCATTTTGTTATGTCATTGATTTTTGACACAGTTATCAGCCTTTGAAGATGTTATGCTAAATCTCTACCTGGAGAAATGTTCAGTATCAAATCCTGGGTCATATTGAATTTGAATTTTGACACAGTTATCACCCTTTGAAATGTTTAGGAAGCGTTGCCATTGACAGTTACAGCATTGCTGCGGGGGTATTTATATCACCTTTGGTGATATATCTCGTTTATTCCGACACGATTCTAATTTCAGTAACACAATTACGTGACACGTCAGACCATTCTCATTCAACCCTTTAATACGGTTTCATTTTAAAGTTAAAGAAGTAATGTACACTGAAAACAATTTACTGATAGCTTGTATTCCATTTCTATTTTATACCAATTGATAGTTTTGTAAATGTTTACATTAGCGTGTGTGTGTGTTATACGTTTATTTATTGTCGCTACCGGCTGCCCATATGAGCAACGCCTCCTGAAGAGATTAGTCATTTTAGATTTTTGGAGGAGAGTGCAATGATACAGACAGAGACCCATTCCAGAGTCTCCTCTGGTTCTTTTACGTGCACGGTGTAAAGCACCGACACAAGGCCTTGGTTTAAAGTCCCATTTGAAAGACTGTTAATTTTATTAGGGTCAGACGGGGATCGAACCATATAGATTTATATATCATATGAGTCAGTACTGTTAATCAATTTTGTCTTCTGTATTCAATCACGTATATGTGGGCGGCTTCCATGGCTGAGTGGTTAATTATTGCACCTCACTACTGTGTGTCCGCCCCCGTGGTCGAGTGGTTAAGGTCGCTGACTTGTATGCCACTGTAACCTATCATCACTGATGGTCACGGGTTCGAGCCCCGCTCAGGCCGTGCCTCATTTATATGAAAAAGTTGGCAGTTTCTTACGGAGGTTGGTGCACCAAGTACTGGTTAACCGCTGGAGCCTGCCCAGGAAAGGTGTTGTTAAGTAAACTGCCCGCCAGCGATATAGCCTGAAATGGTGCTGATGCAGGCGTAAAACCCGAAATATAGTACAGTCAAACTTGTATTAAGAGACCGCCCAAGGGAATGGACAAAAGCGGTCTCTTAATGAAACGGTCTCTTAATACAAAGTGACTGAACGGACAATTTCCCAGAGTCGGAGACATGTACTAGACTTTTGTTGTTTGGGTGGACACTACAGTGTCTATATTGATATCAACATCATATACATGTATATATGTTACATATATCATCATAAAATAAAGAAAACTTTTTATAGTAATATATTATATTTTTCTTGTTGAAACACCTTGTTGATTGCTGCTAATTGTGATACCTGCACGATATGGATACTGTATATCAAACACCTTATTGATTGCTGCTAATTGGGACACCTGCATGGGTAATTTGTCAGTACACGGGTCCTTTATAGATCACTTAATAGTATTTCCCCCAGACTGAAAAAGGGCAGGGCGCAGGTACGAAAAAAGGGCATTTTTATGTTGCCTGTACTCAAAAGGGTAGAATCTTATTTATGTTATTACGAGTATGAAACATTTTGAGGACGAATCAATTTTCGAGTACGAAACATTTTGAGGACGAATCAATTTTGTAACCTATTGCGTATTTAGATTCAAAATATATTATAAGGAGTGACAATGGTGTGATATCCGAGATTATCAATTATCTAAACAAAAATTTAATCCAGAAAATTACAACAATAATGCATTTACATTCATTTAAATCAAAACGTACATATAAAATTGACATCCGTTGGCTGAATTTCCTATGGTGCAATGGGACAATCCATATGCTGTGACCCAGTAAAGCTAAAAATGTGAGACTATAAGAACAAAGTGTGGACTATTTGAATCAATTAGCGCCCACTTATGAGATTTGCACACACTATAAAGAACTCGTAACTGGACATTGCGCGCCGATAATCCCCTACATTTGTTTTTACAACAATGACTCGAACGGAAATTGGGGCATAAATGTGCGAAAATTGACTGATTGGCACGTATCATGATTACTTATCAAATTTATTGCCTCTTACATAACCAGCAGACGACACATTTAATAGTCTCTTGATTTATGTTTTGAATTTCAACACTACTTATGGTCGCTTAATGAAAAACATTAGGTAATTACGGCCGAAAATAGGTGGTCGTTGGTCGCCTAAGACAAAAGTCGCTTAATACAATAGATTTATAGTGTGAAATCGCTCGGGGGGATTTCAACATGGTCGCATAAGACAAAGGTCGCTTAATACACGTAGTCGCTTGAGCAATTTTGACTGTATAGTATAACCTCACTACTGTAGGTTTGAATTGTGTTGGATTCTTTCAAATGAGGAAGCTATCCAGTTGGCTTTGTGGAAGGTCGGTGGTTATACCAGGATGCCCATTTGTGCCTGAAATACTGCTCGGATGGGCACCCGGGGTCTTCCTCCACCAACTGGAGAGTCGACGTATGTGACCTAAGCTGTTGGTGCGACTTTAACACTTACCCTCATAGAAGCACCTCTTGACGACAATGTAATGACAATGTAGTGACAATGTAGTGACAATGTAGTAGCTAAAACAAATGTTCATAATAAGGCCAGAATCTCGTGTAGTCCCAGTAATATCTATGGAGGTGGGGATAGATATGGTGACTACTTATCCACTGTATGATAGCTAAATGGCTGTGGTTTATATGGAGATATAATAGTATATTAACCTAAATCTCATGTAGTCCCAGTAATATTTATGGAGATGGGATAGATATGTCGACTACTTATCCACTATATGATAGCTAAATGGCTGTCGTTTGTATGGAGATATAATAGTATATTAACCTAAATCTCATGTAGTCCCAGTAATATTTATGGAGGTGGGATAGATATGGCGACTACTTATCCACTGCATGATAGCTAAATGACTGTCGTTTGTATGGAGATATAATAGTATATTAACCTAAATCTCATGTAGTCCCAGTAATATCTATGGAAGTGCGATAGATATGGTGACTACTTATCAACTGCATGATAGCTAAATGACTGTCGTTTGTATGGAGTTATAATAGTTTATCCTACCTTCATGTGAAATAACGTACAAAAACGGCCTGCCTAATAATTTTTGCTTTATTAATCAGTGCCTAATAAAGTTTTTATGACCCAGATTACAGTTTGTAAATAAACAAAGCGTCTGTGGTCACATTGTGTTGTCTGCTGAGTTTGGAAAATGTCCCAAGAAGAAAGTCGTGTACAGGCAAACTTTCAGGTTGTTTGGGATGAATTATCAGCACTCGATGAGACCCCTCTGGAAACTACTGTTGTCAAAGAAATGTCATTTATCATTTATCTATAAATAGAAATATCAATGCGCAATATATTACCAAGTGCGTAGCGAGTTTATAAGCTGTCATGGCTAGTTTGTTTGTTTTTGTGTCGGGTGCACACTCAGAATGTAGGATAAATAGAATATTAGGTTACTGTCTTATAAATTTTAATTTATTAGGCTCGTCGGAGAAAGACCTCGCCTTGTATTTTTTCTCCGACTTGCCTAATAAATTAAAATTTATGAGCCTCGCCTTGTATTTTTTCTCCGACGAGCCTAATAAATTAAAATTTATAAGACAGTAACCTAATATTCTCTATATATTAACCTAAATCTCTATGAAGGAAAGGATTAAATCATGTTTTATTAATTTTATATGTCAATTTGTCTTAAAATAAATATTTGTGTGAGTGGCATCCAATCATAGTATAAATTTTTATACAGCAAATCCGTAACACAATGATCGCAACTTGTGTCATTAGAGCCAGATCCGATGGCACAGACATGAACAGAATGTGCCATCTAATAAGGCTCTATGTTGTTTGCTATTCAGACAGGTGAACTAAAACATTTGGCTGAATAGCAAACAACATAGATCCTGATCAGACGTGCCACTATGCCGCAGCTGATCGGGATCTATGCTTTTGCACATTCCGTCTAATTTATTCAGCATTATCCTATAGAGACATAGGCTTAGTTTTATGCTGTGGTATCTACATTATGTAATGCATACGACAGCCATTAATTATATGCCATAATAATAAGATAAACATATCTTTACCGCATACATAGAGGTTACGTATACGGAGAATGATTAACCACTTTATATAGATTCCAGAATTTTGATTGGATAGCGTAGCTGTAAATATATTGTGATAGTTTTGGGCTTGCCGGGGTATATATATATTCGAATGCATACCTTTCACGTGCCTGAACTATGTTGAATTTCTTAATACGCTGTAAGACTTCAGCGAGATACGATATGAAAATCTATTACACATTTTACGGGATTCCAAATCCCGACGTACTGGTGTCAAGATAAAAATCACCCGTCGTGAAATTACTCATTTGAGGTCAATGGGCTGGGTAAAAATGATAACCTTATTTTTCAGCATAATAATAATGGCTCCGCGAATGTATAAATAAATAAATCTATCTTATCAGCAGACACTATATACCCGGATCAACAATCCAAATAACATATAATGGTTTTCTCTCTTTTGCTACGTGTGTTTCTGTTTGTTTCACTACTACCGCATCAATGTCTGTAGTGTTGGTAGTGGCGTCGAGAGGTACTTCTTCTATGTGGGAAGTTTATAACTGTGTCAAGGAGCACTTCCAAGTGGGAAATGGTGAAACTGGAATTCCCACCAAACCGATTGATTTTCGATTTTTCACAGCAATTTCTGTCCTCACCAGTGCTATTTTGACCTCACCACAGCTACATACTGTTTAAGTCATATAACTTTGGCCATAAATAGCGAAATATATCATTTGTCCCATTAGATTCTTTAGTTGGAGATCTTTAAACTTCAAAGAGATGTCAAGTATGTGGTAGTGAATGTTTGGTTTCGTGCCCCTAGCTCCTATATCTAAGGTCAGAGCAGTTAGATCCAATTTCAATGTAAAATTAGTAGTTTTAACTGATTTCCATTTAAATTGTATTGTAAGGCTACAAAACGGGGTATATTTTCTCCTGATCTCTTCACGTCCACTTCAATTAATCGAGAACGCCAGTGGATTAACAGATGGGTGACCAGTATTTTAGATTTTGACATAACGGAAATACAATATTTGCGGTTAAAATATAATTAACTTTTGCACAAATACTTTATATTTAAATTGAAAGAAGTGGAATATTTAGTTTGGTGCGTTAATTGAATACCTGAATATTGAAAATACTTCATTCAAGTTGATTGATTGTTAGCGAATTGTTATTTTTCTGGTTTTGTAAAAACATCTGTAGTTCAGATTTTCTTTTAGGGAAAGGTTCCAGGGAAACGCATTTAAGAATGTGCGCTTTGTCAACAATTTATTTACATTAATGGTAGGTCAAATAGCTAATTAACTTGTCAAATTTACTTTATGTATCTATGTTTCATTGCAAGTACATATTATGAGCAATGGAACGCAGAAATATAGGATCTTACACGAGTGGGGATTTCATACCATATTTTAGGAAACAAGTTTTGGAATTTATTTTGGGGAAACTAGTATGAAATCACCATGAGTGTAACTCTTTATCACATTACCATAGTGGGGTCATTTTAATAAATAACGTTGCTACTTTCATTTGTGTGCCAAATATCGGTGCATATTGTCATGTCGTCACTACACAAAGCAGCGTTATGTTTTAACCCTTTCAACCCCAAGTAACTGACATGGACTGGTGCATGCTATTTTTAGACCAATAAATTAATAAGAAAATTACATTTGGACCAGTTCATTTATCAAAATGGGTAATTTTATCTAAAAATAGTAATAATTATTACTGGCAAAAAAGTGCAGATCCTGATGAGACGGCTCGTTACGAGCCGGCTCATCTGGATCTACACTTTTCATAAGCCTATTTAGAGGCCTGTGGGGTTGAAAGGGTTAAACAACATTATAATTGCGTCTAGTTCTTTTAAATTGTCAATTTGTCTTATCGTTATGTACCAATCCACATAGAAATTATGCATAATTTACAAGATTATATTGATTTTTTATCTCAACCAATCGGAACCCTTACAGGTGTTACTACACGTGTGTACATATAAGAAAATATGTAATGTGTGTATTACACTGAATACAAGCTAAGGTATGTGATAAATACAATGTTATATCATAGTGATTCAGCATTATTATATTGGGCATGGGATTAATGATGAATGCTGTCGGTTATTACGAAACGAGATGGAAATTTAATGTCGCTCAATGGATGACTGTTTTGAGCGAAGATCTGGGCTGGATTAGTGTCGTTACTGCAAACACCCCCTGAGAGAATTTAAACGATATCTCGGTCAACTATTGCTTCTGTGCACTCTTTTTAAAGTGTTCATTAACATAAAATTACAGACAGCAGATTTGAATGTTTTGACTGACTTACTTCTTTAGTGTGTTTTATAATGGGTAGATTGATAATCAACTATGATGGTGACATCAATGAAGGAGTTTGAGAAATGAGTTTCTAATGGGTTATGTCATTTAGACATATCTCACAATCGAAAACGTGCATCAAGTTTTATTGATGTATGTATGGGATACAAGCCGAAAACGATCGACTAGGTAAAATATTGGACTCTGTGAGTTGCGTAGCACCGAAGGCAGTACCACTAGTTTACATGTTGGATCCGTTTGAGGCTTATATCTTACTTAGAACACACACTTATATAACAAGATCCTACTAATTATCCTGTGGCTGTAATGGAGTCGCTCAGTGGTCAATTGGTGGGTTATACAAATTTACTTGTTATGCAAATTTATATAACAAATTTACTTTAGCACGATTAATTGCAAAACAAGTTTTATACAGCAGATTAGGTTAATTGTTATTGAGACTTCATGACGGAATCCATCGTCGAGGGAGAGAGCGCTTCAGGTGCGAAAGGTCTGGAGTTCGAGCCCATCTGAAACCGTTATGATTGTGCCCTTAGGCAAGGCATTTAATTTCCACATTGCCTCTTCTTTCTACTTCGTGGTGATGGATTCCATCAGGAATGATGTCTCGACAGTGATTAATATAAGTTGTAAGAACTTGTTTCGCAATCGAGCTAAAAGATATTTGTATAAACTAATGTGGATTTAAGTCTCGCGCCTAAGGACACAACCACCATGGTTCTGATGATGCTTGAACTCACAACCTCTGTTATAAGGCTGACATTGTACCCATTACACCACAGAGGCTCTAACGGCTCTATCCCTCATGATGATGGGTTCCACGACGGGAATGAAGACTCTAGAGCTGTTAATCTAATGTTGTAAGAACTTGTTTCACAATCGAGCCAAAACAAATAAGTAATAAATGAACTATCTGAATGTTGTTGATCTTGTCTGTTGGGGGAAAACTTGGCAATTAAATGTTACTTAGTACTCGATGAGTAAACTGCCGTACTCGAGGGAAACCACAATCGCGGTTCACCTGTATATCCCGGACCCATAATCGACAATGAACCACCGTATACCGGGTACAGAGGTGTGGCCACCTGGCTACAATCTTTCTACCCGTCCCAGCTCTAAGTATCACTGTATGCAACATACTGAATTATTTAAATAGATTTCGTGATCTCCGATCTTGTAGCACGCTGAAGCTATTACCGGTAACTTTGCTATAATAGTTGGCAGAGATAAACTCTCATTTTATGAATGTACATGCAACACAGGCCTATTACATAACAGAAAAGCCGCAAGTTTTGTATAGTTTCACAAGATTTGAAGATTTATCAATGGATAGCTAGCAACATTCAAGTTACATATTCATTCATATTGTATTCAGATTGAAAGCAAGATAAAAATGCTCAGTGATATGTGGGTGTCTTTTAGATAAAGGAATTAGAAGAATTTAGAATGCGCATTACAGTAATGGCTGAAAAATGTGCATTTGATGATGTAACTGATAAAAAATGTTAACCGTAAACACTACTGTTAACGTTACCGTAAACCCTACTGTTAACGTTACCGTAAACCCTACTGTTAACGTTACCATAAACCCTACTGTTAACGTTACCGTAAACCCTACTGTTAATGTTACCGTAAACCACACTGTTAACGTTACCGTAAACCATACTATTAACATTACCTAAACCCTACTGTTAACGTTACTGTAAACCCTACTGTTAACGTTACCATAAACCCTACTGTTATGTTACCGTAAACCCTACTGTTAACGTTTCTGTAAACCCTACTGTTAACGTTTCCGTAAACCACCATTTACAGAGCTCTTGCTGATTTTGTAGATAGATTTCCATGTACAGTCAAAACTGTCTTAAGCAACCAGCCAAGGGAATCACATAAAGTGGCTGCTTAGCACAGGTGACTGTTTAATAGCCGTCAAATGTATAAGTCAAGTATTGGGAATCTGAAAACTGGCTGCTTAATGCAGGATGGCTGCTTAATAGAGGTGACCACTAACACAGGTTTGACTGTAGCTCGTGTAATTATAAATAATAATTTCACGAAAAATCGTTACATTTGTCGTCGCATATTTTCAAAATCTATAATACTGTACGATAGTTCACGTGTATGGTACGGGGATTACGGATGAGAGACAGATACTTCACGTGTATGGTACCGGATTACGGATGAGAGATAGATACTTCACGTGTATGGTACCAGATTACGGATGAGAGACAGATACTTTATGTGTATGTATGGTACCGGATTACGGATGAGAGATAGATACTTCACATGTATGGTACCGGATTATGGATGAGACATAGATACTTCACGTGTATGGTACAGGGATTACGGATGAGAGACAGATACTTCACGTGTATGTATGGTACCGGATTACGGATGAGAGACAGATACTTCACGTGTATGGTACAGGGATTACGGATGAGAGATAGATACTTCACGTGTATGGTACGGGGATTACGGATGAGAGATAGATACTTTACATGTATGGTACAAGGATTACGGATGAGAGATAGATACTTCACATGTATGGTACGGGGATTACGGATGAGAGACAGATACTTCACGTGTATGTATGGTACAGGGAGTACGGCTGAGAGACAGATACTTCACGTGTATGGTATGGGGATTACGGATGAGAGACAGATACTTCACGTGTATGGTACAGGGATTACGGATGAGAGACAGATACTTCACGTGCATGGTACAGGGATTACGGATGAGAGACAGATACTTCATGTGTATGGTACGGGGATTACGGATGAGAGACAGATACTTCACATGTATGGTACGGGGATTACGGATGAGAGACATATACTTCACGTGTATGGTACAGGGATTACGGATGAGAGATAGATACTTCACGTGTATGGTACGGGGATTACGGATGAGAGATAGATACTTCACATGTATGGTACGGGGATTACGGATGAGAGATAGATACTTCACGTGTATGGTACAGGGATTACGGATGAGAGATAGATACTTCACGTGTATGGTACCGGATTACGGATGAGAGATAGATACTTCACGTGTATGTATGGTACAGGGATTACGGATGAGAGATAGATACTTCACGTGTATGTATGGTACAGGGATTACGGATGAGAGACAGATACTTCACGTTTATGGTACAGGGATTATGGATGAGAGATAGATACTTCACGTGTATGGTACCGGATTACGGATGAGAGATAGATACTTCACGTGTATGTATGGTACAGGGATTACGGATGAGAGATAGATACTTCACGTGTATGGTACGGGGATTACGGATGAGAGATAGATACTTCACGTGTATGTATGGTACAGGGATTACGGATGAGAGATAGATACTTCACGTGTATGGTACGGGGATTACGGATGAGAGATAGATACTTCACGTC
>CM026387.1:30953379-31033412 GCA_014843695.1 Archivesica marissinica
GGTTGCCCTGGTAAACTAACCAATGTGTATGGTTGCCCAGGTAAACTAACTAATGTGTGTGGTTGCCCAGGTAAGCTATCCAATGTGTGTGGTTGCCCTGGTAAACTAACCAATGTGTATGGTTGCCCAGGTAAACTAACCAATGTGTATGGTTGCCCAGGTAAACTATCCAATGTGTATGGTTGCCTGGGTAAACTAACCAATGTGTGTGGTTGCCTGGGTAAACTAACCAATGTGTATGGTTGCCTGGGTAAACTAACCAATGTGTGTGGTTGCCTGGGTAAACTAACCAATGTGTATGGTTGCCTGGGTAAACTAACCAATGTGTATGGTTGCCTGGGTAAACTAACCAATGTGTTGGTTGCCCTGGTAAACTATCCAATGTGTATGGTTGCCCGGTAAACTAACCAATGTGGGCTGCCCAGGTAAACTAACCAATGTGTATGGTTGCCTGGTAAACTAACCAATGTGTATGGTTGCCCAGGTAAACTAACCAATGTGTATGGTTGCCCAGGTAAACTAACCAATGTGTATGGTTGCCCAGGTAAACTACCAATGTGTGTGGTTGCCAGGTAAACTAACCAATGTGTATGGTTGCCCAGGTAAACTAACCAATGTGTATGTTGCCAGGTAAACTAACCAATGTGTATGGTTGCCCAGGAAACTAACCAATGTGTATGGTTGCCCAGGTAAACTAACCAATGTGTATGGTTGCCTGGGTAAACTAACCAATGTGCATGGTTGCCCTGGTAAACTAACCAATGTGTATGGTTGCCCTGGTAAACTATCCAATGTGTGGTTGCCCAGGTAAACTAACCAATGTGCATGGTTGCCTGGGTAAACTAACCAATGTGCATGGTTGCCCAGGTAAACTAACCAATGTGTATGGTTGCCTGGGTAAACTAACCAATGTGTATGGTTGCCTGGGTAAACTAACCAATGTGTGTGGTTGCCTGGGTAAACTATCCAATGTGCATGGTTGCCTTGGTAAACTATCCAATGTGTATGGTTGCCTGGGTAAACTAACCAATGTGTGTGGTTGCCCTGGTAAACTAACCAATGTGTGTGGTTGCCCAGGTAAACTAACCAATGTGTATGGTTGCCTGGGTAAACTAACCAATGTGTATGGTTGCCTGGGTAAACTAACCAATGTGTATGGTTGCCTGGGTAAACTAACCAATGTGTATGGTTGCCTGGGTAAACTAACCAATGTGTGTGGTTGCCCAGGTAAACTATCCAATGTGCATGGTTGCCCAGGTAAACTAACCAATGTGTATGGTTGCCCAGGTAAACTATCCAATGTGCATGGTTGCCTGGGTAAACTAACCAATGTGTATGGTTGCCCAGGTAAACTAACCAATGTGTGTTGTTGCCCAGGTAAACTAACCAATGTATATGGTTGCCCTGGTAAACTAACCAATGTGTATGGTTGCCCAGGTAAACTAACCAATGTGTATGGTTGCCCAGGTAAATTAACCAATGTGTGTGGTTGCCCAGGTAAACTAACCAATGTGTATGGTTGCCCTGGTAAACTATCCAATGTGTATGGTTGCCCAGGTAAACTAACCAATGTGTATGGTTGCCCAGGTAAACTAACCAATGTGTGTGGTTGCCCAGGTAAACTATCCAATGTGTATGGTTGCCCAGGTAAACTAACCAATGTGTATGGTTGCCCAGGTAAACTATCCAATGTGTATGGTTGCCTGGGTAAACTAACCAATGTGTGTGGTTGCCCAGGTAAACTATCCAATGTGTTGGTTGCCCAGGTAAACTAACCAATGTGTATGGTTGCCCAGGTAAACTAACCAATGTGTATGGTTGCCCGGGTAAACTAACCAATGTATATGGTTGCCCAGTTAAACTAACCAATGTGTATGGTTGCCCAGGTAAACTAACCAATGTGTATGGTTGCCCGGGTAAACTAACCAATGTGTATGGTTGCCCTGGTAAACTAACCAATGTGTATGGTTGCCCTGGTAAACTAACCAATGTATATGGTTGCCCGGGTAAACTAACCAATGTGTATGGTTGCCCAGGTAAACTAACCAATGTGTGTGGTTGCCCTGGTAAACTAACCAATGTATATGGTTGCCCTGGTAAACTAACCAATGTGTATGGTTGCCCAGGTAAACTAACCAATGTGTGTGGTTGCCCGGGTAAACTAACCAATGTGTGTGGTTGCCCGGGTAAACTAACCAATGTGTATGGTTGCCTTGGTAAACTAACCAATGTGTATGGTTGCCCGGGTAAACTATCCAATGTGCATGGTTGCCTGGGTAAACTAACTAATGTGCATGGTTGCCCTGGTAAACTAACCAATGTGCATGGTTGCCCTGGTAAACTAACCAATGTGCATGGTTGCCTGGGTAAACTAACCAATGTGTATGGTTGCCCGGGAAACTATCCAATGTGCATGGTTGCCTGGGTAAACTAACTAATGTGATGGTTGCCTGGTAAACTAACCAATGTGTATGGTTGCCCTGGTAAACTAACCAATGTGCATGGTTGCCTGGGTAAACTAACTAATGTGCATGGTTGCCCTGGTAAACTAACCAATGTGCATGGTTGCCCTGGTAAACTAACCAATGTGCATGGTTGCCTGGGTAAACTAACCAATGTGTATGGTTGCCCAGGTAAACTAACCAATGTGTGTGGTTGCCCTGGTAAACTATCCAATGTATATGGTTGCCCGGGTAAACTATCCAATGTGTATGGTTGCCCAGGTAAACTATCCAATGTGTATGGTTGCCCAGGTAAACTATCCAATGTATATGGTTGCCTGGGTAAACTAACCAATGTGCATGGATGCCTGGGTAAACTAACCAATGTGTACGGTTGCCCTGGTAAACTAACCAATGTGTATGGTTGCCCAGGTAAACTAACCAATGTGTACGGTTGCCCTGGTAAACTAACCAATGTGTATGGTTGCCCGGGTAACCTAACCAATGTGTATGGTTGCCCTGGTAAACTAACCAATGTGTGTGGTTGCCCAGGTAAACTAACCAATGTATATGGTTGCCTGGGTAAACTAACCAATGTGTATGGTTGCCCAGGTAAACTAACCAATGTGTATGGTTGCCCAGGTAAACTAACCAATGTGTATGGTTGCCCGGGTAAACTAACCAATGTGTGTGGTTGCCTGGGTAACCTAACCAATGTATATGGTTGCCCGGGTAACTTAACCAATGTGCATGGTTGCCTGGGTAAACTAACCAATGTACATGGTTGCCCGGGTAACCTAACCAATGTATATGGTTGCCCAGGTAACCTAACCAATGTGTATGGTTGCCTGGGTAACCTAACCAATGTGTATGGTTGCCCAGGTAACCTAACCAATGTATATGGTTGCCCGGGTAACCTAACCAATGTATATGGTTGCCTGGGTAACCTAACCAATGTATATGGTTACCCAGGTAAACTAACCAATGTATATGGTTGCCCGGGTAACCTAACCAATGTGTATGGTTGCCCAGGTAACCTAACCAATGTGTATGGTTGCCCTAGTAAACTAACCAATGTGTGTGGCTGCCCTGGTAAACTAACCAATGTGTATGGTTGCCCTGGTAAACTAACCAATGTGTATGGTTGCCCAGGTAAACTAACCAATGTGTATGGTTGCCCAGGTAAACTATCCAATGTGTGTGGTTGCCCAGGTAAACTAACCAATGTGTGTGGTTGCCTGGGTAAACTAACCAATGTATGTGGTTGCCCAGGTAAACTAACCAATGTGTGTGGTTGCCCTGGTAAACTAACCAATGTGTATGGTTGCCCAGGTAAACTAACTAATGTGTGTGGTTGCCCAGGTAAGCTATCCAATGTGTGTGGTTGCCCTGGTAAACTAACCAATGTGTATGGTTGCCCAGGTAAACTAACCAATGTGTATGGTTGCCCAGGTAAACTATCCAATGTGTATGGTTGCCTGGGTAAACTAACCAATGTGTGTGGTTGCCTGGGTAAACTAACCAATGTGTATGGTTGCCTGGGTAAACTAACCAATGTGTGTGGTTGCCTGGGTAAACTAACCAATGTGTATGGTTGCCTGGGTAAACTAACCAATGTGTATGGTTGCCTGGGTAAACTATCCAATGTGTGTGGTTGCCCTGGTAAACTAACCAATGTGTATGGTTGCCCAGGTAAACTAACCAATGTGTGTGGCTGCCCAGGTAAACTAACCAATGTGTATGGTTGCCTGGGTAAACTAACCAATGTGTATGGTTGCCTGGGTAAACTAACCAATGTGTATGGTTGCCCAGGTAAACTAACCAATGTGCATGGTTGCCCAGGTAAACTAACCAATGTGTGTGATTGCCCAGGTAAACTAACCAATGTGTATGGTTGCCCAGGTAAACTAACCAATGTGCATGATTGCCTGGGTAAACTAACCAATGTGTATGGTTGCCCAGTAAACTAACCAATGTGTATGGTTGCCCAGTAAACTAACCAATGTGTGTGGTTGCCCGGGTAAACTAACCAATGTATATGGTTGCCTGGGTAAACTAACCAATGTGTGTGGTTGCCTGGGTAAACTAACCAATGTGCATGGTTGCCTGGGTAAAATAAACCAATGTGTGTGGTTGCCCGGGTAAACTAACCAATGTGTATGGTTGCCCAGGTAAACTAACCAATGTGTATGGTTGCCTGGGTAAACTAACCAATGTGTATGGTTGCCTGGGTAAACTAACCAATGTGTGTGGTTGCCCAGGTAAACTATCCAATGTGCATGGTTGCCTGGGTAAACTATCCAATGTGTATGGTTGCCTGGGTAAACTAACCAATGTGTGTGGTTGCCCAGGTAAACTAACCAATGTGTATGGTTGCCTGGGTAAACTATCCAATGTGTATGGTTGCCTGGGTAAACTAACCAATGTGTATGGTTGCCTGGGTAAACTAACCAATGTGTATGGTTGCCTGGGTAAACTAACCAATGTGTGTGGTTGCCCAGGTAAACTATCCAATGTGCATGGTTGCCCAGGTAAACTAACCAATGTGTATGGTTGCCCAGGTAAACTATCCAATGTGCATGGTTGCCTGGGTAAACTAACCAATGTGTATGGTTGCCCAGGTAAACTAACCAATGTGTGTTGTTGCCCAGGTAAACTAACCAATGTATATGGTTGCCCTGGTAAACTAACCAATGTGTATGGTTGCCCAGGTAAACTAACCAATGTGTATGGTTGCCCAGGTAAATTAACCAATGTGTGTGGTTGCCCAGGTAAACTAACCAATGTGTATGGTTGCCCTGGTAAACTATCCAATGTGTATGGTTGCCCAGGTAAACTAACCAATGTGTATGGTTGCCCAGGTAAACTAACCAATGTGTGTGGTTGCCCAGGTAAACTATCCAATGTGTATGGTTGCCCAGGTAAACTATCCAATGTGTGTGGTTGCCCAGGTAAACTAACCAATGTGTATGGTTGCCCAGGTAAACTATCCAATGTGTATGGTTGCCTGGGTAAACTAACCAATGTGTGTGGTTGCCCAGGTAAACTATCCAATGTGTATGGTTGCCCAGGTAAACTAACCAATGTGTATGGTTGCCCAGGTAAACTAACCAATGTATATGGTTGCCCGGGTAAACTAACCAATGTATATGGTTGCCCAGTTAAACTAACCAATGTGTATGGTTGCCCAGGTAAACTAACCAATGTATATGGTTGCCCGGGTAAACTAACCAATGTATATGGTTGCCCTGGTAAACTAACCAATGTGTATGGTTGCCCTGGTAAACTAACCAATGTATATGGTTGCCCGGGTAAACTAACCAATGTATATGGTTGCCCAGGTAAACTAACCAATGTGTGTGGTTGCCCTGGTAAACTAACCAATGTATATGGTTGCCCTGGTAAACTAACCAATGTGTATGGTTGCCCAGGTAAACTAACCAATGTGTGTGGTTGCCCGGGTAAACTAACCAATGTGTGTGGTTGCCCGGGTAAACTAACCAATGTGTATGGTTGCCTTGGTAAACTAACCAATGTGTATGGTTGCCCGGGTAAACTATCCAATGTGCATGGTTGCCTGGGTAAACTAACTAATGTGCATGGTTGCCCTGGTAAACTAACCAATGTGCATGGTTGCCCTGGTAAACTAACCAATGTGCATGGTTGCCTGGGTAAACTAACCAATGTGTATGGTTGCCCGGGTAAACTATCCAATGTGCATGGTTGCCTGGGTAAACTAACTAATGTGCATGGTTGCCCTGGTAAACTAACCAATGTGCATGTTTGCCCTGGTAAACTAACCAATGTGCATGGTTGCCTGGGTAAACTAACTAATGTGCATGGTTGCCCTGGTAAACTAACCAATGTGCATGGTTGCCCTGGTAAACTAACCAATGTGCATGGTTGCCTGGGTAAACTAACCAATGTGTATGGTTGCCCGGGTAAACTATCCAATGTGCATGGTTGCCTGGGTAAACTAACTAATGTGCATGGTTGCCCTGGTAAACTAACCAATGTGCATGTTTGCCCTGGTAAACTAACCAATGTGCATGGTTGCCTGGGTAAACTAACTAATGTGCATGGTTGCCCTGGTAAACTAACCAATGTGCATGGTTGCCCTGGTAAACTAACCAATGTGCATGGTTGCCTGGGTAAACTAACCAATGTGTATGGTTGCCCAGGTAAACTAACCAATGTGTATGGTTGCCCTGGTAAACTAACCAATGTGTATGGTTGCCCGGGTAAACTAACCAATGTGTATGGTTGCCCTGGTAAACTAACCAATGTGTGTGGTTGCCCAGGTAAACTAACCAATGTGTATGGTTGCCCAGGTAAACTAACCAATGTGTATGGTTGCCCAGGTAAACTAACCAATGTGTATGGTTGCCCAGGTAAACTAACCAATGTGTATGGTTGCCCGGGTAAACTAACCAATGTGTGTGGTTGCCCGGGTAAACTAACCAATGTATATGGTTGCCTGGGTAAACTAACCAATGTGTATGGTTGCCCAGGTAAACTAACCAATGTGTATGGTTGCCCTGGTAAACTAACCAATGTGTATGGTTGCCCAGGTAAACTAACCAATGTGTATGGTTGCCCTGGTAAACTAACCAATGTGTATGGTTGCCCAGGTAAACTAACCAATGTGTATGGTTGCCCGGGTAAACTAACCAATGTGTATGGTTGCCCAGGTAAACTAACCAATGTGTATGGTTGCCCAGGTAAACTAACCAATGTGTATGGTTGCCCAGGTAAACTAACCAATGTGTATGGTTGCCCAGGTAAACTAACCAATGTGTATGGTTGCCCAGGTAAACTAACCAATGTGTATGGTTGCCCGGGTAAACTAACCAATGTGTATGGTTGCCCAGGTAAACTAACCAATGTGTATGGTTGCCTGGGTAAACTAACCAATGTGTATGGTTGCCCAGGTAAACTAACCAATGTGTATGGTTGCCCAGGTAAACTAACCAATGTGTATGGTTGCCCAGGTAAACTAACCAATGTGTATGGTTGCCCAGGTAAACTAACCAATGTGTGTGGTTGCCTGGGTAAACTAACCAATGTGTATTGTTGCCCAGGTAAACTAACCAATGTGCATGGTTGCCCAGGTAAACTAACCAATGTGTATGGTTGCCTGGGTAAACTAACCAATGTGTATGGTTGCCCAGGTAAACTAACCAATGTGTATGGTTGCCCAGGTAAACTAACCATTGTGTGTGGTTGCCCAGGTAAACTAACCAATGTGCATGGTTGCCCAGGTAAACTAACCAATGTGTGTGATTGCCCAGGTAAACTAACCAATGTGTATGGTTGCCCAGGTAAACTAACCAATGTGTATGGTTGCCCGGGTAAACTAACCAATGTGTATGGTTGCCCAGGTAAACTAACCAATGTGTATGGTTGCCCAGGTAAACTAACCAATGTGTATGGTTGCCCAGGTAAACTAACCATTGTGTGTGGTTGCCCAGGTAAACTAACCAATGTGTATGGTTGCCCGGGTAAACTAACCAATGTGCATGGTTGCCCAGGTAAACTAACCAATGTGCATGGTTGCCTGGGTAAACTAACCAATGTGCATGGTTGCCCAGGTAAACTAACCAATGTGTATGGTTGCCCAGGTAAACTAACCAATGTGTATGGTTGCCCAGGTAAACTAACCAATGTGTGTGGTTGCCTGGGTAAACTAACCAATGTGTATGGTTGCCTGGGTAAACTAACCAATGTGTATGGTTGCCCAGGTAAACTAACCAATGTGTGTGGTTGCCCTGGTAAACTAACCAATGTGTATGGTTGCCCAGGTAAACTAACCAATGTGTATGGTTGCCCAGGTAAACTAACCAATGTGTGTGGTTGCCCTGGTAAACTAACCAATGTGTATGGTTGCCCAGGTAAACTAACCAATGTGTGTGATTGCCCAGGTAAACTAACCAATGTGCATGGTTGCCCAGGTAAACTAACCAATGTGTGTGATTGCCCTGGTAAACTAACCAATGTGCATGGTTGCCTGGGTAAACTAACCAATGTGTATGGTTGCCCAGGTAAACTAACCAATGTGCATGATTGCCTGGGTAAACTAACCAATGTGTATGGTTGCCCAGTAAACTAACCAATGTGTATGGTTGCCCAGTAAACTAACCAATGTGTATGGTTGCCCAGGTAAACTAACCAATGTGTATGGTTGCCCAGGTAAACTAACCAATGTGTGTGGTTGCCCAGGTAAACTAACCAATGTGTGTGGTTGCCTGGGTAACCTAACCAATGTGTATGGTTGCCTGGGTAAACTATCCAATGTATATATGGTTGCCCAGGTAAACTATCCAATGTATATGGTTGCCCAGGTAAACTAACCAATGTGTGGTTGCCCAGGTAAACTATCCAATGTATATGGTTGCCCAGGTAAACTAACCAATGTGTGGTTGCCCAGGTAAACTATCCAATGTATATGGTTGCCCAGGTAAACTAACCAATGTGTGGTTGCCCAGGTAAACTAACCAATGTGTGGTTGCCCAGGTAAACTAACCAATGTGTATGGTTGCCTGGGTAAACTAACCAATGTGTATGGTTGCCTGGGTAAACTAACCAATGTATATGGTTGCCCTGGTAAACTAACCAATGTGTATGGTTGCCTGGGTAAACTAACCAATGTATATGGTTGCCCTGGTAAACTAACCAATGTGTATGGTTGCCCAGGTAAACTAACCAATGTGTATGGTTGCCTGGGTAAACTAACCAATGTGTGTGGTTGCCCAGGTAAACTATCCAATGTGTATGGTTGCCCTGGTAAACTAACCAATGTGTGTGGCTGCCCAGGTAAACTAACCAATGTGTATGGTTGCCCTGGTAAACTATCCAATGTGTGTGGCTGCCCAGGTAAACTAACCAATGTGTATGGTTGCCCTGATAAACTAACCAATGTGTGTGGCTGCCCAGGTAAACTAACCAATGTGTATGGTTGCCCAGGTAAACTAACCAATGTGTGTGGTTGCCTGGGTAAACTATCCAATGTATATGGTTGCCCAGGTAAACTATCCAATGTGTGGTTGCCCAGGTAAACTATCCAATGTGTGGTTGCCCAGGTAAACTATCCAATGTGTGGTTGCCCAGGTAAACTATCCAATGTGTGGTTGCCCAGGTAAACTAACCAATGTGCATGGTTGCCCAGGTAAACTATCCAATGTATATGGTTGCCCAGGTAAACTAACCAATGTGTGGTTGCCCAGGTAAACTATCCAATGTATATGGTTGCCCAGGTAAACTAACCAATGTGTGTGGTTGCCCAGGTAAACTAACCAATGTGTATGGTTGCCCAGGTAAACTAACCATTGTGTGTGGTTGCCCAGGTAAACTATCCAATGTGTGTGGTTGCCCAGGTAAACTAACCAATGTGTGTGGTTGCTCAGGTAAACTAACCAATGTGTGTGGTTGCCCAGGTAAACTATCCAATGTGTGGTTGCCCAGGTAAACTAACCAATGTGTATGGTTGCCCTGGTAAACTATCCAATGTGTATGGTTGCCCAGGTAAACTAACCAATGTGTATGGTTGCCCTGGTAAACTAACCAATGTGTATGGTTGCCTGGGTAAACTAACCAATGTGTATGGTTGCCCTGGTAAACTAACCAATGTGTATGGTTGCCTGGGTAAACTAACCAATGTGTATGGTTGCCCTGGTAAACTAACCAATGTGTGTGGTTGCCCTGGTAAACTAACCAATGTGTATGGTTGCCCGGTAAACTAACCAATGTGTATGGTTGCCCTGGTAAACTAACCAATGTGTGTGGTTGCCCTGGTAAACTAACCAATGTGTATGGTTGCCCTGGTAAACTATCCAATGTGTATGGTTGCCCGGTAAACTATCCAATGTATATGGTTGCCCGGGTAAACTATCCAATGTATATGGTTGCCCGGGTAAACTATCCAATGTATATGGTTGCCCGGGTAAACTATCCAATTATATGGTTGCCCGGGTAAACTATCCAATGTATATGGTTGCCTGGGTAAACTAACCAATGTGTATGGTTGCCCGGGTAAACTATCCAATGTGTATGGTTGCCCGGGTAAACTATCCAATGTGTATGGTTGCCTGTAAACTAACCAATGTGTATGGTTGCCCTGGTAAACTAACCAATGTGTATGGTTGCCCGGGTAAACTAACCAATGTGTATGGTTGCCCAGGTAAACTAACCAATGTGTGTGGTTGCCCAGGTAAACTAACCAATGTGTATGGTTGCCCGGGTAAACTAACCAATGTGTATGGTTGCCCTGGTAAACTAACCAATGTGTGTGGTTGCCTGGGTAAACTAACCAATGTGTGTGGTTGCCTGGGTAAACTAACCAATGTGTATGGTTGCCCAGGTAAACTAACCAATGTGTGTGGTTGCCCAGGTAAACTAACCAATGTGTGTGGTTGCCTGGGTAAACTAACCAATGTGTGTGGTTGCCTGGGTAAACTAACCAATGTGTGTGGTTGCCCAGGTAAACTAACCAATGTGTGTGGTTGCCTGGGTAAACTAACCAATGTGTATGGTTGCCCTGGTAAACTAACCAATGTGTGTGGCTGCCCAGGTAAACTAACCAATGTGTATGGTTGCCCGGGTAAACTAACCAATGTGTATGGTTGCCCAGGTAAACTAACCAATGTGTATGGTTGCCCAGGTAAACTAACCAATGTGTATGGTTGCCCAGGTAAACTAACCAATGTGTATGGTTGCCCAGGTAAACTAACCAATGTGTATGGTTGCCCAGGTAAACTATCCAATGTGTATGGTTGCCCTGGTAAACTAACCAATGTGTATGGTTGCCCAGGTAAACTAACCAATGTGTGTGGTTGCCCAGGTAAACTAACCATTGTGTGTGGTTGCCCTGGTAAACTATCCAATGTGTATGGTTGCCCAGGTAAACTAACCAATGTGTATGGTTGCCCTGGTAAACTAACCAATGTGTATGGTTGCCCTGGTAAACTAACCAATGTGTATGGTTGCCCTGGTAAACTAACCAATGTGTGTGGTTGCCCAGGTAAACTAACCAATGTATATGGTTGCCTGGGTAAACTAACCAATGTGTATGGTTGCCTAGGTAAAGTATCCAATGTATATGGTTGCCCTGGTAAACTAACGAATGTGCATGGTTGCCTGGGTAAAGTATCCAATGTATATGGTTGCCCTGGTAAACTAACCAATGTATATGGTTGCCCAGGTAAACTAACCAATGTGTATGGTTGCTCAGGTAAACTAACCAATGTGTATGGTTGCCCAGTTAAACTAACCAATGTGTATGGTTGCCCAGGTAAACTAACCAATGTGTATGGTTGCCTGGGTAAACTAACCAATGTGTGTGGTTGCCCTGGTAAACTAACCAATGTGTATGGTTGCCCAGGTAAACTAACCAATGTGTGTGGTTGCCCAGGTAAACTAACCATTGTGTGTGGTTGCCCTGGTAAACTATCCAATGTGTATGGTTGCCCTGGTAAACTAACCAATGTGTATGGTTGCCCAGGTAAACTAACCAATGTGTATGGTTGCCTGGGTAAACTATCCAATGTGTATGGTTGCCCAGGTAAACTAACCAATGTGTGTGGTTGCCCAGGTAAACTAACCAATGTGTATGGTTGCCCGGGTAAACTATCCAATGTGCATGGTTGCCCTGGTAAACTATCCAATGTATATGGTTGCCCAGGTAAACTAACCAATGTGTGTGGTTGCCCAGGTAAACTATCCAATGTATATGGTTGCCCAGGTAAACTAACCAATGTGTGGTTGCCCAGGTAAACTAACCAATGTGTGTGGTTGCCCAGGTAAACTATCCAATGTGTATGGTTGCCTGGGTAAACTAACCAATGTGTATGGTTGCCTGGGTAAACTAACCAATGTATATGGTTGCCCTGGTAAACTAACCAATGTGTGTGGTTGCCTGGGTAAACTATCCAATGTGTGGTTGCCCAGGTAAACTATCCAATGTGTATGGTTGCCTGGGTAAACTAACCAATGTGTATGGTTGCCTGGGTAAACTAACCAATGTATATGGTTGCCCTGGTAAACTAACCAATGTGTATGATTGCCTGGGTAAACTAACCAATGTATATGGTTGCCCTGGTAAACTAACCAATGTGTATGGTTGCCCAGGTAAACTAACCATTGTGTGTGGTTGCCCAGGTAAACTATCCAATGTGTATGGTTGCCTGGGTAAACTAACCAATGTGTATGGTTGCCTGGGTAAACTAACCAATGTATATGGTTGCCCTGGTAAACTATCCAATGTGTATGGTTGCCCTGGTAAACTAACCAATGTGTGTGGCTGCCCAGGTAAACTAACCAATGTGTATGGTTGCCCTGGTAAACTATCCAATGTGTGTGGCTGCCCAGGTAAACTAACCAATGTGTATGGTTGCCCTGGTAAACTAACCAATGTGTGTGGCTGCCCAGGTAAACTAACCAATGTGTATGGTTGCCCAGGTAAACTAACCAATGTGTGTGGTTGCCTGGGTAAACTATCCAATGTATATGGTTGCCCAGGTAAACTAACCAATGTGTGGTTGCCCAGGTAAACTATCCAATGTATATGGTTGCCCAGGTAAACTAACCAATGTGTGGTTGCCCAGGTAAACTATCCAATGTGTGGTTGCCCAGGTAAACTAACCAATGTGCATGGTTGCCCAGGTAAACTATCCAATGTATATGGTTGCCCAGGTAAACTAACCAATGTGTGGTTGCCCAGGTAAACTATCCAATGTATATGGTTGCCCAGGTAAACTAACCAATGTGTGTGGTTGCCCAGGTAAACTATGTGTGGTTGTCCAATGTGTGGTTGCCTGGGTAAACTATCCAATGTATATGGTTGCCCAGGTAAACTAACCAATGTGTGTGGTTGCCCAGGTAAACTAACCAATGTGTGTGGTTGCCCAGGTAAACTAACCAATGTGTGTGGTTGCCCTGGTAAACTAACCAATGTGTGTGGTTGCCCAGGTAAACTAACCAATGTGTATGGTTGCCCAGGTAAACTAACCATTGTGTGTGGTTGCCCAGGTAAACTATCCAATGTGTGTGGTTGCCCAGGTAAACTAACCAATGTGTGTGGTTGCTCAGGTAAACTAACCAATGTGTGTGGTTGCCCAGGTAAACTATCCAATGTGTGGTTGCCCAGGTAAACTAACCAATGTGTATGGTTGCCCAGGTAAATTAACCAATGTGTGTGGTTGCCCAGGTAAACTAACCAATGTGTATGGTTGCCCTGGTAAACTATCCAATGTGTATGGTTGCCCAGGTAAACTAACCAATGTGTATGGTTGCCCAGGTAAACTAACCAATGTGTGTGGTTGCCCAGGTAAACTATCCAATGTGTATGGTTGCCCAGGTAAACTATCCAATGTGTGTGGTTGCCCAGGTAAACTAACCAATGTGTATGGTTGCCCAGGTAAACTATCCAATGTGTATGGTTGCCTGGGTAAACTAACCAATGTGTGTGGTTGCCCAGGTAAACTATCCAATGTGTATGGTTGCCCAGGTAAACTAACCAATGTGTATGGTTGCCCAGGTAAACTAACCAATGTATATGGTTGCCCGGGTAAACTAACCAATGTGTATGGTTGCCCAGTTAAACTAACCAATGTGTATGGTTGCCCAGGTAAACTAACCAATGTATATGGTTGCCCGGGTAAACTAACCAATGTATATGGTTGCCCTGGTAAACTAACCAATGTGTATGGTTGCCCTGGTAAACTAACCAATGTATATGGTTGCCCGGGTAAACTAACCAATGTATATGGTTGCCCAGGTAAACTAACCAATGTGTGTGGTTGCCCTGGTAAACTAACCAATGTATATGGTTGCCCTGGTAAACTAACCAATGTGTATGGTTGCCCAGGTAAACTAACCAATGTGTGTGGTTGCCCGGGTAAACTAACCAATGTGTATGGTTGCCCGGGTAAACTAACCAATGTGTATGGTTGCCTTGGTAAACTAACCAATGTGTATGGTTGCCCGGGTAAACTATCCAATGTGCATGGTTGCCTGGGTAAACTAACTAATGTGCATGGTTGCCCTGGTAAACTAACCAATGTGCATGGTTGCCCTGGTAAACTAACCAATGTGCATGGTTGCCTGGGTAAACTAACCAATGTGTATGGTTGCCCGGTAAACTAACCAATGTGTATGGTTGCCTGGTAAACTAACCAATGTGATGGTTGCCCTGGTAAACTAACCAATGTGTATGGTTGCCCGGTAAACTAACCAATGTGTGTGGTTGCCTGGTAAACTAACCAATGTGTATGGTTGCCCTGTAAACTAACCAATGTGTATGGTTGCCCTGGTAAACTAACCAATGTGTATGGTTGCCTGGTAAACTAACCAATGTGTATGGTTGCCCAGGTAAACTAACCAATGTGTGTGGTTGCCCTGGTAAACTAACCAATGTGTATGGTTGCCCGGGTAAACTAACCAATGTGTATGGTTGCCCAGGTAAACTAACCAATGTGTATGGTTGCCCAGGTAAACTAACCAATGTATATGGTTGCCTGGGTAAACTAACCAATGTGTATGGTTGCCTGGGTAAACTAACCAATGTGTATGGTTGCCCTGGTAAACTAACCAATGTGTATGGTTGCCCAGGTAAACTAACCAATGTGTATGGTTGCCCTGGTAAACTAACCAATGTGTATGGTTGCCCGGGTAAACTAACCAATGTGTATGGTTGCCCTGGTAAACTAACCAATGTGTGTGGTTGCCCAGGTAAACTAACCAATGTATATGGTTGCCTGGGTAAACTAACCAATGTGTATGGTTGCCCAGGTAAACTAACCAATGTGTATGGTTGCCCAGGTAAACTAACCAATGTGTATGGTTGCCCGGGTAAACTAACCAATGTGTGTGGTTGCCTGGGTAACCTAACCAATGTATATGGTTGCCTGGGTAAACTAACCAATGTGTATGGTTGCCCAGGTAAACTAACCAATGTGTGTGGTTGCCCTGGTAAACTAACCAATGTGTATGGTTGCCCAGGTAAACTAACCAATGTGTGTGGTTGCCCTGGTAAACTAACCAATGTGTATGGTTGCCCAGGTAAACTAACCAATGTGTGTGGTTGCCCGGGTAAACTAACCAATGTGTATGGTTGCCCAGGTAAACTAACCAATGTGTATGGTTGCCCAGGTAAACTAACCAATGTGTATGGTTGCCCAGGTAAACTAACCAATGTGTATGGTTGCCCAGGTAAACTAACCAATGTGTATGGTTGCCCGGGTAAACTAACCAATGTGTGTGGTTGCCCAGGTAAACTAACCAATGTGTATGGTTGCCCTGGTAAACTAACCAATGTGTATGGTTGCCCAGGTAAACTAACCAATGTGTATGGTTGCCCAGGTAAACTAACCAATGTGTGTGGTTGCCCAGGTAAACTAACCAATGTGTATGGTTGCCCGGGTAAACTAACCAATGTGTATGGTTGCCCAGGTAAACTAACCAATGTGTGTGGTTGCCCTGGTAAACTAACCAATGTGTATGGTTGCCCAGGTAAACTAACCAATGTGTATGGTTGCCCAGGTAAACTAACCAATGTGTGTGGTTGCCCAGGTAAACTAACCAATGTGTATGGTTGCCCAGGTAAACTAACCAATGTGTATGGTTGCCCAGGTAAACTAACCAATGTGTATGGTTGCCCGGGTAAACTAACCAATGTGTATGGTTGCCCGGGTAAACTAACCAATGTGTATGGTTGCCCAGGTAAACTAACCAATGTGTATGGTTGCCCAGGTAAACTAACCAATGTGTATGGTTGCCCAGGTAAACTAACCAATGTGTATGGTTGCCCGGGTAAACTAACCAATGTGTATGGTTGCCCAGGTAAACTAACCAATGTGTATGGTTGCCCAGGTAAACTAACCAATGTGTATGGTTGCCCAGGTAAACTAACCAATGTGTATGGTTGCCCGGGTAAACTAACCAATGTGTATGGTTGCCTGGGTAAACTAACCAATGTGTATGGTTGCCCAGGTAAACTAACCAATGTGTATGGTTGCCCAGGTAAACTAACCAATGTGTATGGTTGCCCAGGTAAACTAACCAATGTGTGTGGTTGCCTGGGTAAACTAACCAATGTGTATGGTTGCCTGGGTAAACTAACCAATGTGTATGGTTGCCCAGGTAAACTAACCAATGTGTGTGGTTGCCCTGGTAAACTAACCAATGTGTATGGTTGCCCAGGTAAACTAACCAATGTGTATGGTTGCCCAGGTAAACTAACTAATGTGTGTGGTTGCCCGGGTAAACTAACCAATGTGTATGGTTGCCCAGGTAAACTAACCAATGTGTGTGATTGCCCAGGTAAACTAACCAATGTGCATGGTTGCCCAGGTAAACTAACCAATGTGTGTGATTGCCCTGGTAAACTAACCAATGTGCATGGTTGCCTGGGTAAACTAACCAATGTGTATGGTTGCCCAGGTAAACTAACCAATGTGCATGATTGCCTGGGTAAACTAACCAATGTGTATGGTTGCCCAGTAAACTAACCAATGTGTATGGTTGCCCAGTAAACTAACCAATGTGTATGGTTGCCCAGGTAAACTAACCAATGTATATGGTTGCCCAGGTAAACTAACCAATGTGTGTGGTTGCCCAGGTAAACTAACCAATGTGTGTGGTTGCCTGGGTAACCTAACCAATGTGTATGGTTGCCTGGGTAAACTATCCAATGTATATATGGTTGCCCAGGTAAACTATCCAATGTATATGGTTGCCCAGGTAAACTAACCAATGTGTGGTTGCCCAGGTAAACTATCCAATGTATATGGTTGCCCAGGTAAACTAACCAATGTGTGTGGTTGCCCAGGTAAACTATCCAATGTATATGGTTGCCCAGGTAAACTAACCAATGTGTGGTTGCCCAGGTAAACTAACCAATGTGTGGTTGCCCAGGTAAACTAACCAATGTATATGGTTGCCTGGGTAAACTAACCAATGTGTATGGTTGCCTGGGTAAACTAACCAATGTATATGGTTGCCCTGGTAAACTAACCAATGTGTATGGTTGCCTGGGTAAACTAACCAATGTATATGGTTGCCCTGGTAAACTAACCAATGTGTATGGTTGCCCAGGTAAACTAACCAATGTGTATGGTTGCCTGGGTAAACTAACCAATGTGTGTGGTTGCCCAGGTAAACTATCCAATGTGTATGGTTGCCCTGGTAAACTAACCAATGTGTGTGGCTGCCCAGGTAAACTAACCAATGTGTATGGTTGCCCTGGTAAACTATCCAATGTGTGTGGCTGCCCAGGTAAACTAACCAATGTGTATGGTTGCCCTGATAAACTAACCAATGTGTGTGGCTGCCCAGGTAAACTAACCAATGTGTATGGTTGCCCAGGTAAACTAACCAATGTGTGTGGTTGCCTGGGTAAACTATCCAATGTATATGGTTGCCCAGGTAAACTATCCAATGTATATGGTTGCCCAGGTAAACTAACCAATGTGTGGTTGCCCAGGTAAACTATCCAATGTGTGGTTGCCCAGGTAAACTATCCAATGTGTGGTTGCCCAGGTAAACTAACCAATGTGCATGGTTGCCCAGGTAAACTATCCAATGTATATGGTTGCCCAGGTAAACTAACCAATGTGTGGTTGCCCAGGTAAACTATCCAATGTATATGGTTGCCCAGGTAAACTAACCAATGTGTGTGGTTGCCCAGGTAAACTAACCAATGTGTATGGTTGCCCAGGTAAACTAACCATTGTGTGTGGTTGCCCAGGTAAACTATCCAATGTGTGTGGTTGCCCAGGTAAACTAACCAATGTGTGTGGTTGCTCAGGTAAACTAACCAATGTGTGTGGTTGCCCAGGTAAACTATCCAATGTGTGGTTGCCCAGGTAAACTAACCAATGTGTATGGTTGCCCTGGTAAACTATCCAATGTGTATGGTTGCCCAGGTAAACTAACCAATGTGTATGGTTGCCCTGGTAAACTAACCAATGTGTATGGTTGCCTGGGTAAACTAACCAATGTGTATGGTTGCCCTGGTAAACTAACCAATGTGTATGGTTGCCTGGGTAAACTAACCAATGTGTATGGTTGCCCTGGTAAACTAACCAATGTGTGTGGTTGCCCTGGTAAACTAACCAATGTGTATGGTTGCCCTGGTAAACTAACCAATGTGTATGGTTGCCCTGGTAAACTAACCAATGTGTGTGGTTGCCCTGGTAAACTAACCAATGTGTATGGTTGCCCTGGTAAACTATCCAATGTGTGTGGTTGCCCGGGTAAACTATCCAATGTATATGGTTGCCCGGGTAAACTATCCAATGTATATGGTTGCCCGGGTAAACTATCCAATGTATATGGTTGCCCGGGTAAACTATCCAATGTATATGGTTGCCTGGGTAAACTAACCAATGTATATGGTTGCCCGGGTAAACTATCCAATGTGTATGGTTGCCCGGGTAAACTATCCAATGTATATGGTTGCCTGGGTAAACTAACCAATGTGTATGGTTGCCCTGGTAAACTAACCAATGTGCATGGTTGCCCTGGTAAACTAACCAATGTGTGTGGCTGCCCAGGTAAACTAACCAATGTGCATGGTTGCCCAGGTAAACTAACTAATGTGTATGGTTGTCCGGGTAAACTATCCAATGTGTGTGGTTGCCCTGGTAAACTAACCAATGTGTGTGGTTGCCTGGGTAAACTAACCAATGTGTGTGGTTGCCTGGGTAAACTAACCAATGTGTATGGTTGCCCAGGTAAACTAACCAATGTGTGTGGTTGCCCAGGTAAACTAACCAATGTGTGTGGTTGCCTGGGTAAACTAACCAATGTGTGTGGTTGCCTGGGTAAACTAACCAATGTGTGTGGTTGCCCAGGTAAACTAACCAATGTGTGTGGTTGCCTGGGTAAACTAACCAATGTGTATGGTTGCCCTGGTAAACTAACCAATGTGTGTGGCTGCCCAGGTAAACTAACCAATGTGTATGGTTGCCCGGGTAAACTAACCAATGTGTATGGTTGCCCAGGTAAACTAACCAATGTGTATGGTTGCCCAGGTAAACTAACCAATGTGTATGGTTGCCCAGGTAAACTAACCAATGTGTATGGTTGCCCAGGTAAACTAACCAATGTGTATGGTTGCCCAGGTAAACTAACCAATGTGTATGGTTGCCCAGGTAAACTAACCAATGTGTATGGTTGCCCAGGTAAACTAACCAATGTGTATGGTTGCCCAGGTAAACTAACCAATGTGTGTGGTTGCCCTGGTAAACTATCCAATGTGTATGGTTGCCCAGGTAAACTAACCAATGTGTATGGTTGCCCTGGTAAACTAACCAATGTGTATGGTTGCCCTGGTAAACTAACCAATGTGTATGGTTGCCCTGGTAAACTAACCAATGTGTGTGGTTGCCCAGGTAAACTAACCAATGTATATGGTTGCCTGGGTAAACTAACCAATGTGTATGGTTGCCTAGGTAAAGTATCCAATGTATATGGTTGCCCTGGTAAACTAACGAATGTGCATGGTTGCCTGGGTAAAGTATCCAATGTATATGGTTGCCCTGGTAAACTAACCAATGTATATGGTTGCCCAGGTAAACTAACCAATGTGTATGGTTGCTCAGGTAAACTAACCAATGTGTATGGTTGCCCAGTTAAACTAACCAATGTGTATGGTTGCCCAGGTAAACTAACCAATGTGTATGGTTGCCTGGGTAAACTAACCAATGTGTGTGGTTGCCCTGGTAAACTAACCAATGTGTATGGTTGCCCAGGTAAACTAACCAATGTGTGTGGTTGCCCAGGTAAACTAACCATTGTGTGTGGTTGCCCTGGTAAACTATCCAATGTGTATGGTTGCCCTGGTAAACTAACCAATGTGTATGGTTGCCCAGGTAAACTAACCAATGTGTATGGTTGCCTGGGTAAACTATCCAATGTGTATGGTTGCCCAGGTAAACTAACCAATGTGTGTGGTTGCCCAGGTAAACTAACCAATGTGTATGGTTGCCCGGGTAAACTATCCAATGTGCATGGTTGCCCTGGTAAACTATCCAATGTATATGGTTGCCCAGGTAAACTAACCAATGTGTGTGGTTGCCCAGGTAAACTATCCAATGTATATGGTTGCCCAGGTAAACTAACCAATGTGTGGTTGCCCAGGTAAACTAACCAATGTGTGTGGTTGCCCAGGTAAACTATCCAATGTGTATGGTTGCCTGGGTAAACTAACCAATGTGTATGGTTGCCTGGGTAAACTAACCAATGTATATGGTTGCCCTGGTAAACTAACCAATGTGTGTGGTTGCCTGGGTAAACTATCCAATGTGTGGTTGCCCAGGTAAACTATCCAATGTGTATGGTTGCCTGGGTAAACTAACCAATGTGTATGGTTGCCTGGGTAAACTAACCAATGTATATGGTTGCCCTGGTAAACTAACCAATGTGTATGATTGCCTGGGTAAACTAACCAATGTATATGGTTGCCCTGGTAAACTAACCAATGTGTATGGTTGCCCAGGTAAACTAACCATTGTGTGTGGTTGCCCAGGTAAACTATCCAATGTGTATGGTTGCCTGGGTAAACTAACCAATGTGTATGGTTGCCTGGGTAAACTAACCAATGTATATGGTTGCCCTGGTAAACTATCCAATGTGTATGGTTGCCCTGGTAAACTAACCAATGTGTGTGGCTGCCCAGGTAAACTAACCAATGTGTATGGTTGCCCTGGTAAACTATCCAATGTGTGTGGCTGCCCAGGTAAACTAACCAATGTGTATGGTTGCCCTGGTAAACTAACCAATGTGTGTGGCTGCCCAGGTAAACTAACCAATGTGTATGGTTGCCCAGGTAAACTAACCAATGTGTGTGGTTGCCTGGGTAAACTATCCAATGTATATGGTTGCCCAGGTAAACTAACCAATGTGTGGTTGCCCAGGTAAACTATCCAATGTATATGGTTGCCCAGGTAAACTAACCAATGTGTGGTTGCCCAGGTAAACTATCCAATGTGTGGTTGCCCAGGTAAACTAACCAATGTGCATGGTTGCCCAGGTAAACTATCCAATGTATATGGTTGCCCAGGTAAACTAACCAATGTGTGGTTGCCCAGGTAAACTATCCAATGTATATGGTTGCCCAGGTAAACTAACCAATGTGTGTGGTTGCCCAGGTAAACTATCCAATGTGTGGTTGCCTGGGTAAACTATCCAATGTATATGGTTGCCCAGGTAAACTAACCAATGTGTGTGGTTGCCCAGGTAAACTAACCAATGTGTGTGGTTGCCCAGGTAAACTAACCAATGTGTGTGGTTGCCCTGGTAAACTAACCAATGTGTGTGGTTGCCCAGGTAAACTAACCAATGTGTATGGTTGCCCAGGTAAACTAACCATTGTGTGTGGTTGCCCAGGTAAACTATCCAATGTGTGTGGTTGCCCAGGTAAACTAACCAATGTGTGTGGTTGCTCAGGTAAACTAACCAATGTGTGTGGTTGCCCAGGTAAACTATCCAATGTGTGGTTGCCCAGGTAAACTAACCAATGTGTATGGTTGCCCTGGTAAACTATCCAATGTGTATGGTTGCCCAGGTAAACTAACCAATGTGTATGGTTGCCCTGGTAAACTAACCAATGTGTATGGTTGCCCTGGTAAACTAACCAATGTGTATGGTTGCCCTGGTAAACTAACCAATGTGTGTGGTTGCCCTGGTAAACTAACCAATGTGTATGGTTGCCCTGGTAAACTAACCAATGTGTATGGTTGCCTGGGTAAACTAACCAATGTGTATTGTTGCCCTGGTAAACTAACCAATGTGTATGGTTGCCTGGGTAAACTAACCAATGTGTATGGTTGCCCTGGTAAACTATCCAATGTGTATGGTTGCCTGGGTAAACTAACCAATGTGTGTGGTTGCCCAGGTAAACTAACCAATGTATATGGTTGCCTGGGTAAACTAACCAATGTGTACGGTTGCCCTGGTAAACTAACCAATGTGTATGGTTGCCCAGGTAAACTAACCAATGTATATGGTTGCCTGGGTAAACTAACCAATGTGTATGGTTGCCTAGGTAAAGTATCCAATGTATATGGTTGCCCTGGTAAACTAACGAATGTGCATGGTTGCCTGGGTAAAGTATCCAATGTATATGGTTGCCCTGGTAAACTAACCAATGTATATGGTTGCCCAGGTAAACTAACCAATGTGTATGGTTGCTCAGGTAAACTAACCAATGTGTATGGTTGCCCAGTTAAACTAACCAATGTGTATGGTTGCCCAGGTAAACTAACCAATGTGTATGGTTGCCCTGGTAAACTAACCAATGTGTATGGTTGCCCAGGTAAACTAACCAATGTGTATGGTTGCCTGGGTAAACTATCCAATGTGTATGGTTGCCCAGGTAAACTAACCAATGTGTGTGGTTGCCCAGGTAAACTAACCAATGTGTATGGTTGCCCGGGTAAACTATCCAATGTGCATGGTTGCCCGGGTAAACTAACCAATGTGTATGGTTGCCCTGGTAAACTAACCAATGTATATGGTTGCCCTGGTAAACTAACCAATGTGTGTGGTTGCCTGGGTAAACTATCCAATGTGTGGTTGCCCAGGTAAACTATCCAATGTGTATGGTTGCCTGGGTAAACTAACCAATGTGTATGGTTGCCCGGGTAAACTAACCAATGTGTATGGTTGCCCAGGTAAACTAACCAATGTGTGTGGTTGCCCAGGTAAACTATCCAATGTGTATGGTTGCCTGGGTAAACTAACCAATGTGTATGGTTGCCTGGGTAAACTAACCAATGTATATGGTTGCCCTGGTAAACTAACCAATGTGTATGGTTGCCCTGGTAAACTAACCAATGTGTATGGTTGCCCAGGTAAACTAACCAATGTGTATGGTTGCCCTGGTAAACTAACCAATGTGTGTGGCTGCCCAGGTAAACTAACCAATGTGTATGGTTGCCCTGGTAAACTAACCAATGTGTGTGGTTGCCCAGGTAAACTAACCAATGTGTATGGTTGCCCAGGTAAACTAACCAATGTGTGTGGTTGCCTGGGTAAACTATCCAATGTATATGGTTGCCCAGGTAAACTAACCAATGTGTGGTTGCCCAGGTAAACTATCCAATGTATATGGTTGCCCAGGTAAACTAACCAATGTGTGGTTGCCCAGGTAAACTATCCAATGTGTGGTTGCCCAGGTAAACTAACCAATGTGTATGGTTGCCCAGGTAAACTAACCAATGTGTATGGTTGCCCAGGTAAACTAACCAATGTGTGGGTTGCCCAGGTAAACTATCCAATGTGTATGGTTGCCCAGGTAAACTAACCAATGTGTGTGGTTGCCCAGGTAAACTAACCAATGTGTGTGGTTGCCCAGGTAAACTAACCAATGTGTGTGGTTGCCCAGGTAAACTATCCAATGTGTGGTTGCCTGGGTAAACTATCCAATGTATATGGTTGCCCAGGTAAACTAACCAATGTGTGTGGTTGCCCAGGTAAACTAACCAATGTGTGTGGTTGCCCAGGTAAACTAACCAATGTGTGTGGTTGCCCTGGTAAACTAACCAATGTGTGTGGTTGCCCAGGTAAACTAACCAATGTGTATGGTTGCCCAGGTAAACTAACCATTGTGTGTGGTTGCCCAGGTAAACTATCCAATGTGTGTGGTTGCCCAGGTAAACTAACCAATGTGTGTGGTTGCTCAGGTAAACTAACCAATGTGTGTGGTTGCCCAGGTAAACTATCCAATGTGTGGTTGCCCAGGTAAACTAACCAATGTGTATGGTTGCCCTGGTAAACTATCCAATGTGTATGGTTGCCCAGGTAAACTAACCAATGTGTATGGTTGCCCTGGTAAACTAACCAATGTGTATGGTTGCCCTGGTAAACTAACCAATGTGTATGGTTGCCCTGGTAAACTAACCAATGTGTGTGGTTGCCCTGGTAAACTAACCAATGTGTATGGTTGCCTGGGTAAACTAACCAATGTGTATGGTTGCCCGGGTAAACTAACCAATGTGTATGGTTGCCTGGGTAAACTAACCAATGTGTGTGGTTGCCCAGGTAAACTATCCAATGTGTGTGGTTGCCCAGGTAAACTAACCAATGTGTATGGTTGCCCAGGTAAACTAACCAATGTGTGTGGTTGCCCAGGTAAACTAACCAATGTGTGTGGTTGCCCAGGTAAACTATCCAATGTGTATGGTTGCCCGGGTAAACTATCCAATGTGTATGGTTGCCCTGGTAAACTAACCAATGTGTGTGGCTGCCCAGGTAAACTAACCAATGTGTGTGGTTGCCCAGGTAAACTATCCAATGTGTGGTTGCCCTGGTAAACTAACCAATGTGTATGGTTGCCCTGGTAAACTAACCAATGTGCATGGTTGCCCTGGTAAACTAACCAATGTGTGTGGCTGCCCAGGTAAACTAACCAATGTGCATGGTTGCCCAGGTAAACTAACTAATGTGTATGGTTGTCCGGGTAAACTATCCAATGTGTATGGTTGTCCGGGTAAACTATCCAATGTGTATGGTTGCCCGGGTAAACTAACCAATGTGTATGGTTGCCCAGGTAAACTAACCAATGTGTGTGGTTGCCTGGGTAAACTAACCAATGTGTGTTGTTGCCTGGGTAAACTAACCAATGTGTATGGTTGCCCAGGTAAACTAACCAATGTGTGTGGTTGCCTGGGTAACCTAACCAATGTGTGTGGTTGCCTGGGTAAACTAACCAATGTGTGTGGTTGCCCTGGTAAACTAACCAATGTGTATGGTTGCCCAGGTAAACTAACCAATGTGTATGGTTGCCCAGGTAAACTAACCAATGTGTATGGTTGCCCAGGTAAACTAACCAATGTGTATGGTTGCCCAGGTAAACTAACCAATGTGTATGGTTGCCCAGGTAAACTATCCAATGTGTATGGTTGCCCTGGTAAACTAACCAATGTGTATGGTTGCCCAGGTAAACTACCAATGTGTGTGGTTGCCCAGGTAAACTAACCATTGTGTGTGGTTGCCCTGGTAAACTATCCAATGTGTATGGTTGCCCAGGTAAACTAACCAATGTGTATGGTTGCCCTGGTAAACTAACCAATGTGTATGGTTGCCCTGGTAAACTAACCAATGTGTATGGTTGCCCTGGTAAACTAACCAATGTGTGTGGTTGCCCTGGTAAACTAACCAATGTGTATGGTTGCCCTGGTAAACTAACCAATGTGTGTGGTTGCCCAGGTAAACTAACCAATGTGTATGGTTGCCCAGGTAAACTAACCAATGTGTACGGTTGCCCTGGTAAACTAACCAATGTGTATGGTTGCCCAGGTAAACTAACCAATGTGTATGATTGCCTGGGTAAACTAACCAATGTGTACGGTTGCCCTGGTAAACTAACCAATGTGTATGGTTGCCCTGGTAAACTAACCAATGTATATGGTTGCCTGGGTAAACTAACCAATGTGTACGGTTGCCCTGGTAAACTAACCAATGTGTATGGTTGCCCAGGTAAACTAACCAATGTATATGGTTGCCTGGGTAAACTAACCAATGTGTATGGTTGCCCTGGTAAACTAACCAATGTATATGGTTGCCCAGGTAAACTAACCAATGTGTATGGTTGCTCAGGTAAACTAACCAATGTGTATGGTTGCCCAGTTAAACTAACCAATGTGTATGGTTGCCCAGGTAAACTAACCAATGTGTATGGTTGCCCAGGTAAACTAACCAATGTGTGTGGTTGCCCAGGTAAACTAACCATTGTGTGTGGTTGCCCTGGTAAACTATCCAATGTGTATGGTTGCCCTGGTAAACTAACCAATGTGTATGGTTGCCCAGGTAAACTAACCAATGTGTATGGTTGCCTGGGTAAACTATCCAATGTGTATGGTTGCCCAGGTAAACTAACCAATGTGTGTGGTTGCCCAGGTAAACTAACCAATGTGTATGGTTGCCCGGGTAAACTATCCAATGTGCATGGTTGCCCGGGTAAACTAACCAATGTGTATGGTTGCCCTGGTAAACTAACCAATGTATATGGTTGCCCTGGTAAACTAACCAATGTATATGGTTGCCCAGGTAAACTAACCAATGTGTATGGTTGCCTGGGTAAACTAACCAGTGTGTATGGTTGCCCAGGTAAACTATCCAATGTGCATGGTTGCCCATGTAAACTATCCAATGTGCATGGTTGCCTGGGTAAACTAACTAATGTGCATGGTTGCCCTGGTAAACTAACCAATGTGCATGGTTGCCCTGGTAAACTAACCAATGTGCATGGTTGCCTGGGTAAACTAACCAATGTGTATGGTTGCCCAGGTAAACTAACCAATGTGTGTGGTTGCCCTGGTAAACTAACCAATGTATATGGTTGCCTGGGTAAACTATCCAATGTATATGGTTGCCTGGGTAAACTAACCAATGTGTATGGATGCCTGGGTAAACTAACCAATGTGTACGGTTGCCCTGGTAAACTAACCAATGTGTATGGTTGCCCAGGTAAACTAACCAATGTGTACGGTTGCCCTGGTAAACTAACCAATGTGTATGGTTGCCCAGGTAAACTAACCAATGTGTATGGTTGCCCAGGTAAACTAACCAATGTGTATGGTTGCCTGGGTAAACTAACCAATGTGTATTGTTGCCCGGGTAAACTATCCAATGTGTATGGTTGCCTGGGTAAACTATCCAATATGTATGGTTGCCCAGGTAAACTAACCAATGTGTATGGTTGCCTGGGTAAACTAACCAATGTGTGTGGTTGCCTGGGTAAACTAACCAATGTGTATGGTTGCCCTGGTAAACTAACCAATGTGTATGGTTGCCTGGGTAAACTATCCAATGTGCATGGTTGCCCTGGTAAACTAACCAATGTGCATGGTTGCCTGGGTAAACTAACCAATGTGTATGGTTGCCCAGGTAAACTATCCAATGTGTATGGTTGCCCTGGTAAACTATCCAATGTGTATGGTTGCCTGGGTAAACTAACCAATGTGTATGGTTGCCCAGGTAAACTATCCAATGTGTATGGTTGCCCAGGTAAACTAACCAATGTGTGGTTGCCCAGGTAAACTATCCAATGTGTATGGTTGCCTGGGTAAACTAACCAATGTGTATGGTTGCCTGGGTAAACTAACCAATGTATATGGTTGCCCTGGTAAACTAACCAATGTGTGTGGTTGCCTGGGTAAACTATCCAATGTGTGGTTGCCCAGGTAAACTATCCAATGTGTATGGTTGCCTGGGTAAACTAACCAATGTGTATGGTTGCCTGGGTAAACTAACCAATGTATATGGTTGCCCTGGTAAACTAACCAATGTGTATGATTGCCTGGGTAAACTAACCAATGTATATGGTTGCCCTGGTAAACTAACCAATGTGTATGGTTGCCCAGGTAAACTAACCATTGTGTGTGGTTGCCCAGGTAAACTATCCAATGTGTATGGTTGCCTGGGTAAACTAACCAATGTGTATGGTTGCCTGGGTAAACTAACCAATGTATATGGTTGCCCTGGTAAACTATCCAATGTGTATGGTTGCCCTGGTAAACTAACCAATGTGTGTGGCTGCCCAGGTAAACTAACCAATGTGTATGGTTGCCCTGGTAAACTATCCAATGTGTGTGGCTGCCCAGGTAAACTAACCAATGTGTATGGTTGCCCTGGTAAACTAACCAATGTGTGTGGCTGCCCAGGTAAACTAACCAATGTGTATGGTTGCCCAGGTAAACTAACCAATGTGTGTGGTTGCCTGGGTAAACTATCCAATGTATATGGTTGCCCAGGTAAACTAACCAATGTGTGGTTGCCCAGGTAAACTATCCAATGTATATGGTTGCCCAGGTAAACTAACCAATGTGTGGTTGCCCAGGTAAACTATCCAATGTGTGGTTGCCCAGGTAAACTAACCAATGTGCATGGTTGCCCAGGTAAACTATCCAATGTATATGGTTGCCCAGGTAAACTAACCAATGTGTGGTTGCCCAGGTAAACTATCCAATGTATATGGTTGCCCAGGTAAACTAACCAATGTGTGTGGTTGCCCAGGTAAACTATCCAATGTGTGGTTGCCTGGGTAAACTATCCAATGTATATGGTTGCCCAGGTAAACTAACCAATGTGTGTGGTTGCCCAGGTAAACTAACCAATGTGTGTGGTTGCCCAGGTAAACTAACCAATGTGTGTGGTTGCCCTGGTAAACTAACCAATGTGTGTGGTTGCCCAGGTAAACTAACCAATGTGTATGGTTGCCCAGGTAAACTAACCATTGTGTGTGGTTGCCCAGGTAAACTATCCAATGTGTGTGGTTGCCCAGGTAAACTAACCAATGTGTGTGGTTGCTCAGGTAAACTAACCAATGTGTGTGGTTGCCCAGGTAAACTATCCAATGTGTGGTTGCCCAGGTAAACTAACCAATGTGTATGGTTGCCCTGGTAAACTATCCAATGTGTATGGTTGCCCAGGTAAACTAACCAATGTGTATGGTTGCCTGGGTAAACTAACCAATGTGTGTGGTTGCCCAGGTAAACTATCCAATGTGTGTGGTTGCCCAGGTAAACTAACCAATGTGTATGGTTGCCCAGGTAAACTAACCAATGTGTGTGGTTGCCCAGGTAAACTAACCAATGTGTGTGGTTGCCCAGGTAAACTATCCAATGTGTATGGTTGCCCGGGTAAACTATCCAATGTGTATGGTTGCCCAGGTAAACTAACCAATGTGCATGGTTGCCCTGGTAAACTAACCAATGTGCATGGTTGCCCTGGTAAACTAACCAATGTGTGTGGCTGCCCAGGTAAACTAACCAATGTGCATGGTTGCCCAGGTAAACTAACCAATGTGTATGGTTGCCCAGGTAAACTAACCAATGTGTATGGTTGTCCGGGTAAACTATCCAATGTGTATGGTTGCCCGGGTAAACTAACCAATGTGTATGGTTGCCCAGGTAAACTAACCAATGTGTGTGGTTGCCTGGGTAAACTAACCAATGTGTATGGTTGCCCTGGTAAACTAACCAATGTGTGTGGTTGCCCAGGTAAACTAACCAATGTGTATGGTTGCCTGGGTAAACTAACCAATGTGTATGGTTGCCTGGGTAACCTAACCAATGTGTGTGGTTGCCTGGGTAAACTAACCAATGTGTATGGTTGCCCTGGTAAACTAACCAATGTGTGGCTGCCCAGGTAAACTAACCAATGTGTATGGTTGCCCGGGTAAACTAACCAATGTGTATGGTTGCCCAGGTAAACTAACCAATGTGTGTGGTTGCCCAGGTAAACTAACCAATGTGTATGGTTGCCCAGGTAAACTAACCAATGTGTATGGTTGCCCAGGTAAACTAACCAATGTGCATGGTTGCCCAGGTAAAATATCCAATGTGTATGGTCGCCCTGGTAAACTAACCAATGTGTATGGTTGCCCAGGTAAACTAACCAATGTGTGTGGTTGCCCAGGTAAACTAACCAATGTGTGTGGTTGCCCAGGTAAACTAACCATTGTGTGTGGTTGCCCGGTAAACTATCCAATGTATGGTTGCCCAGGTAAACTAACCAATGTGTATGGTTGCCCTGGTAAACTAACCAATGTGTATGGTTGCCTGGTAAACTAACCAATGTGTATGGTTGCCCTGGTAAACTAACCAATGTGTGTGGTTGCCCTGGTAAACTAACCAATGTGTATGGTTGCCCTGGTAAACTAACCAATGTGTATGGTTGCCCAGGTAAACTAACCAATGTGTATGGTTGCCCAGGTAAACTAACCAATGTGTATGGTTGCCCTGGTAAACTAACCAATGTGTATGGTTGCCCAGGTAAACTAACCAATGTGTATGGTTGCCCTGGTAAACTAACCAATGTGTATGGTTGCCCTGGTAAACTAACCAATGTGTATGGTTGCCTGGGTAAACTAACCAATGTGTACGGTTGCCCTGGTAAACTAACCAATGTGTATGGTTGCCCAGGTAAACTAACCAATGTGTATGGTTGCCTAGGTAAAGTATCCAATGTGTATGGTTGCCCTGGTAAACTAACCAATGTATATGGTTGCCCAGGTAAACTAACCAATGTGTATGGTTGCTCAGGTAAACTAACCAATGTGTATGGTTGCCCAGTTAAACTAACCAATGTGTATGGTTGCCCAGGTAAACTAACCAATGTGTATGGTTGCCTGGGTAAACTAACCAATGTGTGTGGTTGCCTGGGTAAACTAACCAATGTGCATGGTTGCCCTGGTAAACTAACCAATGTGTATGGTTGCCCATGTAAACTATCCAATGTGCATGGTTGCCTGGGTAAACTAACTAATGTGTATGGTTGCCCTGGTAAACTAACCAATGTGTATGGTTGCCCTGGTAAACTAACCAATGTGCATGGTTGCCCTGGTAAACTAACCAATGTGCATGATTGCCCTGGTAAACTAACCAATGTGCATGGTTGCCCTGGTAAACTAACCAATGTGTGTGGTTGCCTGGGTAAACTAACCAATGTGTGTGGTTGCCCGGGTAAACTAACCAATGTGTATGGTTGCCTGGGTAAACTAACCAATGTGTGTGGCTGCCCAGGTAAACTAACCAATGTGTATGGTTGCCTGGGTAAACTAACCAATGTGTATGGTTGCCCTGGTAAACTAACCAATGTGTATGGTTGCCCTGGTAAACTAACCAATGTGTATGGTTCCCCGGGTAAACTAACCAATGTGTATGGTTGCCCGGGTAAACTAACCAATGTGTATGGTTGCCCGGGTAAACTAACCAATGTGTATGGTTGCCCAGGTAAACTAACCAATGTGTATGGTTGCCCAGGTAAACTAACCAATGTGTATGGTTGCCCAGGTAAACTATCCAATGTGTATGGTTGCCCAGGTAAACTAACCAATGTGTGTGGTTGCCTGGGTAAACTATCCAATGTGTATGGTTGCCCAGGTAAACTATCCAATGTGTATGGTTGCCTGGGTAAACTAACCAATGTGTATGGTTGCCCAGGTAAACTAACCAATGTGTATGGTTGCCTGGGTAAACTAACCAATGTGTATGGTTGCCTGGGTAAACTAACCAATGTGTGTGGTTGCCTGGGTAAACTAACCAATGTGTATGGTTGCCCTGGTAAACTAACCAATGTGTATGGTTGCCTGGGTAAACTATCCAATGTGCATGGTTGCCCTGGTAAACTAACCAATGTGTATGGTTGCCCTGGTAAACTATCCAATGTGTGGTTGCCCAGGTAAACTAACCAATGTGTATGGTTGCCCGGGTAAACTAACCAATGTGTATGGTTGCCCAGGTAAACTAACCAATGTGTATGGTTGCCCAGGTAAACTAACCAATGTGTATGGTTGCCTGGGTAAACTAACCAATGTGTATGGTTGCCCTGGTAAACTAACCAATGTGTATGGTTGCCCTGGTAAACTACCAATGTGTGGTTGCCCAGGTAAACTAACCAATGTGTATGGTTGCCTGGGTAAACTAACCAATGTGTATGGTTGCCTGGGTAAACTAACCAATGTGTATGGTTGCCCAGGTAAACTAACCAATGTGTATGGTTGCCTGGGTAAACTATCCAATGTGTATGGTTGCCCTGGTAAACTAACCAATGTATATGGTTGCCCAGGTAAACTAACCAATGTGTATGGTTGCCGGTAAACTAACCAATGTGTATGGTTGCCCAGGTAAACTAACCAATGTGTATGGTTGCCCGGTAAACTAACCAATGTGTATGGTTGCCTGGGTAAACTAACCAATGTGTGTGGTTGCCTGGGTAAACTAACCAATGTGCATGGTTGCCCAGGTAAACTAACCAATGTGCATGGTTGCCTGGGTAAACTAACCAATGTGCATGGTTGCCTGGGTAAACTAACCAATGTATGGTTGCGGTAAACTACAATGTGCATGGTTGCCCTGGTAAACTAACCAATGTGCATGGTTGCCCTGGTAAACTAACCAATGTGCATGATTGCCCTGGTAAACTAACCAATGTGCATGATTGCCCTGGTAAACTAACCAATGTGCATGATTGCCCTGGTAAACTAACCAATGTGTGTGGTTGCCTGGGTAAACTAACCAATGTGTGTGGTTGCCCGGGTAAACTAACCAATGTGTATGGTTGCCTGGGTAAACTAACCAATGTGTGTGGCTGCCCAGGTAAACTAACCAATGTGTATGGTTGCCTGGGTAAACTAACCAATGTGTATGGTTGCCCTGGTAAACTAACCAATGTGTATGGTTGCCCTGGTAAACTAACCAATGTGTATGGTTCCCCGGGTAAACTAACCAATGTGTATGGTTGCCCGGGTAAACTAACCAATGTGTATGGTTGCCCGGGTAAACTAACCAATGTGTATGGTTGCCCAGGTAAACTAACCAATGTGTATGGTTGCCCAGGTAAACTAACCAATGTGTATGGTTGCCCAGGTAAACTATCCAATGTGTATGGTTGCCCAGGTAAACTAACCAATGTGTGTGGTTGCCTGGGTAAACTATCCAATGTGTATGGTTGCCCAGGTAAACTATCCAATGTGTATGGTTGCCTGGGTAAACTAACCAATGTGTATGGTTGCCCAGGTAAACTAACCAATGTGTATGGTTGCCTGGGTAAACTAACCAATGTGTATTGTTGCCTGGGTAAACTAACCAATGTGTGTGGTTGCCTGGGTAAACTAACCAATGTGTATGGTTGCCCTGGTAAATTAACCAATGTGTATGGTTGCCTGGGTAAACTATCCAATGTGCATGGTTGCCCTGGTAAACTAACCAATGTGTATGGTTGCCCTGGTAAACTATCCAATGTGTGGTTGCCCAGGTAAACTAACCAATGTGCATGGTTGCCTGGGTAAACTAACCAGTGTGTATGGTTGCCCAGGTAAACTATCCAATGTGTGGTTGCCCAGGTAAACTAACCAATGTGCATGGTTGCCTGGGTAAACTAACCAGTGTGCATGGTTGCCTGGGTAAACTAACCAATGTGCATGGTTGCCCAGGTAAACTAACCAATGTGCATGGTTGCCTGGGTAAACTAACCAATGTGCATGGTTGCCTGGGTAAACTAACCAATGTGCATGGTTGCCTGGGTAAACTAACCAATGTGTATGATTGCCTGGGTAAACTATCCAATGTGTATGGTTGCCTGGGTAAACTAACCAATGTGTATGGTTGCCTGGGTAAACTAACCAATGTGTATGGTTGCCTGGGTAAACTAACCAATGTGTATGGTTGCCTGGGTAAACTAACCAATGTGTATGGTTGCCTGGGTAAACTAACCAATGTGTGTGGTTGCCCAGGTAAACTAACCAATGTGCATGGTTGCCTGGGTAAACTAACCAATGTGCATGGTTGCCTGGGTAAACTAACCAATGTGTATGGTTGCCTGGGTAAACTAACCAATGTGTATGGTTGCCCAGGTAAACTAACCAATGTATATGGTTGCCTGGGTAAACTAACCAATGTGTATGGTTGCCTGGGTAAACTAACCAATGTATATGGTTGCCTGGGTAAACTATCCAATGTGTATGGTTGCCTGGGTAAACTAACCAATGTATATGGTTGCCCTGGTAAACTAACCAATGTGTATGGTTGCCTGGGTAAACTAACCAATGTGTGTGGTTGCCCTGGTAAACTAACCAATGTGTATGGTTGCCCAGGTAAACTAACCAATGTGTATGGTTGCCTGGGTAAACTAACCAATGTGTATGGTTGCCTGGGTAAACTAACCAATGTGTATTGTTGCCCAGGTAAACTAACCAATGTATATGGTTGCCCTGGTAAACTAACCAATGTGTATGGTTGCCTGGGTAAACTAACCAATGTGTATTGTTGCCCAGGTAAACTAACCAATGTGTATGGTTGCCCAGGTAAACTAACCAATGTGTATGGTTGCCTGGGTAAACTAACCAATGTGTATGATTGCCCAGGTAAACTAACCAATGTGTATTGTTGCCTGGGTAAACTAACCAATGTGTATGGTTGCCCTGGTAAACTAACCAATGTGTATGGTTGCCCTGGTAAACTAACCAATGTGTATGGTTGCCTGGGTAAACTATCCAATGTGCATGGTTGCCCTGGTAAACTAACCAATGTGTATGGTTGCCCTGGTAAACTATCCAATGTGTGGTTGCCCAGGTAAACTAACCAATGTGTATGGTTGCCTGGGTAAACTAACCAATGTGTGTGGTTGCCTGGGTAAACTAACCAATGTGTATGGTTGCCCTGGTAAACTAACCAATGTGTATGGTTGCCTGGGTAAACTATCCAATGTGCATGGTTGCCCTGGTAAACTAACCAATGTGTATGGTTGCCCTGGTAAACTATCCAATGTGTGGTTGCCCAGGTAAACTAACCAGTGTGCATGGTTGCCTGGGTAAACTAACCAATGTGCATGGTTGCCCAGGTAAACTAACCAATGTGCATGGTTGCCTGGGTAAACTAACCAATATGCATGGTTGCCTGGGTAAACTAACCAATGTGTGTGGTTGCCTGGGTAAACTATCCAATGTGCATGGTTGCCCTGGTAAATTATCCAATGTGTATGGTTGCCTGGGTAAACTAACCAATGTGTGTGGTTGCCCTGGTAAACTAACCAATGTGTATGGTTGCCCAGGTAAACTAACCAATGTGTATGGTTGCCTGGGTAAACTAACCAATGTGTATGGTTGCCTGGGTAAACTAACCAATGTGTATGGTTGCCTGGGTAAACTAACCAATGTGTATGGTTGCCTGGGTAAACTAACTAATGTGTATGGTTGCCCAGGTAAACTATCCAATGTGTATGGTTGCCTGGGTAAACTAACCAATGTGTATGGTTGCCTGGGTAAACTAACCAATGTGTGTGGTTGCCTGGGTAAACTAACCAATGTGTATGGTTGCCTGGGTAAACTAACCAATGTGTATGGTTGCCTGGGTAAACTAACCAATGTGTATGGTTGCCTGGGTAAACTAACCAATGTGTATGGTTGCCTGGGTAAACTAACCAATGTGCATGGTTGCCCGGGTAAACTAACCAATGTGTGTGGTTGCCTGGGTAAACTAACCAATGTGCATGATTGCCTGGGTAAACTAACCAATGTGTATTGTTGCCCAGGTAAACTAACCAATGTGTATGGTTGCCCGGGTAAACTAACCAATGTGTATGGTTGCCCGGGTAAACTAACCAATGTGTATTGTTGCCCAGGTAAACTAACCAATGTGTGTGGTTGCCCAGGTAAACTAACCAATGTGTGTGGTTGCCTGGGTAAACTAACCAATGTGCATGGTTGCCTGGGTAAACTATCCAATGTGCATGATTGCCTGGGTAAACTAACCAATGTGTATGGTTGCCCGGGTAAACTAACCAATGTGTATGGTTGCCCGGGTAAACTAACCAATGTGTATTGTTGCCCAGGTAAACTAACCAATGTGTGTGGTTGCCCGGGTAAACTAACCAATGTGTATGGTTGCCCGGGTAAACTAACCAATGTGTATGGTTGCCCGGGTAAACTAACCAATGTGTATGGTTGCCCGGGTAAACTAACCAATGTGCATGGTTGCCCTGGTAAACTAACCAATGTGTGGTTGCCTGGGTAAACTAACCAATGTGTATTGTTGCCCAGGTAAACTAACCAATGTGTGTGGTTGCCCAGGTAAACTATCCAATGTGTATGGTTGCCCAGGTAAACTAACCAATGTGTATGGTTGCCCAGGTAAACTAACCAATGTATATGGTTGCCCTGGTAAACTAACCAATGTGTATGGTTGCCCTGGTAAACTATCCAATGTGTGTGGTTGCCCTGGTAAACTAACCAATGTGCATGGTTGCCCTGGTAAACTAACCAATGTGTATGGTTGCCCTGGTAAACTATCCAATGTGCATGATTGCCTGGGTAAACTATCCAATGTGCATGATTGCCTGGGTAAACTAACCAATGTGCATGATTGCCTGGGTAAACTAACCAATGTGCATGATTGCCTGGGTAAACTAACCAATGTGCATGATTGCCTGGGTAAACTAACCAATGTGCATGATTGCCTGGGTAAACTAACCAATGTGTATGGTTGCCTGGGTAAACTAACCAATGTGCATGATTGCCCGGGTAAACTATCCAATGTGTATGGTTGCCCAGGTAAACTAACCAATGTGTGTGGTTGCCCAGGTAAACTATCCAATGTGTATGGTTGCCTGGGTAAACTAACCAATGTATATGGTTGCCCGGGTAAACTAACCAATGTGCATGGTTGCCTGGGTAAACTAACCAATGTGCATGGTTGCCCGGGTAAACTATCCAATGTGCATGGTTGCCTTGGTAAACTAACCAATGTCTGGTTGCCCGGGTAACTTAACTTGACCTTCTTGGATCCCATTTATACATGTGTATTCTTAGAAAGAAACATCTCCGGGGGGGGGGAAATGCCTGGAAACAACAACAACGCCAGGTTACAATAAACATATTTTTAATTTAACTTTATACTGAAATAAGCACTATGCTATTACCATATTTTGATAATTTTTCATAAATATGTTTACATATCAATTGGTTCTATATACACAACAACCTGAGATACACAAATATCGGTTGATTTAAACAATAAAAACATAAAATGTACGAAAAGTATAAATTGGTAAAATTCCGGAACTTGTTCATTTTTCTTTGAAACATTTTTTTATATATTACGAGGAGCACATTCCCAATAAAAAATACTTTAGCTATTGGAAATTATGCATAAATATAATTTTTTGGAATATACATATTACATAGATATGTGGATATTTAAAGTGCATGTATATTGTTGTGGTACTAATACATTATATAGAACTGTCTTGTTTGTTTGTTGGATATATTCCTGTTCTCCTTGCACCATATCTAATGAGAGACATTGGTCAGTTACTTCCCCTGAATACTCTATTGGTTTCCTCTGTTTTTATCGTTGTTTCCTTTGCAGAGAACATGCTATCAATTTCCATCTGCTTACTCATTTTATAATTATTAACCTTTAGTGTATGTAACGAAATGAGCAGATGTGTAATATTTATCTAAAGGTTAAATGATCAAATCTACAGGATATACCATAGAGATTATGTAAAATGTTTGTTATATAATTAACAGGATTTTGAAAAAATCAAATTAATCATACCACAACATCTCTCGTTAAGGAACAAGGGTAAAAAGCAAAGGATTCCAACTACAAGGGATAAATGGGAATTTATATCTGCCAAGGGAGGTAATAGAAATAAAACCAGGCAATGTCTCTTATTGAATAGAACCCAATTTTCCATATGAAAACAGTGAGCACAGTCCTTGTGTAACACTGCCGAACCCATACACACGCACATATACAAACATACATAATATACATGTCTCATGTATATAGCTCAATATCACAGTCATTTGCCATCATATAATACAATTCAACATACAATTTACAACATATTTGGCAGTAAAAGCAGGAAGTGCATTTACTTTCCAATTCCTCTTCCCAAAATATGAACACATTTTTTTTACTACATTCATCTGGAAGCACATTTTTATGGTTACTTAATAATTTAACTCTGCATGCTGGGTAAAATAACGGTTATAAATAGTTCAAATAATTGCAGCAGACGGCAATGTATTATTGCATCATTAATGTGTTTTTTCCCTTCTAATTTGCAACTGAAACTAAGAAAATATAGGTCATTTTATTAGAATTGTTGCTCAATTCTATTATAAGAAATTTTGGGATAATCTGCACTCGTTCACCCTTTAAAGGGAATTGTTTAATAAATTACAACTAAATTAGTTTAATAAACACCATTAAATACAACACTTGAATATAAGCAATTAACAACGGTCACTGTAGCTGGATAGATTTTGCATGAACAATTTGATTTTGGTAGGAAAAATGGGGCCCCCAGGGAGGGAAGTCGGGTCCCCAAAGTATTTAGCCCCCCAAGGAAGATCCCTGTACCAGCATGCAAAGAGTTCATTAACAGGATGCATGAAAATAAAATCTTTCTTCAAATGAACCAATTTATAGTTTGATAGATTAAAACCAGGTAAAAAGTAAAAGGAGGTAATCTGGTGTAACAATAATTAAATTTTGAGTATTTTGTTTACAATCGTAATGACATTTATTCAAACAAATGAACTGAAACACTTGAAAGGCATAACAAAAACTTCACTGCCACAATGCCTGCAAATTGAATCAGTTTTTTAATGTTACAATTTTCTCTCACAGAACGGTACTGCTATTTAACCGTCATCTCATTTTTTAACATTGCAGAGAAAAAGCAAAAGTTTGCATTGAAATATCCCATCGGAAAATATTTATCTTATTGCCAGGGGATTGCAATTATAAAACATGGAAAAAGATAACATTTCTTGTTATCCATCATAGAGGTAACATTTATTGTTATCCGTCATAGAGGCAACATTTATTGTTATCCGTCATAGAGGTAACATTTCTTGTTATCCGTCATAGAGGTAACATTTCTTGTTATCCGTCATAGAGGTAACATTTCTTGTTATCCGTCATAGAGGTAACATTTATTGTTATCCGTCATAGAGGTAACATTTCTTGTTATCCGTCATAGAGGTAACATTTCTTGTTATCCGTCATAGAGGTAACATTTATTGTTATCCGTCATAGAGGTAACATTTCTTGTTATCCGTCATAGAGGTAACATTTCTTGTTATCCGTCATAGAGGTAACATTTATTGTTATCCGTCATAGAGGTAACATTTCTTGTTATCCGTCATAGAGGTAACATTTCTTGTTATCCGTCATAGAGGTAACATTTATTGTTATCCGTCATAGAGGTAACATTTCTTGTTATCCGTCATAGAGGTAACATTTCTTGTTATCTATCATAGATAATTCAATATGAATTAACGAAAAGTCTGTCAAAATTTAGTTTACCATGTAGCATTAACTGCTAGACAATTATCAGTCAGGCGGTGGGAGCTAAACTGCTAGACAGTCAGGCGGTGGGAGCTAAACTGCTAGACAGTTAGGCAGTGGGAGCTAAACTGTTAGGCAGTGGGAGCTAAACTGCTAGGCAGTGGGAGCTAAACTGCTAGACAGTCAGGCGGTGGGAGCTAAACTGCTAGACAGTCAGGCGGTGGGAGCTAGACAGTTAGGCGGTGGGAGCTAAACTGCTAGACAGTTAGGCGGTGGGAGCTAGACAGTTAGGCAGTGGGAGCATTAAACTGCTAGACAGTTAGGCAGTGGGAGCATTAAACTGCTAGACAGTTAGGCAGTGGGATCATTAAACTGCTAGACAGTGGGAGCATTAAACTGCTAGACAGTTAGGCGGTGGGAGCATTAAACTGTTATACAGTTAGGCGGCATGATGTTTGATGCTACAAAAATGACTATGGCAGTAGAACTTGTCTATGAGGGTACATGAACACAGTTGTGACTATTCAATACAAAATATCACACAGTTCTATTGCTTATACATAGGTTATATCGGTGAAGTTAATGTCCGCTAGTTCCTCTACATTGCAGTTGTCTATACGACAGTTGAGAGAATAACGACACGAACAGTCCGATTCATCGGCTGAGCTGAATGAGTCTCTGGCTTGTGGGCCAAACTTGTTGAAAGGTTTTGACCGACTCATTGGTTTGCTATGTACTGTACTCGAGCTGCTCCTACTGCTGTTGCTCGAGGTACTTGATCGTATATCGTCATTGTAACGCTGGAACGTCTGCGGTGGAACACGAGACGACGACGATGATGATGATGACTTAGGCACTGGTGAAAAAGAATGAGATTGCAAATTTGTTGAATGACTGTCGTTGGGTGTGTCATGACTGTCGATGGGTGTAGTTGCAGCAAAAATGTTACTGAGTCTCTTCACACTCCATGGAAGTTCCTTCTGAACACCTATCGAGTTTCTACTCACAGCTGCATCAAGTGAGTTACGACGAGCTGACACACCCAATGTGGATGGCTGACATTTACCCACTTCCGTTACCCTTGACGACACCTTCGGATTTCTATAAGAAATTTGTCCTTGAGATGAAGTTTTTGGATGTGCAAGGGTTGCGCGAGGTTCTTGCGGTTCTAACGATGAAGCACGTTGTCTGAACACATTGTTCGACTGAGAATGATCGACATTGGTAATGGGAAGGTTTGATTTAGATGATGAAGGCGAACGCGTTGACGAGACCCTACTTCTCGGCGATCGATATTTTCCAATCTCACTTTGAGCACTATGAATTGAATAGTCTGTTATTCTACTTGTAGCATTATTACTACCACTGTCTGTACTATGAGCCGAAGTCGTTAAACTTCTTGCTTTATTTGACACTAGAATACTGTCTCTACATTTAGGAACAGATACAATCTGAGCATTTTCTTTTGAGCATTCAGGTCTATTTACACTAGAACTACTCGCCGATGAAATTTCAGACACAGTTTTTGGAGATATATGTACATCAATAGATTTTTGAGTAGCAGCAGATTTATTGATAGGTTCCCCTGCCAGTGGGAACAAATGTCTTCTTGCACTGTGAGGACTAGATTCAGTTTGTTCAATGTGGTAAGGCGGTGGATCGTTATATGGCGGAGGTAGTTCTGGCCGCCGTGTAGGCGTTGTATCTCGGCTTCTATTCAGTGGGCTTCTCCTTGGCTTCAGATCACCTGCATCGCTACTACTTCTATGTAGACTCGACGCATGTGGTGATAGTTTATTAATAGTACCGAGATTACCTCCTTTGTTTTTCGAAAGCGAAATGTTTTCTCTGTCTGCAGACGACATTTTCACCAAAGGAGATCTACTCGATTGTTCCTCCAAATAAAGTTTCAGAGATTCCTCGTACAGTTTTCGCGGATCATATTCTGGCTGTTCATCCTCGCTAGAATCCGTAATGGAACCCGCATCCTCCTCGCAAACATGTTCTTCGTGAACATCTAAAATTTTCTCAAACTTTTGAGATGGTAACGAAAACCGTATAGCCTGTTCTTGGTACTGTTTCATTGACTGTTCATATAATTGCTTAGCTTTTAAACTCGCCAGTTTCACGGTTTCTACTTCTACATCGGAATTCTCTTCCGGAGATAAAAGCCCTTGTCTTAGAAGATTGCTACGTTGCACTGCTTCAGCGTAACCTGGTGGGTTTTCTGGTCGAATAACTCCGAGATCTTCCGACTGACTCGAACTTCTAGACAAAGAGTCTGTGCTAGAACTACTGTTATCTAAGAGAACTTTTTTCGGAATATTGTACGAAATTGGAATATTAACCATCGTCATTACGCGGGTTTCATACTCAGTTTCCGAATCAGAATCGTCTTGTTCCTCGCTTGAAATGGAATTTTCTTCCATCGGATACTTTTGTTTGTGTTCCATAAATTGAGCAGTATCAAAACTGTTTCTTCGCGCGTGAGATAATATCTCGTGATTGCCCTTCATGGGCGTATTTTCGCGTCTTGGTGTCTGAGATTGCGAGTTCAGACCCTGAAGGACAACACGTGGTGGCGGAGAAGTTCCCTGTAGTCCACTAGAATAGATATTCAGCTGCTTCATCGCCAACTGCGCGTTGTTATTGTAAATGTCGAGTTGTGGAGAAGGATCTTTTTCCTTCATCGATGTTTCAAAGTCTTGTTTATCTAACGCGTCATGGGAATAGTAAGTTGATGTCAATTTATGGGATTTTATAATGTCTTCTGCTTCCTTTGATGTGTTTGACCCCGACCCCTTTGGAGATGTTTCAACACTTAATGGAAATGACTTCCTAGCAGCCAGCGGTATTGGCGAACGCCGCCTTAATTTTGGTGACGTCTTAGGTGATGATTTTGGCGAAACGAGATAATTCATTGCATTTGTTGGCTTCCTGTCTAGCTTAACACCAATTTCACTGTCGTCGTGACTTATCTGCTGTCTATGTGTTTGAGCAGTGTATGCTGTGTGTTTTGATTGCTGAGTTAACCACGCCGACATCCCGGATTCCTCCTGTTCCGGTGTTTCCGCGGACGATGATAGAGGATCGGGACTATTTTGTCTGTTCAGGTATGAACCAGACGAATCGGACAGAACGCTGTCTCTTGAACTACTTAATGAGTATTTTGATTGTGGTGACATTGGCATAGCACCTTCACTCGACTGTTTGTACAAATGCCTACGATTCTTTGCAATGTTTATGTCATCAAATTCCATCAAACTCGGTTCCTCGAAATATAGATGAGCACCACTAGCCGATTTAAATAGAGTTCCGATATCTGGTCTTCTGAAAGCCTTCATGTTCATGTCAGAATCAGCTTCTGAGCTTTCTTCGACACTTTTCAGAGATTCGGTCGACCTTCTCTTGAATTTGTCGGCCAAGTTTTGATTATAACGCTTATTGTATCTATTCGGCACATTGAACACCGTTTCAGCCATGTAACGGTTCGGCTTTCTATCGTATTCCATATTCGGACTACCGTTTTGATCTGAACCTTTCCTGCGCGTTCTTCTTGGTGGAGGCACAGGATTTTGTGGATCGTATTGATAGAAATATTGACTGTCTAGGCTGCGGCTCGTTTGATCAATCTCTTCCCGAGCAACATCCGGATGAATGTATGAGGTACTGCGCGTATAACCGCGACCAATGTCATTTCCATTTCCATCCTCTTCGTAATACTGAGAATCGCTGATCAAACCGGAGTCTCCGCTCAGATTAGACGGCGATAAATGAGATTTTGTAACGGCAGCCGGATCCATCTCGCCGGAGTACAGGATCTCGCGGTCCAAACTATCCAACGAGGAGTCGTCGCGGCGGAAATTACCTGAAAAATAGAATGAAAATGGTGAGAATAATGCACGGGATTGATATAATGAAGATCATTTGAGCAATTCTTTTTGGGGTCGTAATCAGATTTGTCGGCAGCACTGTGGTTTTGCGGGTTCGACACTGGGCTAGTCCCAAATACTATGTACAATGCTTGAAAAGGTACACATAGATTGAAATAAAAACAGTTTCATTTTGTGAGGGATGTGTGTATAATAACACAATCCATAGTTAAACATTTAGTTTATTGGGTTGTTTGTTGCTACTGATCTCCCATCAACGTAACTATAATTACATACAAGTTGTCCAAGGGAGAGGGTGGCAAATATAGACTTATCACAGGGTGCCTTGGAGATTGGGAGGCTGATACAGAATGACACAGGGTGCTCCAGAGAGAGGACAGGTGGATACAAACTAACATATGGTGGGTTCCCCAGTGAGAGGGAAGGCTGATACAGACTGACACAGGTACTCAAGGGAGAAGAATGCAGACTGACACAGGGCGCTATACACAATAATTAGGCACTATTACCTCCCTTGGCAGATAAAGTCGGATTTATCCCAAAATGTAAAGAGGTTTTTCGAACGGTTGCAGATATAACCAACGGCTGATGAAATCTAATCACTCACCATGTGAACTAAGCACGCTGTGCATACTGTCAGAGTCTGTGCTGGAATCCTGGCGAATCTTCTGCTCAACGATGTCGCCGAACAGATGAATGGAGTCTGATCCAAACACCTGAGGACAGCTTTTGATCATGTGCTGAAATATTGCCGGAGGAGTGGCCAGAGGGTCGTTGTTTCCCTTCGGCCAGAGGAGGCTAGGCGCAATACACACGGACAAGTTGTAAGCGGTCATTTTATTTTCCTCCGATTTCTGGTCGATGTGGTAGAGAACACACACTAGGTGGCGCAACAGTTCATAGTGAGGCTCTGGAAGCTTGCTCAACGTGCTGAAATGTGATTGGTGGATATTAATAACTGAGAATGCCAGGAAGGACTATTGAAAAATAGTACAATATGTTGCTGGTGGTATGTAGTTTATACTGTAAATGCCTGTTAGACTCCAGTTACCTCTGCCAACACTTAATTTTAACTTTTAGTTAATTGGTTAACATTTGTAACAAACTAACAATGCATATTTAAACATCAAAATATGCATTAGTTATTTTATATTTCGGGTTTTAACGCCTGCATCAGCAGCACCATTTTGGGCTATATCGCCGGCGGGCAGTTTACCTAACAACACCTTTCCTGGGCAGGCTCCAGCGGTTAACCAGTACTTGGGTGCACCAACCTCCGCAAGAAACTGCCAACTTTTTCATATAAATGAGACACGGACCTGTGACCATCAGTGATGATAGGTTACAGTGGTATACAAGTCAGCGACCTTAACCACTCGACCACAGAGGCGGACTAAAATATGCATTAGACAAGGTAGGATGTTTAATCAGTAGTTGTTTTAATAGTGCTATTCTTCTTTTACATAGAATGTGCTGCACACTCACATATTCCAAGTACTTCACTGAGGCAATAGACTGTCTAATATTTGATAATGATAACATGGACATTGAAATATATATCCCTCAATTGACAGTATTCAAAATGAAGATGCTGAACGTACTAGATATTTACCGATACTGTGAATATGAATAGGAAGCAAAAAGGTCAAAATGCGCATAGTAACTTTAAAGTTTTCATATTAACTCTTTCAGCACCGAATAAATTCAGAGCATGTGCAAACAACACAGATCTAGATCAGCCGCGGCGTAAGACCGCGTCTGATCAGGATCTGTGTTGTTTGCTATTCGGGTAGGTGCTTCAGCTCCACTGTCTGAAGAGCACTCAATCTGATCAAACGGCGCGTTCTGTTCTGTCTGATCAGATTCTGTTTTTTGCAGTCGCTTTTATGCGACATTGGCGGTGAAAGAGTTAAAAGCCTTTAATATAATATTTGCTTAAGTTGAACTTACTCTTTGAGTTTGTTATTTTTCTCTGTAGGATCGGTGCAACTATTGGCCATGATCCAGTCATCAAACAAGTCCTCCATTAGCAAGCTCTGTGGTATATTTCGTAGATAATCCTGAAACATGAACATACATTCTTATAGTATTATCCATGTATAGCCGAGCTCAACAGAAACTTGCATTATCAAGCTCATCTTTGTGAGCAGGTTAGTATTCAGTTCAGTACTTGATGGAAGATCAAAATGGTGGTCTTAACCCTTTCAACACCACAGACCTCTATATAGGCTTACAAAAAGTGTAGATCCAGATGAGCCGGCTCGTGATGAGCCGTCTCATCAGGATCTGCACTTTTTGCCAGTAATATTACTATTTTTAAACAAAAATTACCCATTTTCATAAATGAACTGGTCTGAATGTAATTTTCTTATTCATTTATTGGTTTATGAATATCATGGACCAGTCCATGTGAATTACTTGGTGTTGAATGGGTTAAGGGAAACATTTTCGCACCCACCCTGGTAAATTGGGGTAATGCCGCCAGAATATTTTTTTGGAGGACAGTACAAGACAGAAGACACTTCAAATAAACATCCCTTTGCTTGATGTATAGCACTGATGGATTCGCGAGATCTCACCTCACTGACGGATTCGCGAGACCTCACCTCATAGTCCCATCTGAAAGACTGGATTCGCAGTCCAATGAGTTAACAATTTTATTTACCCTTCTATACTATATAAAAACCAATCTAAATCATTGTGTTGGTTTAATCAAGTCAATAAAATAAGCACGTGCATTATGATTGTATGTAGGAATGGTTGGAAGATGAATTACCTTCAGAAGGGCTCCGATCACCAACGACGGCCACGTACCATTGGCTAGACAGTCTTCCCCGTCATCAAGCTTCTGTCGCACTTCCTTTAATATTCTGGCATTGCAAGACTTTCTCAGAATACCGATGGTGTAGGGTCCTTCTCGGAACAGGATGGTGAGCAATTCTTTTACTGGCTTGGCTATGAGGTGCTCGGGTGAGGTACTGTCAGAGAGCTTATGACCAAACAGTTTTCCGTGTGGTTTCTTCTCATCACGATTTCTGCGGAAGATGTTGATTAATGGAGATTTTCTCTTGCCCTTCGACTGTTTTACCGACGGTTCTTCTGAAAATAAATGAATGCTTTTGTTTATATCAATCATACTGAGAGTCGATACTCTAGCAGGAAAATAATTCTCAGCCAATGAACATTACCTATCACCTATCGTCCATGCATTGCAAAATTGCGTCACGGTATGTTTGCCATGCGTCACAGTATGTTTACCATGTGTCACAGTATGTTTGCTATGCATCACAGTATGTTTGCCATGCGTCACAGTATGATTACTATGCATCACGGTATGTTTGCCATGCGTCACAGTATGTTTGCTATGCATCACGGTATGTTTGTCATGCATCACAGTATGATTTCTATGCGTCACGGTATGTTTGCTATGCGTCACAGTATGTTTGCCATGTGTCACAGTATGTTTGCCATGTGTCACAGTATGCTTGCCATGTGTCACGGTATGTTTGCTATGCGTCACGGTATGTTTTCTATGCGTCACGGTATGTTTTCTATGCATCACGGTATGCTTGCCATGTGTCACGGTATGTTTGCTATGCGTCACGGTATGTTTGTTATGCGTCACGGTATGTTTTCTATGCGTCATGGTATGTTTTCTATGCGTCACAGTATGTTTGCTATGCGTCATGGTATGTTTTCTATGCGTCATGGTATGTTTTCTATGTGTCACAGTATGTTTGCTATGCGTCACGGTATGATTGCTATGCGTCACAGTATGTTTGCTATGCATCACAGTATGATTGCTATGCATCACAGTATGATTTCTATGCGTCACGGTATGTTTGCCATGCATCACAGTATGATTGCTATGCGTCACAGTATGATTTCTATGCGTCACAATATGTTTGCCATGCGTCACAGTATGTTTGCTATGCGTCACGGTATGTTTGTCATGCATCACGGTACGCTTGCCATATGTCGCGGTATGTTTGCTATGCATCACGGTATGTTTTCTATGCATCACAGTATGTTTTCTATGCGTCACAGTATGTTTGCTATGCGTCACGGTATGTTTGTCATGCATCATGGTACGTTTGCCATGAACAGTAGTAAGAAAACAATAAGAATAAAAGAACAATAAAAGGCTGAAATAAAGTGTCGGCCAGCTCATAATTAAACAATTGTCAATGAAAAGCTTTCAAGCAATTCCTAGTAATTAATGTAGGCTAGATACGCCTAACCGTTTTGTGTGCGAATAAACCTGACAATGTATAAACAGATGAGTGACAGCTACGGATGGCGGTCTTGACAGATCAAATTATAAGCTGCACGCTGGACTGACTCCCATTAACGACCTTGAGGGGTTAAAACACATGTACCTATCCCCGTACTACTGTATCAAAGTGATCATTCAGAATTCAATGCAACTCGGACACATTATACAGACTACGCAACAACGTCACATGACGTTGACCGTAGATAGCAATTAGCGACATTGCGTTACGTACACCCTTTCCCCCCCGCGTTAATTAATCAGGTTGCATGAAGTTATGAAAGGGATTCAGATGCATTTGGTACGGAGTTAATTAGTACAGCGATATAATGATGCTACAATCTGTCAAAAATGCATGAATCTGCATAAAACATCTCCTTCTTCATCAACGAACATGTGGGTCAGACCCCGATATGATATATAATACATCGTTACTTAACACACTCGACATGGCCTTCATATTATAAGTAGCATGATTATTATAACTGATCATCATGTTGCATGTTACTATATAATTTAAGTTTCAATGGCAACGTATAAACATATAATAATATCCCAATGCACTAAAAATGTCCTCAATCATATTTTCAAGTTTCATACATTTCAAAATAGATTTGTATGCATTACCAGCGTACTCAAGTTTCTCTACATATATACAAGTGTCATCACATTTCTCTTTATGTTAATATTTTGTGCTTTTTAAAATTATAAAAATGGGCCAGCAATTGACAACAAATGCACTAAAATTTCAATAAAATTAATTACATGTAGAAATGATTTTTTAAAAGAATTTTTAGTTTATTTACATTTATTTTAGCTCAATTGCGAAACAAGTTCTTACAATTTATACTAATCACTCTCGAGACCTCATTCCTGATGGAATCCATCGCCACGAGGGAGAGAGAAGAGGCAACTTGGAATTTAAATGCCCTGCCTAAGGGCACAATCATAATGGCTCTAGTGGGGTTCGAACTCCGGGCCTTTAACACCTGAAGCGACTGCGCTATCACGACTTCCTATTCGACTTAGAATTTTAATTCTTGTCTAAATGTAATAATTGTGACACTGGTCATGTTCACATTCACTCGCTACAGCAGGATCACCCGCGTTTATCAAGGTAATCTTTCTATATGTTGTATAATTATAATATTTCACTTTAATGTTAATACATGTATGTAGGAAAACAATAGGTTGTAATTGCTGTCTGTCCAGAAATCGGATAATCCTGTTAAACTTTCTATTGTATATTTTTTTTTTTAAGCGCCATTTTCGGTCAATAACCCACACTTGTACATGACAGTCGGTAGTCATGCTGGGTGTAACTCGAGACGCTAGCCCTGAATGTACATTACGGACTGTATAATAAACTTGATAGGTTATAATTTTGACATTTTTCTAATACCCGGTATGGTTAGACAATTATATCGGTAAACATATTTTCATGCGATACCCGCAATTAAAGGGAGCACTGACCTTTCGTTTGTTTAGCATATTAAGGAAAGAGGCATCGATCATTTCCCTCACGACAGTCATAATAATTATATCAGAGACTAAAATCTTCACAGACGCAAAAATTAAACTGCTCAATGAAACTATGGCTTTGAAAAATGTAAAAAAAATAAAAGCGCAAAACCCGATATGATAATTAACGTCAAGAACCCTCCTTTTTCAAAAATGAATTTTACACAATTACATAGACAACATTAATATGATATTACGGTTATAAATCATTATAAAGTCAAAGAATATAAACCCAAAACAATGTTACAACCGTCTAAATGACAGAAAATTACATGCTTACAACATAGACATATCTATTAGTATAATTCCAAATCATTTTATTTTCCCATTCATACAGTTGTGTAAGTACAGGTATAGAGTAACAAATTATTATATACAGTAAGCTTATCATATTTAATGTGATTTTAATGCATAGATACAATAGTTTCAGCTCATTCTACTGTTTCCAACATTACCTTGAACTCTATCCCAAACAAATGATTCCTCTTTATTGTTAATCCAAACCACGTTTAATTTCATCTTTTGGGGCAGTTTCGTCAAATCAAGTTTTTAATATTGTACTTTGTTTTTAAATATAATTCTGTGAACACGCGTTTTCGTTCACTGGTCAATATACAATTTAATTGGTAATCCAAACTACGTTTATTTTCATCTTTTGATGCAGTTTCGTCAATTCAAGTAAATAATATTGTTTTTAAACATAATTCTGTGAACAGACGAGTCTTTGTGTCTTTGTTCACTGTTCAATTACCAATCAATATACAATGTAATTGTTTCACGATTTCTATCAATATTTATCATTAATTGATCTGATCAGAAATCAACCGACCATTCAAATAATGGCGACCTTGTGTTGCCGAGGACACACGAGGTTAATTGCTTTTAAAATATAGACATAAGATTGCATAAGGACCAGACGTTATCGACACCCTATACCGTCACAATTTCACACTGCGATGAAGAAAGTCTTGCTCCGAGTGATTTGAATTTCCTGTCAGGACAGGACGATCGAAACTCATTTTGAAATTTTAGCCTCTAAGAAAACATTTTCGTTTTAGTTTATAATGTATTATTGAAGTTTTGCGTGGTCGTAAAGCTTTGAGAGTAAACATGTTTGTAAGTATTTTCTAGGATTACGGGGGTTCAGTTGATGTCTGTTCATGCTTCTGGACGCTTCTCAACAGAACCCAATATGAATCGCAGTTTATATCCAAATATATAATTGGAATTGGAACGGGTTGCAATATTGATGTAAAAATGTTAAAAATCTCATGTTACCTTGTTTTATATATATATATATAGTTATCTTGTTTTATATTTTTATATATAGTTATCTTGTTTTATATTTTTATATATAGTTATCTTGTTTTATATTTTTATATATAGTTATCTTGTTTTATATTTTTATATATATAGTTATCTTGTTTTATATTTTTATATATAGTTATCTTGTTTTATATTTTTATATATAGTTATCTTGTTTTATATTTTTATATATATAGTTATCTTGTTTTATATTTTTATATATATAGTTATCTTGTTTTATATTTTTATATATAGTTATCTTGTTTTATATTTTTATATATAGTTATCTTGTTCCTGGATGCTTAACCCATTGCACTCTAGCAGCAGATAAAATTACTTTTGCAAACAGCATAGAGCCAGATCCGACAGCACATTCTGTGCCATCTGATCAGGCTCCATGTTGTTTGCTATTTGGACAGTGGAGCTAATGCACTTGGCTGAATAGCAAACAACATAGATCCTGATCAAACATGGCTGATCAGGATCTATGTTGTTTGCAAATGTGATTTAATTTATTCAGCAGGCAAAAGGTTAAGGAATGACTTGCGGTTTAATAGTTTCGATCAGGGTACAAACTACATTGGGCGTGGTTAAAGTGTGCGGAGGCCAATTTTAACATTAACAATGGACTGCATAACAATTACACAATCTAATATCATATTTGGATTTTACTGTATCCACAGCATTAAATAATAGACAGTTTAAGTAACCTAATGTAACCTAAAGCAACAAAAGAGTGCATCTTTGTTTACAACTGCACACCTGTTTCATTTCTAATACCCTACATATATACAATGTACACAAGCACAACCAACAATCTTATTGCATTATATTATGTGCCTAGAGGTTTTTTTGGCAAATTTGTGTAATTTGAGGCATCTGGAGATTCTCGACCTCATTAAAATGCTTATTTATTCCACATTCCCCCAGGCCACAACTGTCACGGTGACATAGCCTGTCAGGGCATCATCTTAAACTGAAATAATTACTCTTTTAATTAATTTTCTTAACATGACATGAAGAAATAAGCTATCATATTTTACTAAGATATCATATTGTATCATGAACCTTGGAGGTATACAGAGTTATATTACTGTATATTGTTCACTTACACAATCGCTTAAACAAATTATTTTAGCTCGATTGCGATACATGTTTTACGATGTTGGATTAATCACTCTCAAGACCTCATTCCTGATAGAATCCGTCGCCATGAGGGAGAGAATCGATAGAGAATTCATTACAATGAGGGAGAGAATTCATCACAATGAGGGAGAGAATCCATCACAATGAGGGAGAGAATTCATCACAATGAGGGAGAGAATCCATCACAATGAGGGAGATAATCCATCACAATGAGGGAGAGAATCCATCACAATGAGGGAGAGAATCCATCACAATGAGGAAGAGAATCCATTGGGATACATAGAGAGCAGAGCCTAGGAGGAAGCTATTTGATTTTGGGAGAAAATAAAAAAACCCTGTTCATATGTTGGGGGTTACAGGCAACCAAACACTGATGTATCGGAGAGAAATACACTGTGTACCCATTAGTATCATAGATAATTAACTCGTAAACAGTTAATGGAACTTGTAAAATTTCAAGGTTTTTGTTTAACATTGACCATATATCCATTAATGTCAAGTGGTCATTCGTGAGTCAGAACTTCGTAAAATGTGTAGCCTCTGGGTGCTAGCATGTAGAAGTTGCTCACAGATAGTTCAAAACTTTAATGAATGTGGTTATATATAAATAATGTGACGCATGCTGCATTTATTGGTCTAAAGAATGTAAATTGAAATATTACAAATTAAAAAAAAAGTTGTACTGTTTCCTTACATATGTTCTGATTTTTTTTTGCTGAAATTGCATCAATTAAATGATACGAATCTTTCAATTTATTAAAAAAAAAAAAGATTTGTGTTGGCAATGATTTTTTTTTACTTCAGTAACTCTTTAAATAAGTAACATATTTATATGGCAATGTGTGACAACATATTGCCAACTTACGCGATATTAAATGAGACAAGTTTCTCTTAGAAATATTACGATTAATGGCGCCAAAGAATTTTAAACAAACAACTTGTCAACTGCTCCCTGTCGTACGTATATTTATGAAACCACATGCGTGATGCTTAGTTGCCCGCAGCGGCATATAATTTGACTGACATTCGGTAATTAATCGCCAGGAATTTCATGCGTTCACGAGTTTTAGCAACATATAAATTAAATGCCAGTAAGAGTGTACATTATTAATAAATCTTAGCCAAAAAAAACACACTTTTAAAGGTCTCTTTTTAAGCATTTTTTCTTCTCGTTTTCTCTTCAAATAAAGGGAAATATAAAACTATACACTATTTGCAACTCTATCCTACACAGTTATTGATGATTTTACTTTGGTAAACACCAGTAACTGTTCATGTGTCGACAAGATCTTTGAATTGTTTACATCAAACCTGAATAACTAGAATTTGAATACATTAGAAAACTGATATAAACAACAACTTCTCATTAGAATATCTTAGTGTGAAGCAAGCAAAATTTCGAACTAATAGCAAAATTTCAAACTAATCGCAAAATTTCAAACTAAAATTTCAAACTAATCGCAAAATTTGAGATAAATATACATGTAATACAATTGTGCATACTTTGTAATTTTTGGAAAAACATCTCAGTGTACATTAATGCACACCTACTGCATATTGGATAAAACTTACTTTCAAAGGAAGTACTGTGTCAGAAGAAGACGCTTCCGATCATACTAACAGCTAATGTTTTATCAGGCAGTTTATCAAAAAATCAATCTGTCTTTTTTGGTTGTTTTTTCTTGCGAGTCTTCCTAATTACTCATACTGACTGCGGATAAGATTGTCGATGCGTAATGGTAACATAAACCTACGTACAGCAATCAAATACTTCCTACACGCATAAATATGAGCATCAATGTAATATTGTTTCTATTGTTTACAGGTATAAAATACATTCAAACATGATACATGTATATATAACACATACCACCTACATGGCTTGAGATAGAGGGAGAAATAGTTATTCTGATCTCCCTTGCATCTCCCTATCATATAATCAGGGAGATTTATTTTCTCATACAGATCATACAAATGACACACATTTGCATCTGTGCAAGCTTCTCCCTTGCTTGCCATAACATTCTCCTTACTACGGAAGGTCAATTTTAACCATTTGATCAAATTACGAAGACTATATTTGTAAAGTTGAATCAATACGGACAACTTCTGTGCAATAAATACAATAGTTTAGTTTATACAAATTTATTTTAGCTCGATTGCGAAACAAGTTATTTCAACTTATATAAATCACTCTCGAGACCTCATTCCTGATGGAATCCATCGCCACGAGGGAGAGAGAAGAGGCAATGTGGAATTTAAATGCCTTGCCTAAGGGCACAATCGTAACGGCTCCAGTGGGGCTCGAACTCCGGACCTTTCGCACCTGAAGCGAACGCGCATCCACTGCGCTATCACGACTTCCAAATAATAAATAAATAATAAATACAATACAAAAATAATATAACACCAGATTGTCACAAAATGTTCAATATAGACCCAAACATCAGGGTTTCAAAGCTTAAGCTGTAAACTGAAATATGTATGTATTGTTGATCGCATAACAACAAAGGGTGCTGTCCACAGACAAGCATCATCATTATACGCTTGTTTTGACTGGCCGGCCAATATTCAACCATTATACTAGTTCAGCTTAGATACATAACCATTCACAATCATGCAACTAAATCCTACAACAGCCATTGTCCACTACATGCAGTAATGTATGGTGATGTAACGGCATTTCGCACCTCCAGGCCAGACGTGGGCCACAATAGGAAATGATGAGAGTACAAAGGGGAGCCCAGCCGATTCTCACACCTCTGTCCCCACAAAATTAGCCGGGGAAGGTCAGAGTGGAATGTACTGGTAACAAATAAGTGCTATAAAGCTTACTTTGTGTACCATTTAGCATAAATAATAACATTTCCAATAACCTTTCATCTGTCATACACATCTAAAATACCTGGTAATAAGTGCAATATTTACTGTTATATTTAGTGTCAAATAACTGTAGAAAAATATGCATATTTAATAACATCTTCAATGACTCGGCTATATGGTGGCCGTCTGATTAGCCCAGTGGTGTAATATAAACATGCTTGCTTCTCACCAATGCAACCTAGACTCGATCCTCACACCAGGTTCGATCCTCACACCAGGTTCGATCCTCACACCAGGTTCGATCCCCACACCGGTAAGTTCATACATGCGAGATGGTAAGGTGGTTGCCAGATTGGACAGGTAGGTTTTCTCCGACTACTCGGGTATCAAACCTCTGGTCACCTGTATTTTAGCAGTCAGTTTCGTGGTTCCAGACAGACAGGTTGTGCCAGTAACTCTTACTGATTCTTCAGTCCTAATCTAGGAGCTGCTGGCTATTGGTGGTGACAGATCTGTAGTAGATTCATACCTTTCTCACTCCTGACCCGGTCTTCTCGTCACCAGTTGCCACGTTTGTTACAATCAGGTCACTTCTATTCTGTTGCCACCTTAGAGATTCCCTAACTAATCCGTTATTACAATGTATTGTCCTCCATTAACCCATTTCATTCTGGATACCGTTCAAACAGTATTTGCAAAGAACATAGAGCCAGATCAACCGCCATGGAACGTGCCGTCTGATCAGGCTCTATGCTGTTTGCTATTCAGATGATCTTGCTAAGACACTTGGCTATGTAGCAAACAATATAGATCCTGATCAGCATGCAGCCTCACACTGCGGCTGATCTGGATCTATGTTGTTTGCAAAAGCCTTTAAATGTATCCAGAATGATACCACCTATGCTTAGCAACCACTTTCTGTGATTCCCTTAACTGACTGCCTAACATTTTTATACGGTTTAATTGTATTAGTTTACTCCAGATACTAACCTATACTCTGTCGTTTCTGCGATTTTTTGTGTTTGAGAAAGAACTCATATTTTCTGCTGTTTGCCTGCATCTCTTCCATAATACGCTGGATTTCCAACTCTGTCAAATTATCTTCCGTCCGTTTCCCGAAGTCTCGTATGTGGTTCAACTTGATCGCATACGGCAGCTCGTGGCCTGAAATAGAGAACAGTGACCAGTATAAGTATGGTACATTTCACTTATGCCACCTACACCTGTAGATATACATGTACATATACGCAGACATATGGATATACAGGTTATATACATGTAGATATACACAGACATGGATATACAGGTTACATACATGTAGATATACACAGACATGGATATACAGGTTATATAATGTAGATATACACAGACATGGATATACAGGTTATATAATGTAGATATACACAGACATGGATATACAGGTTATATAATGTACATATACACAGACATATGGATATACAGGTTATATACATGTAGATATACACAGACATGGATATACAGGTTATATACATGTAGATATACACAGACATATGGATATACAGGCTATATACATGTAGATATACACAGACATGGATATACAGGTTATATACATGTAGATATACACAGACATATGGATATACAGGCTATATACATGTAGATATACACAGACATGGATATACAGGTTATATACATGTAGATATACACAGACATATGGATATACAGGCTATATACATGTAGATATACACAGACATGGATATACAGGTTATATACATGTAGATATACACAGACATATGGATATACAGGCTATATACATGTAGATATACACAGACATGGATATACAGGTTATATACATGTAGATATACACAGACATATGGATATACAGGCTATATACATGTAGATATACACAGACATGGATATACAGGTTATATACATGTAGATATACACAGACATATGGATATACAGGCTATATACATGTAGATATACACAGACATGGATATACAGGTTATATACATGTAGATATACACAGACATATGGATATACAGGCTATATACATGTAGATATACACAGACATGGATATACAGGTTATATACATGTAGATATACACAGACATATGGATATACAGGCTATATACATGTAGATATACATAAATCATGTTGTAATAATATACTAGATGTATTAAAATAAAGCACTGTAAGGAATATTTCCAATCTTCTAGCTAGCAGTGCTTTCATGAACTGGAATTGGACATAAATTACTCCTTGAAAAAGTCGTAGAGGACCAAACATATTCCTGAAATTGGTAGCGTTGGTTGGTTGTCTATATAAAACGGAAACAGATGAAACACAATCCATGAAAATCGGAATTAACAAATTCACTGGCTGCGGTTCTCTAACATCATACTTGATATACATTTAGAAAGATGAACAATTAACACACTTGAGTGTAACACAATAATTACAGTAAAATAAAATAAAAACCAATGCACTCATTGTAAATTTATATTATTATACAATTATATACAATAATTATATACATATGTAACACTAACCAGTGAAAGTGAGGTATGTATAATGATTATATATACACATACACAACACAATATAATGATATCACTAGGATATCATGCTTACTGATGAGTATATTTAAATTCAATTCATTTGTATTATCTACTATCATGAATACAGTTCTCTACTGACAAATGAGCAACTGTTTGACACAAATCTAATATAACAACATGATTGGAAGATTAGTTATCACTGATTTATCACTGATCAGTGGAGATAATAGGTAAGTTTTCACATGTTATCAGCTTAGCAGGACTAAGTGGTCAGCATTGTTTTCACATGTTATCAGCTTAGCAGGACCAAGTGGTCAGCATTGTTTTCACATGTTATCTGATGGAAGATTAACAAGGGTTTCTTGTATTTACTCGTCTGGTATCTGGCTTTGGCTGGACAATTCATTTACATTATACTGCTGTCAAAATCATTACTCACTTTTCATCTCCAGTGTTTTATTTGATTTAATTAGGTGGAACTAATTGGTGGAACAATTGACCTGGATCACATTACCAAGTTTTGTTCTTAGTATTCCATGTAGATATGACTGTACCAACACCCTTCCATAACACATATACTATCATATTAACCAAAAAACAAACATTGTTTGAAACCTAAATTACATTAATTAAAATACACCAATAGAAATAATAAATGTTTAATGTAAAATGGCTCATTTACATGTATATTAAAAACACTGCATTAATTTAAGGCACAATATAATTAAAACAAACTGAAGCATAAAATCATAATTAATTTAACATTGTTTTCGTTGAAGATAAAAAAAACCATAATAGTTAATTAATATAAACTAACTAAAGTTAGTTAAAACAAAAGAAAAATGAAATGCTTAATTATATTTTTCAAAAATACTTTTAAATAATGAATGACGTATATTCCAACTGAAGTATAACAATTATTAATTTATAATAATTCACATCATTCTTCTATTAATGTAAAATTATTATTAATATCATAAATGTATTATTACCTTGCGTTGATTGAACATCCAACAGCATGCTTATATTTGCAATATATAAATTGCACACTTAAATCCACCTTTTCAAATCTTTAAGTGTTAAAAATAAATTATAAATGCTAAATAGTATGTCAGATCACAGTTTTATCCATTTTTAGCAAAAGTTGTGAACAAGTTTTTCTGTAAACACAACATTTTACAATATTATAGTAAGCGTAAATGACTGAATTACTTTCACAGGTAGGTAAAATCTCATTGTGTCACATGACAGCTTGACAGACTTATCTTATCCAATCAGAGCATGTTGCTATTTATAACAGACTTAATGGCTGAGGTACACAAATATGGTGGTGCAGATAGAGAGAACATATTTGACAAAGTATTATTTAAGAGTAGTTAAACAGTGACCATATGACCAGAAACTCAATTTTACTTATCAAATATTGACATAGCTACTTCATTCACAAATTAAATCAACTTTTGATAATATGGGTTCTGTCATGAGGATATAGCCTAAAGTACATATTAGCAAGTGACACTATACCAAATTTTGTTATTGGATTTTAAGCTGACTGAATTGTTGGATACAATTGCCCAAACATAATTACCGATCGCAGGAGTGAAAAAATAATACTGTTGTAAATACAGAATAGAAATGTTTTGAAAGAATATTGAAATCTTCACTTTGAATGATTTCACAAATTCGTATTACACAGATAACAACATAGGCTTGACAATACTTTTAAGTACACCGTGCTACTTAACCTCAAGAATCAGACAGGAATAAAATATGTTTAATAGAATAATCGGCACAATGAACGATTTTTAAGGATGGCCTTTTACGGCTAAAAAAAGTCAGAATTTTATTATTCCTGTTGACAATTTGGCGGACGTTTAACCCATTCAACACCAAGTAACTCACATGGACTGGTCCATGATATTCATAAACCAATAAATGAATCAGAAAATCACATTTGGACAAGTTCATTTATCAAAATGGGTAATTATGTCTAAAAATAGTCATATCACTGGCAAAAAGTGCAGATCCTGATGAGACGGCTCATCACGAGTCGGCTCATCTGGATCTACACTTTTTGTAAGCCTATTTAGAGGTCTGTGGTGTTGAAAGGGTTAAGACAATATACTATTGTAAGATCTTTATTCATAAGTGCATTCCACTCCTTATTATCTATAATACTGGACTTTTATTAGTTTAAACATATTTTATTTCCCAATATAATACATATTGAACAACAATGATAATCAGAATACAGAAAACAGGACTTTTATTATGATTGTATAGAGAGAGTAAAATAGTAAATTTTAATTCATATTAACTCTTTGCATGCTAGCGGTGAGAATAACAAGACAATTACAAAGTATGTCATGCAATTTCATTAGGATAGTGTCGTAACATTCTAATGAAATTCCACGACATAGTTACACATTTTCAGTTACAAATAAGAAAAACACATTAATGAATATTCATCAGATACAATTAGTTGAACTATTTATAGATTTCTTCTACCAGCATGCAAAGCGTTAAATTAGAACAAAACATTTTCAGCCCTTGATGCAACAAACTTGCTGCAAACAGTTCACACATAAAAATCAATAGAAACAACTGCAGCTCAATTTAACCCTTTCACACATAGAAACGCCTCTTTACGACATTAACAATACCACATACACCAACATTTTAATAGATAAACAAACAGAAACACCATAACAATGGTCAAAGTAACATAGTGGATCATTTTCATAACACATGGATCACTATGGAGGTGGGGCAGATGTGCTGACTGACTATCCCTTGCAACCTATAGACATCCCCAGTAATCACTATGGAGGTGGGGCAGATGTGCTGACTGACTATCCCTTGCAACCTATAGACATCCCCAGTAATCACTATGGAGGTGGGGCAGATGTGCTGACAGACTATACCTTGCAACCTATAGACATCCCCAGTAATCACTATGGAGGTGGGGCAGATGTGCTGACAGACTATACCTTGCAACCTATAGACATCCCCAGTAATCACTATAGAGGTGGGGTAGATATGCTGACAGACTATCCCTTGCAACCTATAGACATCCCCAGTAATCACTATGGAGGTGGGGCAGATGTGCTGACTGACTATCCCTTGCAACCTATAGACATCCCCAGTAATCACTATGGAGGTGGGGCAGATGTGCTGACAGACTATACCTTGCAACCTATAGACATCCCCAGTAATCACTATGGAGGTGGGGCAGATGTGTTGACAGACTATACCTTGCAACCTATAGACATCCCCAGTAATCACTATAGAGGTGGGGTAGATATGCTGACAGACTATCCCTTGCAACCTATAGACATCCCCAGTAATCACTATGGGGGGCAGATGTGCTGAATGACTATCCCTTGCAACCTATAGACATCCCCAGTAATCACTATGGGGGGCAGATGTGCTGAATGACTATCCCTTGCAACCTATAGACATCCCCTGCAACCTCTATAGAGGTGGGGTAGATATGCTGACAGACTATCCCTTGCAACCTATAGACATCCCCTGCAACCTCTAGAGAGGTGGGGTAGATATGCCGACAAACTATCCCTTGCAACCTATAGACATCCCCTGCAACCTCTAAAGAGGTGGGGTAGATATGCTGACTGACTATCCCTTGCAACCTATATGACTTTTGTAAGTGTTAATTATTGCCAAAACTCACAGATATTTACAGTACCGGGTAGCTATATAATGTATTCAAATATGTATCTGTTGGGCTTGCACCATGATATTAGCTTGGGTCACCCGCATTCACCACAATCTTCCATGCTCTGTATATTGGTGAGATGGCATTTAACCCTTTCAACACCACAGACCTCTAAATAGGCTTACAAAAAGTGTAGATCCAGATGAGCCGGCTCGTGACGAGCCGTCTCATCAGGATCTGCACTTTTTGCCAGTAATATTACTATTTTTAGACATAATTACCCATTTTGATAAATGAACTTGTCCAAATGTGATTTTCTGATTCATTTATTGGTTTAAGAATATCATGGACCAGTCCATGTCAGTTACTTGGTGTTGAATGGGTTAAACAAAAATGTAGCTCTTGGATTGCTTCCATAATTATATCCAATAATAATAATATTCGCATTTGACAGGAAATGAAAGAAAAATTAACTCAAATTTTTATGGCTGATGAAAATGGCCCCTGGACTCAAAACATGCACAGTTGCTATGCCAGCACTAGTTTTATGTAAACAATCAAATATTTTTATTATCTGTGATGACAATTTTTGAAAGAAAATAAAGCAAGTTGTCAAGACGTTTGTCTAGATAATGACAAAATTGAATGTGATGCATATGTAATGTTGATTTCATGACAGGGGGGGGGGGGGGGAAATTGCCAATCCAATAAATGTAGGAAACCAATCCTATTGAAATTCCATTTATAAACAAGCACTACATACACTCACAAGCAAGTCTATTGACCATTGGAAACATTCCATTGACCGCTGTCCAAAACAACATTTTTGTGATTTAATCCCAAACTATTGTAAATAGGAGAGGTCACCATAAGCTTCTTATGCTTTACAGAAACAAGTTTGCTGACATTAATCCTCAAAGGGTGAATTTAAAGGAATTAGCTACCGGTTTCTGACTATGGTCAGTGATCACGCTCTTAACCCAATTATGTCCTTCAAAAACAAAACCATGTTATAAATCCCGTTATAAATCCCGTTATAAAGTGCCTATTACTCCCATATAATAAGTGTCACTAAAAACAGGTGTGCATTAATATGGTGAGAAGTCAAGTTGAAGATATTATGTCTTCTATACATACAAATAAATCTGGATTTGAAATCAGTTATATGAAACTAAAAGAGTGTTTTGGATTACAAGCTGTTTATCAGTTAAAGAACAAGTCTTAGCAGACTTCCGATACACAGGGCAGGGGGGTGTACTTCAAGCCATCTAGTGCACTACGTAGCATAGACCTAGGCATTAAACTAACTGAACAATTGTTTATTTCCTACACTTGACATTCTCCACGACATCTCAAAACCCCAAACCTCTTAACCCCGATATTTATAATATATACTCACACAGTTCTATAATAAAACATCATTAATGAAAAAAGAATTGTCGGTTCCTAGATGTGTACGGCTTTCATGTCCATGTTGGGAGGTGTGTAGAGTGAAGTGTCAAATCTACAAGTCATGGGAAATTATGAAGTTTGGCGCTAATATGATAAGATTTTCAAGTGGACACAGTCAACAGGCACCATCAGATTATGTCAAGAGTATTCAAAAATCACAAGACATTCACTTTTTCCCCCCCAAACATGCAGCCCAAACTTGCAGCCTAAAACTTGCGGCATAAATTTGTAGCATGAAACTTGCGGCCCAAATTTGCCGCATAAAACTTGCAGCCGAAACATGTGGCATCTTGTTGCTAAATTAGTCAACCAAAATGGCCACGAATATATCTAATATCTAATAACAGGGAAGTTCCATGGCTCTTTTACTCTTCCTAATAACATGCTTTAAACCCGTTACTCAACATATCATGGAATACAGTCAAACCTGTCTTAAGCAGCCAGCCAAGGGAATCACAGAAAGTGGCTGCTTAGCACAGGTGGTTGCTTAATAGAGGTCAAATGTATAATAAAACAGCATATTGGGAATCTGGAAACTGGCTGCTTAATACAGGTTGGCTGCTTAATAGAGGTGACCACTAACACAGGTTTGACTATACACAGTTGGTGTTTTACGTTTATTTATCGTCGCTACCGCCCTTATGAGCGACGCCTCCTGAAGAGATTAGTCATTTTAGAATTTGGAGGATAGTGTAATGATACAGACAGAGACCCATTCCAGAGTCTCCTCTGGTTCTTTTATATGCACGGTGTACAGCACCGACATGAGACCTCGGTTTAACGTCCCATCTGAAAGACTGTTAATTTTATTAGGGTCAGACGGGGGATCAAACCTGCGATCCTTGGATTACCAGTCCAGCGTGTTACCACTGGACTACAGATCCGTCTGTGATTACACAGTTCCAAAGTTGAACAAGTGCAGTTTTGACTTCTGCTGCTATCAGCTCCTGTCAAGAGCATACAACCATTATAAATGCTGCGGTTTCATTGAAGTGCTTATTTCTGAATGAACTGTTTGTTTAGATTAAATTGTCATGTTATATCCTAAGAATATAATGTTGGGGGTAAATATGCAGAACAAACAGGTGACTGTAAAGTGCATGAGAACAACAATTTGTGATCAATCGTACAAGATTAAACACTTTGGGTTCAATATAGTACCCTTGTTGGTAGTAATATATCTTGTTCCAAGCAACTAATTTTAATACCCACATACAATTCTATGGGTATTTTTTCATCTTATCAGGTAAATTATGAATTTTTACATGCAGATGACTTTCTGTTGCATTGTATCTTTAAGCAGACGATTTTTGGTTAAATTATATTCTTAATCAGACGATTTTCAGTTGTTGATATAAGTATACAAGTTGGCAACCGTAACCACTTGACCACGGAGGTGGACTACAATCAAATATAGTGTGGTTTTTACGTTTATTTATCATCGCTACCGGTTACCTATATGAGCGATGCCTCCTGAAGAGATTAGTCATTTTAGATTTCTGGATGATTAGAGACCCATTCCAGAGTCTCCTCTGGTTCTTTTACGTGTACGATGTACAGCACCGACACAAGACCTCGGTTTAAAGTCCCATCTGAGAGCCTGTTAATTTTAAGTGTCAGACGGGGGGGGGATCGAACCTGCGATCCCTGGATTACCAGTCCAGCATGTTAACCACTGGACTACAGATCCATCTGTCAACCAAATATGTGTTTTACATTTATTTATCGTCGCTACCGGTTACCCATATGAGCGACGCCTCCTGAAGAGATTAGTCATTTTAGATTTTGGAGGATAGTGCAATGATACAGAAAGAGACCCATTACAGAGTCTCCTCTGGTTCTTTTACGTGCACGATGTAAAGCACCGACACGAGACCTCGGTTTAACGTCCCATCTGAAAGACTGTTAATTTTATTAGGGTCAGACGGGGGATCGAACCTGCGATCCCTGGATTACCAGTCCAGCGTGTTAACCACTGGACTACAGATCCGTCTGTTCAACCAAATATAACTGGCATCTCAATATTTATGTCACTTTTCATACAGGCTGTATCCACTACAAACAATGACAGTTGCTAAGGAAATATCATATGTCAGTTTATCACCAAATAAGCTTAAGACCTGAGAAAGCAATGAAGTGACAAAAGAACAACCCTTTGATGAGACTATCAGAAAGGTGCTATGAATTAGTCACAACATTTTCATCTGCAATCATATTACTGATTGGATGTTCATTGAGGTCATTGAGAACATTGTTGTCGGCTGTCATTACTTCACAGTTTGTTCCCTGATCATCATTCTAAATAAGCATGCCAGGTAATCAAAGTGTGTTCTGTAGATTGCACAATAAAATTCAACTGATTATTTGAAAATAAAGAAATACTTGAAATATAGTTTTGACAATTTAAATGGTATAGGGATTGTCTATGACATATATATATGTTTTATATGCACATTTCATGCTGATTACGCTCGCCCATATGGTTCGCCGGAGGCAAGGGTAAATAAGCTCAATCATCATCATTTCATGCTGATTTTGGTTTTTGTTATAAAATGGCTACCATTGCTGTAAAATATGTGAAATTAGCTGAAAGTTGCAAACACCAGTATTGACAGGTGATGTGATTTGCATTAGTCACATTGCATATCAAACTAATTTAACTGGTTCCTACATGGAAGCGCCTCTGCAAACTATTATCAATACCATATACATTGACATATTTAATAGTCAAGAAAATTGAAACACTCGTCAATAAAGGGCAGAACAACACAGAGATACAGTTCTTAACCGCCATAGCAATCCAGACCTTAATCACCATAGCGATACAAGCCATAATCTCCATAGAAATCCAATCTTAATCACCACAGTGATAGAAACCATAATCTCCATAGAAATCCAACCGTAATCACCATAGCGATACAAGCCATAATCTCCATAGCAATAAAGCGCTTAAATTCCAGAGATTTGTTTTCAATTGACTGCGAGAGGTAACTGGCTGCAGAATGTATGGGGATACAGTTGCATATAAACGTACATCTATATGAGGGAATGGGCTAAGCAGAAATCTTGCATATTTTCAAATAATTATTATGGTACATATTGCTTCCTGAATAGTTCCAGCATGTCCTCATCAAGTCATAATGGTGCAAACAACAGTTTCATTCAGATATTTTAATACATATTAGTAGCCTGGGTTCCAGTCTTGTTGATTTTTCACTTTTTAACTTCTGGCAAAATATCAGAAACTCAATACGGCCCAATGAATGGTCTCGGTGTTAAAATATATTTATTTGACTGACCAGGTCAAATGTATCGACGCCTGTTCCCAGGCTAAGATATTAGGTCAATAAACACGGTAACCCTTTACTCCACAACAGAAGGGGTCAATCACTCATTTTATCGGCATATTGCTGATAAGGAATATACATATTGTACACGTTAACTCAATATTCAATATGAACGCTACTTGGCAGTCCGATTTTCTCACCAATGCAACCTGGTCTCCAGATCTGACAGGTGGGCTTTCTCCGGGTACATAGGTTTCCTCCCACATGAATGACCACTTTCATGCGCTCCAAAGAGGGTGATTAATTAATGTTGAACCATGTTTCGCAATCTTTGTAAAACAAGCAAAGTCTAAACAAACACTACTATGATGTGGGAAGCGATAAAGGTGCTGTATGTCGTCTTATGTGGAGTAAGGGGTTAATTGGACATTTATTAAATGTCACTTATTTGTCAGTGTTATAATATATGCAATCAAATACCATCTTAAAAATTATTCTATAAAACTATAACCCTCAACCTCAACTTGCATTTCATAATTTATTGTATTTTTATTGTTTTTGTCATTATTGTTTTTGTTTTTTATTATAGCAAAAAAAATGACATTATCAAGTTGAAGTCTACAGTTAATAAGTGGACACAGTCTGATATAATCAACACAGCCGGGTATAATCAACACAGCCGGGTATAATCAACACAGCCGGGTATAATCAACACAGCCGGGTATAATCAGCACAGCCGGGTATAATCAACACAGCCGGGTATAATCAACACAGCCGGGTATAATCAGCACAGCCGGGTATAATCAACACAGCTGGGTATAATCAACACAGCCGGGTATAATCAGCATAGTCTCTGATATAATCAGCACAGCCGGGTATAATCAGCATAGTCTGATATAATCAGCACAGCCGGGTATAATCATGGTGTTTTCACGAAATTCTTTAGATGCTATCAAGCCAAATAAAATTATACGTTATTAATGGTGTTTTTGTACTTTTATTAGGACAAAGAATTTATAGCACATGGTGACTTTTACCCATCCTTTTTTATTATCGTATATTTAATAATGTTCATTCATACTTGGATATGCATGATAAAGTTTGTACTAGTATTTGATGGGGGAAAAACAAACAAACAGGACCTTCACAGGTATTTGTTTATTTGTATTTTATATGGGTTTAAAGTTGCATCAACAGCTTAGGTCATATGGCAACTCTCCAACTATTATTGGGGGAGGAAGACCATAGGTGCCCCTACAAGCAATAGACAGGCACCATATAGAACCACCGACCTTCCCGAAATCCAGCTAGATAGCTTCCTCATGTGGAATTCCCAGTGGGTTTCATACCTGCAGCAGTGAGGGACAAGTGATTTAAAGTCAACAGCCGTAACCCACGGAGGCCCCTCTACGGATAATTAACAGCGCTTAGTCTCAAACTCTCAAAACACAATGACATTCTTGTTTTTTAATGATAATTATCTCGGAAGGAAAGGAACACACACACGCACGCACGCACGCACGCACGCACGCACGCAAGCATGCACCTAAATTCTCAAGACCTCATTCCTGATGGAATCCATCGCCACGAGTGAGAGAGAAGATGAAATCAGAAATTAAGTGTCTTTCCTAAGGAGACCACCACCGTGGCTTTGGTTGGGCTCAAACTAACATCCCCTCGACTACGGGTTACAGACCGCATGTACTATACCACGGAGGCTACACTGCCGATCAAAAACTATGAAGAACACACTGTCATATGCTTGCCTCACACCCCCGACATGCTTGCCTCACACCCCCGACATGCTTGCCTCACACCCCGACATGCTTGCCTCACACCCCCGACATGCTTGCCTCACACCCCGACATGCTTGCCTCACACCCCAACATGCTTGCCTCACACCCCCAACATACTTTCCTCACACCCCCAACATGCTTTCCTCACACCCGACATGCTTTCCTCACACCCCGACATGCTTTCCTCACACCCCGACATGCTTCCTCACACCCCCACATGCTTTCCTCACACCCCCAACATACTTCCTCACACCCCCAACATACTTTCCTCACACCCCGACATGCTTTCCTCACACCCCGACATGCTTACCTCACACCCCGACATGCTTTCCTCACACCCCGACATGCTTTCCTCACACCCCGACATGCTTTCCTCACACCCCGACACGTTTCAGTACTGGGTAGCGATTCCCCCCATATTTGATATTATACCATCATCCGAGACACACGTTCTCACCCGATCGATTTATGCGAACAGTCTGTACCAGTTTTATCCCTGTACCGATTTCAAGCTTATATCACATGATAACATCATCAAACACAGCTTACGATAGTAATAAGTGTATAATGACAGGTAATTCGGTTCAACATATTACTGGGTTTATTGTTATAACATATCTTCACATTTTATATTTTGATATAATCATATAATATTACGTCTAATATCTAGAGACTTATTTATGTTTACTTTTCAATTCATAAATTCTGTATTTTGATTCATTCCGCCTCGAGACTTTATGTTAAATTGTTATAGTAATATTGCCAGCCTTCTGTTGTTGTTGTTGTTGTTGTTGCGGTAACCGTATATCACTGACTGGATATTACAATATACTGTCAAACCTGTCTTAAGCAGCCAGCCAAGGGAAATCTCAGAAACTGGCTGCTTATCACAGGTGGCAGCTTAATAGAGGTAAAATATATAATAGAACAACACAATTGGAATATGACAACTGGCTGCTTAATACAGGTTGGCTGCTTAATAGAGGTGACCACTAACACAGGTTTGACTGTATATACTAATAGTAGATAATTTTATAACATTTAACATCATGTTTCGCTAATAGAGAATATTAGGTTAATGTCTTATAAACTTTTAATTTATTAATAGCTAAACGTGGGTCTATTAAGCAAGTTTGAAATGTCACTAAATTAATTTGTATCCTACCTTCTTTCGTAATAATGGTCAAAAACAGCCTAATAAACTTTACTTTATTAGTCAGTGCCTAATAAACGTTTCATGACGTGATTACGCTGCTTGTGTGAGGTCATATGTTCATAGTTAGTATAATAAACTTGGGATCATGAATATTCCTTAAACACTTTTTTGTAAGCCAATTTAGAGGTCTGGTGTTGAAAGGGTTAAGCGATTTGGAGAACATATACAAGGCGAGGCTTTACCGAGCCTCGTTTTACTACGGAGACGAGCCTAATAATTTAAAATTGATAAGACAGTAACCTAATATTCCATTTATCCCATCTTCTGATAAAAAAAAAGAGGATTTAGAGAGGAGAGATTAAGGAATATTCATGATCCCAAGTTTATTATACTAACTATGAACATATGACCTCACACAAGCAGCGTAATCACGTCATGAAACGTTTATTAGGCACTGACTAATAAAGTAAAGTTTATTAGGCTGTTTTTGACCATTATTACGAAAGAAGGTAGGATACAAATTAATTTAGTGACATTTCAAACTTGCTTAATAGACCCACGTTTAGCTATTAACCCTTTCAACACCACAGACCTCTAAATTGGCTTACAAAAAAGTGTAGATCCAGATGAGCCGGATCGTGACGAGCCGTCTCATCAGGATCTGCACTTTTTTCAAGTAATATAACTATTTTTAGAATTTTTTTTACCCATTTTGATAAATGAACTGATCCAAATGTAATTTTGTTATTAATTTATTGGTCTAAAAATATCATGGACCAGTCCATGTCAGTCACTTGGTGTTGAATGGGTTAACTAAGAATGCTGGGTAAAATAAAGGCTACAAATAGTTTTTAAATAATTGTAGCAGACGACAATTCATTATATGTGTTTTTCTTATTTGTAGCTGAAAACTCGGAATTTCGTTACGACACAATTCTAATGAGTTACACGACATATTTCACTGTTACTTTCATCGTTAGAGTTAACTGTTAAAAATGTTGAATAACTTGGAAAGAATGTGCAAGTAACATCAAGATCAGCCACGGCGTAACGCCACATCTTACCAGGATCTATGTTGTTTGCTATTCAAAGTGTTTCAGCTCCACTATCCGAATAGCAAACAGCACAGCGCCTGATCAGATGGTATGTTCTAGACACATTCTGTGCCATCAGATCTGGCTATATGCCGTTTGCAAAAAATGACTATACTCGTTTCCAGCACAGTAAGGGTGAAGTGATGTTTATTCAGAGTACCACGTTTTTACTATCCCTTGTGTGTTGCTAAGGAACAAATGATATTGTATTAACAGACCACTCTTGTCTAGAGACCCCATTTATGTCCCTTGGATGGTCTCTTAACCCTTTCAACACCACAGACCTCTAAATAGGCTTACAAAAAGTGTAGATCCAGATGAGCCGGCTCATGACGAGCCGTCTCATCAGGATCTGCACTTTTTGCCAGTGATATGACTATTTTTAGACATAATTACCCATTTTGATAAATGAACTTGTCCAAATGTGATTTTCTGATTCATTTATTGGTTTATGAATATCATGGACCAGTCCATGTCAGTTACTTGGTGTTGAATGGGTTAATACAGAGTTTAACTTTATGTAAACCCAGGTGAGAAAAAACACGCTGCCAGTCTGGGATTAAAATTGGGGGCTTTCCGCTTAAATTGAGGCTGCCCTACCAACTGAACTAACCTGGCTGCCTACATAGTAGAATATACCCACATACATGTATTGAACCTGGCTGCCTACATAGTAGAATATACCCACATACATGTATTGAACCTGGCTGCCTACATAGTAGAATATACCCACATACATGTATTGAACCTGGCTGCCTACATAGTAGAATATACCCACACACATGTATTGAACACTATTTATCCAAGAATAAAACCACAAAAGGAATGAATTCAAACAAATCATCAACAGATTCTTGATGCTCATTTAAACAGAACAACATTCTATGCATGAGCATTAAATACTCTTAGCATTCTGGAATGCATTTTTATGAATGTGAAATCTGGGTGTCTACATTTAATTAGTATTATGAATGTGAAATCTGGGTGTCTACATTTAATTAGTATTATGAATGTGAAATCTGGGTGTCTACATTTATTTAGTATTATGAATGTGAAATCTGGGTGTCTACATTTAATTAGTATTATGAATGTGAAATCTGGGTGTCTACATTTATTTAGTATTATGAATGTGAAATCTGGGTGTCTACATTTATTTAGTATATTTTGTTCAAGACCTGTTCAGCAAGGCAAGAAATGTGTGTGTGCTAGCATGCATGTATTTTGGTTTGCCAGCAATTGAGGTTTGACCCAAACTTAATGTCTTGTGTACAGAGTATGAGAGGTAATGTTTTAGGTATCTCACCACAGAGCGGGTACGGTGTTTCATCAGATCCTAGTCTAACCCACAACTGGTAGTCTTTCACCAAGGTGTCCTGAAATTATATAACAATCATCTGTTATTAGTGGTATTTATCTTCAATAATTATTCTCAGTAGTCTACAAACCCTGCATCTTCTTCCAGTGAAGTATGGCTGGACTCAGCAATTGGCTGAACTCGTGGTACAATCCCAACCTCTATACTAGAATGACCAATCATACTATTTCAGATGAGCCAGTAATTTAGGGTCTTGTGTAAATGTTTTACATGGTGCAAATTAAAGATACAGATATGTCCCTGACATGGAGCTTCACCTGAATCGCAGTAATCCAGTGGCAACTAAAATTAACAGTCTTTCAGATGGGAAAATGAAACCAAGGTCTCGTGTCGGTGCTTTACATCGTGCACGTAAAAGAACCAGAGTAGACTCTGGAATGGGTCTCTGTCTGTATCATTGCACTATCCTCCAAAAATCTAAAATGACTAATCTCTTCAGGAGGAGTCGCTCATATGGGCAACTGGTAGTGACGATAAATAAACGTAAAACCACCACAACCATGACTAATGCACGTGTTGCCTGGAGCAACAATAAAATAATATCAAACATACATTGCACACACGGTCCTTTGCACAATACATAATTATGGTATTCACTCGTACATCACACCTCCACAGCAAGGTGAATTCACTCTGCACAGATTGAGTGCACAATTAAATTAACTACAGCACCTTTAAGATTGTCGCAAAATTTATCAATGTCTCGTTTATATACATCTACATGCATTTAACAGCGACCGTCATAAAATCTGTCGCCTCAAATACTCTTTCTATCCATTGTCCAGGATTATAGATGAATAACTACATTTGGATCCCTGCCCATGCATCATCATTCAAATTTATAAATTGTTAATCACAGTCATAGTAACAAACACTTCTTTTTATGCTTTTCTGAAAAATGCTGTTCCATTAGAATAGACATTTTTCAATGAAATAATAATATAAAAAAATGATATCTACTGATGACTGCAACAATTGGAACTGGAATAAAAGTGCTGGCACATTACATACTTATATATACATATCACTCAATGCTGTTGTACACACACATCAAGTAATGTATGTTTTTGACAATTGGAATAAACCTATATCTGGGTAATTGGATGAAACACTCTACATTTCTGCATGATTCAGTGTACTATGGTATATGTGCTTCGTAATCAGGTCAACTAGTATCTATTGAATTATCAACACATTGGACTGTGAATGCATGGATCAGAGGTTCGATCCCCCCCGTCTGACCATAATAATATTAACAGTATTTCAGATGGGTCTATAAACCGAGGTTGCTTCAGATGCGAAAGGTCCGGAGTTCGAGCCCAGCTGGAGCCGTTACGATTGTGCCCTTAGGAAGGCAATTAAATTCCTCTTTTCTCTCTCATGGCGATGGATTCCATCAGGAAAGAGGTCTCGAGAGTGATTAATATAAGTTGTAAGAACTTGTTTTGCAATCGAGCTAAAATAAATTTGTATAAACTAAATGTACATGTATATGAAAAATGTGCAAACAAGTTGTTTGTTCCATTATCCAATGTTTATAATCGTTATCCAATGTTTAACCCATTTCATTCACACAAACAGTATTTGCAAAGAACATAGAGCCAGATCAACCGCCACGGAACGTTCCGTTTGATCAGACTCTATGCTGCTTGCTATTCAGATGATCTTGCTAAGACACTTGGCTATGTAGCAAACAACATAGATCCTGATCAGCACGCAGCGTTACGCTGCGGCTGATCTGGATCTATGTTGTTTGCAAAAGCATTTAAATGTATCCAGAATGAAATGGGTTAATAATCTGGGTGATGCCTCCAGACGTATATTATTATTTGGAGGATAGTACACAGAAAACCCTCTGAATATAGGAGATATAGTCCCACATGAAAGTTAGGGTCAGACATGGGGGGGGGTCCAATCCTGCGATCGCCAGATTGGCAAGTCCAACGTGGCAACCACTAGCCACATCGTTTTTACTGCACCGTAATTAAGTGTACATATCACACAGTAACTGTATATGGCATCAATTACTGATGTGCTTGTAGCCCCAATCAGTGGTTCTATGTAACCTCCGCTGATGTGCTTGTAGCCCCAATCAGTGGTTCTATGTAACCTCCGCTGATGTTATAAATATAAACTCCGACAAAAGTTAAGCACCACCCTATATTTTTATCGATATATTTATTTTTACATCAATACTATTAAAACAATATTATAGATATCACCATTTTTCTTACACTTTTTAAAAGACAACACCAAGGGCTCGAAAATTACCAATCTACGAAGTTCATTTGACCCAAGCTCCCGGGTTTTGACGCATGAAAATCACTAAAAACGCTGGTTTGACACTTGGTGAATATGCAAGTTTGACGCGGGGCGATGAACGGTCATGCTTCATCGAACATTTTCTCATCTGCTAGAATTATTCTAATCTGCATGTCGAATACGACCGGAGGGGACGGAGTCGATCTAAATATATGCTGTAGCTCCGGCTTTGGCCAATGAACGATGTCTGTGAAAACTACTTTTTTGTCGATTTAACGAATATTTATTAAAAGTTGAAGCTTTTATCTTAATATTGGTACCAAATTCATTTTCCGGAACAAATTATAAGCTACCCACATTTTGTTTTTAAATCGGTGACTGCAACAGTAAATCTAAGCACGTCCATTTTAAATATGCCGGTTCCGGGGCAATCGCAAATTATACGATGCCCATGATGCCCACGATGTATAAAACAGCTTTTTAGCCAAGACACAATATAATTTACGAATTTCAATTCGTAACTAGATATATTTTATGAAAATCCCTTTTTATCATAGTAATTCCGAGTGTTCATGTCGCTATCTTGCATTATGAATGAACATTTTCTGATTCGTCCCAGTTTGCGACAACTGATCAAAAGTCCCTTTTACTCTTGATAATAACTCGGGAGTTTTAGTTGATTTCGCAAATGATACTAATTATACATCTGCATAAAAATGTGTTTAACATTAAAGATTCATAGAGATTGAATATGTTACATGGCCTGACCGAGTATCAAACCAGGACCGTTCGTTTCCAAATTCGACGCTGTACCACTGGACGCCACAAAGTAACATGAAACTTTTAAGGTCCTAAACCCTGATGCAAAGCTCAACAATGTTTTCTCTAATCTAATGACAAAATTACAGCACTGCACATCCAGTTGATCTGGTTGCACCCAAGGCACACCTTGATCCAGGTTATTATATAGTCGGGGGAAGAGTTACCTGTACGGAAGGTACCAACATACATATTGTCTCTTGAGAAATGCAGCGCGACTCTTTGAGATTTTGACCTCAAGGGTCATTGACTCTTGGACTTTCAAAGTCCGGGTGTATATAACGTGCATGCATGTCAAAAACATGAACATAACCTTGACTTAATTGCATCTTACATAAAAACTCAAATGATTCAAGTCACCTACGCACTCTGGAAAAGAATTAATGTGTGATGAAACTGTAGCACTTGCTGTACTAATTAACTAACGTTGAAGCGACTGGATGCAACTTGTCACTTGTGTATGCAACCATCGTAATGAGACTTGTCAACCTCAGCTAGTTGACGCAAAAACACTGTCCACATCTCTACTGCTACTGATACATCATCGTAGGTTAGTGTGTCAACTGCTCTAGTAGAGAGTGATTCAGGATGTTCCTTGTCAACAACATTTACCCACAGTGTGTCAACTGCTCTAGTAGAGAGTTATTCAGGATGTTCCTTGTCAATAACATTTACCCCCAGTGCTCATATAGTCTAGTAGAGAATGATGAGGCAATTGTTGTTCAATAACATTTACCCCCAGTGCTCATCTTCTACACAACATAATTATCATTAACTATTTGCATGCTGCGTAAAATAAAGGCTAGAAATAGTTCAAATAATTGTAGCAGACGACAATTTATTAATGTGTATTTCTTATTTTGTAACAGAAAACCATGAAAATATGTCATATTGACTGGTTATTTTCACAACTTGACTGCATAGAGTTAACCCTTTCAACACCACATACCTCTAAATAGGTTTACAAAAAGTGTAGATCCAGATGAGCCGGCTCGTGACGAGCCGTCTCATCAGGATCTGCAGTTGTTGCCAGTTATATTACTAATTTTAGACAAAAATTACCCATTTTGATATATGAACTGGTCCAAATGTAATTTTCTTATTAATTTATTGGTCTTAAAAATAGCATGCACCATTCCATGTCAGTTACTTGGTGTTGAATGGGTTAATATGGAGATACGAGTCAGCTCAGAGTGACATACGGTCCCAAACAGCCCGCACATACCATATCTCCAGCCCAGCCCTATATGATTCAATTCACAAGACAAGGCTGTGACTTTGACACATGAAGCGTATGATATTGACACAAAACTGCCTCGAACCAAATGCACAAAGTAGTTGTTTTTACAAGATATACATAAAAAGTCAATCATCGCAGGCTGCTACCAGTTGTCACACTCTGTGGCATGCACACTACATCAAATGCAGCCAGATCCGTTTGATCACATTTCAAACAGAACGTCTTCTATTCGGTTTGATGAAGCACTTGTTTGTAGAGAAATGACACTTATTCATTTAATATACTTTTTATGTCTATTTCAGCTAGAGATCTATTATTATAACAGGGCATGGAAACGTCACCAAATCCAGCAGAATCTCGTGAATGTTTGGCAAACTCTTATAAACTCTTGTTTCTATGTGTCTCCTTCTATGTTTATCTGACTGATATATGAATTATACCACGCGATGATGGCCAATAATATTCGAAATGAAGTGTTTATGACTGGAATGGTAGAAGTTATTCAAGAAGTTTTTTCCCCATTAGTTTCATTAAACATCCAAAAATGCCTTAAAAAAAATTCACAATCCATAACCTTATGTTATATTTATATTTCGGGTTTTACGCCTGCATCAGCACCATTTCGGGCTATATCGCCGGCGGGCAGTTTACTTAACAACACCTTTCCTGGGCAGGCTCCAACGGTTAACCAGTACTTGGGTGCACCAACTTCTGTAAGAAACTGCCAACTTTTTCATATAAATGAGACACGGCCTGAGCTGGGCTCGAACCCGTGGCCATCAGTGATGATATGTTACAGTGGTATACAAGTCAGCGACCGTAACCACTCGACCACGGAGGCGGACCCACTGCAGGAATGTCAGGGGAGGTAACTGGAGCCATGGACTGGGGCTAAAGATGGAGGCACTGTTTTCTGTATATATTGTATGTATAATTTTCAGAGCAGCAGTCATGTAAATTATGGTGAATTTTCAAATGTCTCAATTTCATATCTCCATTATAATATTTCTCACGTTCAGTATTTGACATTTATCAAACATTCACCTAACATTTACCCCAAGTCAGATTGCTATTCAATCATTATGAAGTAACATCATATTTTCCATAAAAATATCTTGAAATCAGTTCTCTTATGTCACTTTCCTAGGCACACTGATAACATGACAACCCTATCCCACATAGAGATGTAGGTTAATATACTACTCAATCTTCATATATATGACAGCCATTTAGCTATCTGTGAATTAAATCAGTCAGCATATCTACCCCACCTCTCCATAGATATTACTGGGACTATGTGAGATTCTGGCCTATATTATGAATGTTGGTTTGGCTACTACATTATTAATGTATGTCATATTGGTAACAGGGTTCATTTTAGGTCAGAATTTTTGGGAGAAGTGAGAAAGCGCGTGATCGCTTCCTTAAATGGTGTTCTTTAATATACTTCTGCAAAATAGGGCTAAAATGCACAGTACAACCATTAAATACAACATTTGAAAAGAAGGAGTGCTTTATAATGGGCCAGTGTATCTTACTAGAAAACATTTTGTTTGAAAATCATAAAAACCCAAAAATAATTAATTTTTTAATTTTTTTTTAGGGAGAAGTGGGGTCCCCAGAGGGCGAAGTCAGGGTCCCTAGGGAGACAATTTCGCCCACATCGCCCTCTAGAATGATCCCTGTTGGTAATGGCGTTAAGAGGGGCTGCTATGTGGGAAAGGGTTAGTTTAACAAGATCTATATTAGATGAAATACATAGTTCCCACGGCAGTTGGTTTGGTTACTACATTATTAATGTATGTGGGATTGGTAATGGTGTGGAGAGGGGCTGCTATGTGGGATTGGTAATGGTGTGGAGAGGGGCTGCTATGTGGGATTGGTAATGGTGTGGAGAGGGGCTGATATGTGGGATTGGTAATGGTGTGGAGAGGGGCTGCTATGTGGGATTGGTAATGGTGTCGAGAGGAGCTTCTATGTGGGATTGGTAATGGTGTCGAGAGGAGCTGCTATGTGGGATTGGTAATGGTGTCGAGAGGGGCTGCCATGTCAGAAAAGGTTAAGCAAATTAAGGTATGCTGTAAATCCAGGGATTGCCCATCTGACCCGTATAATATTAACAGATGGGACTTTAAACCGAGATCTTGTACCTCGGATGTAAAAGAAACAGAGGAGATTCCAGCACGATCTTCCAAAAATTTTGTACAGATGCACTACGCATCATCGAACCATATGCGAGTTTACAATTTTTAGAATCGTGAGGCATGCGAAAGTTATGTATTTTAAGGGTAATATACCCTGGTTAGCCCGGAGCTATCACAATATATTTACTGCACCGCTATCCAATCAAAATACTGCAATCTGCATTGAAAACTAAAATAAATTCTACTAAGAACTGTAATTATACACAATGATGATATATATGACATTACATAATAACATTTGTAGCAAAAAAATCTTAAATAGCTGACAGCAAATATAAAAATTATACTATATAATTATAAGGTTATTAGTGACAAGTTACCATTTGTATTAGATCATTTTTTGTGATTTTTTTCTTTGCTGTTACATTGTGAAATAAGACACAGATTATTTTTGTTGTGTCATCAAGGTAGTTATTGTCAGTTAGTGTCGCTTGCAAAAGTCCTCTGCCAAATGCCCAGACTATTGGATTGATCTACAGTACATTTGAATGCTAGGATTTTCAGCAAGATACCTCTAAGCTGTCTTTGAATATACATGTTGTTTGCTTTGGGGGTTCAACGTGGCACCAACAGCTTAGGTCATATGGCGACTCTCCAGCTATTATTGGTGGAGGAAGACACCGGATGCCCCTCCGAGCAGTATTTCAGGCATGGACTGGCACACGGGTAGAACCCCCGACCTAACGCAAGCCAGCTGGATAGCTTCTTCACTTGAATAAATCTGACACCCCCAGTGGGGTTTGAACTTACAGCAGTGAGGAGCTAGTGATTTGAAGTCAACGACCGTAAATGTGTTGTACGACGTTTATGTGGAGTAACGGGTTAACGTATGATACTGATAAAACGTACCGATATATTGAGCTGTTCTAGACAGGATGTGATGACAGCTACAACGTTTGTCACGGTCTCTACTTCCACCTGACATGCCTGAAAATATAACAGCAATTTATAAACATAACATACGTGAGCAATTGATTTTGTCGGTTTGTTTTGGGGGGTTTAACGTCGCACCAACATCTTATGTCATACAGCGACTCTCCAGCTATTGTTGTTGGTGGAAAGACCCTGGATGCCCCTCCGTACCGCATGCACGGACAGACACCTGGGTAGAACCACCAGCCTACCGCAAGCCAGTAAATATATATATATATATTGCAATTCCACACCCCATTGATTCAGCTTAATTTTCACAATTCCTGTCATCAACTATTAACCCTTTCCCTCATAGAAGCACGTCTTCACGCCTTTACCAATAGGACATACATTGACAATGTAGTAGCCAAACCAATGTTCATAATAAAGGCAGGAATCTCATGTAGTCCCAGTAATATCTATGGAGGTGGGATAGATATGGTGACTAGTTATCCGCTGCATGATAGCTAAATAAATGGCTGTTGTTTCTATGGAGATATAGTAGTATATTAACATAAATCTCATGTAGTCCCAGTAATATCTATGGAGGTGGGATAGATATGGCTGAATACTTATCTGCTGCATGATAGCTAAATGGCTGTCATTTGTATGGAGATATAATAGTATATTAACCTAAATCTCTATGAAGGAAAGGGTTAACATCCAATGTATACATCACAGATTTCAGTAAAAAGCATAAAATAAATACATATATTGAAATTCCACACTCAACCCCTCCTCTAATTGATTCAGCTACTTACAATTTCTGTCATAAACTATTAACATCCAATGTATACATCACAGTAACAGTTTAAGATTATAGCCGATAGCTGTAACTTACAGAAATTGTTTTCTCTAAATGAAATGAATTGCAAATGATCTCCTGGTCAATGAACTATTAATACACACATCATAACATTGTCTATACTCAATAAAAAATGCCAGTGAAATATATTCAGGACCCAAGGACTTCAGCCAAATCAAGGTGGTCTTCTAATCTGCTGATTGGATTACTTGTCTCTCAATCAATGATCAGTGACACCATTTCACCATGCCATTTAGGATTCAATCAAGTCACTAATTGCTCAAATATTTTCTTAATTGACCTGTCTGTCACTAATGGGTCTCACTTATTTTGGAAATATAGGCGTGAACAACACTTATTCTTATGCTCAACATAATTGAGCATTTGTGATGATCATTGAACTGAACTGATTTAAACATTTACCAACACTGAACATTTTAAAAAAGTAATTTTTAGAAGAGTTTTATACGTTTTGTTACAAGCACTTCTTAAAACATATCAAACAAATTTAAAAATTCTTGTTTTCAGAAAATGTATTGCACATGTTTCCATTTGTTAACATTCATGTATGTATTTATATATGTATGTATATATGTCATGTAATTCCAAACTATATGTATTTATATATGTATGTATGTATATATGTCATGTAATTCCAAACTATATGTATTTATATATGTATGTATATATGTCATGTAATTCCAAACTATATGTATTTATATATGTATGTATATGTGTCATGTAATACCAAACTATATGTATTTATATATGTATGTATGTATATGTGTCATGTAATACCAAACTATATGTATTTATATATGTATGTATATATGTCATGTAATTCCAAACTATATGTATTTATATGTATGTATATGTGTCATGTAATACCAAACTATATGTATTTATATATGTATGAGTATATGTCATGTAATTCAAACTATATGTATTTATATATGTATGTATGTAGATGTGTTGGTGGTGGGGGTGTGTGTGTCTGTAATTCCAAACTATATGTATTGTATGTATGTATGTATGATGTATGTATGTAATGTATGTAGTATGTATGTATGTATATGTGTCATGTAATTCCAAACTATATGTATTTATATATGTATGTATGTATATGTGTCATGTAATTCCAAACTATATGTATTTATATATGTATGTATGTATATGTGTCATGTAATTCCAAACTATATGTATTTATATATGTA
>CM026387.1:31034412-31115918 GCA_014843695.1 Archivesica marissinica
TATGTATATAGAATGTATATAGTATGTATGTCGTATGTATGTAGTATGTATGTAGTATGTATGTATGTATGTATGTATGTATGTAGTATGTATGTAGTATGTATATAGAATGTATATAGTATGTATACAGTATGTATATAGTATGTATATAGTATGTATATAGTATGTATACAGTATGTATATAGAATGTATATAGTATGTATGTAGTATGTATGTAGTATGTATGTAGTATGTATGTAGTATGTATTTAGTATGTATGTAGTATGTATATAGAATGTATATAGTATGTATGTAGTATGTATATAGTATGTATGTAGTATGTATATAGTATGTATATAGTATGTATGTAGTATGTATATAGTATGTATATAGTATGTATGTAGTATGTATACAGTATGTATATAGTATGTATATAGTATGTATGTAGTATGTATAGTTTGTATATAGTATGTATATAGTATACATGTATAGTATGTATATAGTATATATATAGAATGTATATAGTATGTATATAGTATGTATAAGTATGTATGTAGTATGTATGTAGTATGTATGTATGTATGTATGTATGTATGTATGTATGTATGTATGTATGATGTATGTATGTATGTATGTATGTATGTATGGATGTATGTATGTATGGATGTATGTATGTATGGATGTATGTATGTATGGATGTATGTATGTATGGATGTATGTATGTATGGATGTATGTATGTATGGATGTATGTATGTATGTATGGATGTATGTATGTATGGATGTATGTATGTATGGATGTATGTATGTATGGATGTATGTATGTATGGATGTATGTATGTATGGATGTATGTATGTATGTATGTATGTATGTATGTATGTATGTATGTATGTATGTATGTATGTATGTATGTATGTATGTATGTATGTATGTATGTATGTATGTATGTATGTATGTATGTATGTATGTATGTATGTATGTATGTATGTATGTATGTATGTATGTATGTATGTATGTATGTATGTATGTATGTATGTATGTATGTATGTATGTATGTATGTATGTATGTATGTATGTAGGTATGTATGTATGTATGTATGTATGTATGTATGTATGTATGTATGTATGTATGTATGTATGTATGTATGTATGTATGTATGTATGTATGTATGTATGTATGTATGTATGTATGTATGTATGTATGTATGTATGTATGTATGTATGTATGTATGTATGTATGTATGTTGTATGTATGTATGTATGTATGTATGTATGTATGTATGTATGTTGTATGTATGTATGTTGTATGTATGTATGTATGTATGTATGTATGTATGTATGTATGTATGTATGTATGTATGTATGTATGATGTATGTAGTATGTATGTATGTATGTATATGTATGTATGTATGTATGTGTGTCATGTAATTCCAAGTATATGTATTTATATATGTATGTATATATGTCATGTAATACCAAACTATATGTATTTATATATGTATGTATATATGTCATGTAATTCCAAACTATATGTATTTATATATGTATGTATATATGTCATGTAATTCCAAACTATATGTATTTATATATGTATGTATATATGTCATGTAATTCCAAACTATATGTATTTATATATGTATGTATGTATATATGTCATGTAATTCCAAACTATATGTATTTATATATGTATGTATGTATATGTGTCATGTAATTCCAAACTATATGTATTTATATATGTATGTATATGTGTCATGTAATACCAAACTATATGTATTTATATATGTATGTATGTATATGTGTCATGTAATTCCAAACTATATGTATTTATATATGTATGTATATGTGTCATGTAATTCCAAACTATCAAACACATTAATTGATGGTTTTTTTCATGCATATCTCATGAATTATATTATAATTGTTATGTTACATGTTTTATTTCGGGTTTTACGCCTGCATCAGGCAGGCAGTTTACTTAACAACACCTTTCCTGGACAGGCTCCAGCGGTTGGTTAACCAGTACTTGGGTGCACCAACCTCCGTAAGAAACTATCAACTTTTTCATATAAATGAGATACGGCTTGAGCGGGGCTCGAACCCGTGACCATCAGTGATGATAGGTTAGTGGTATACAAGTCAGCGACCATAACCACTCGACAATGGAGGCGGACATATTATAATTGTATAAATAGTGTTCTGTCATACATGAACTGGTAATCCAGGGATCGCAGGTTCGATCCCCCCTGTCTGACCCTAATAAAATTAACAGTCTTTCAGATGGGACGTTAAACCAAAGTCTCGTGTCAGTGTTTTACATCGTGCACATAAAAGAACCAGAGGAGACTCTGGAATGGGTATCTGTCTATATCATTGCAATATCCTCCAAAAATCTAAAATACTAAACTCTTCAGGAGGCATCGCTCATATGGGCAACCGGTAGCGACGATAAATAAACGTAAAACACACACACAACGTGATAGGTTTAGTAGTCTCTCAAAACTTATGAAGAATGGCTTTATACATATGTATGTTTTATGTATTGCTATATATAGAAGTGAGATTTTAATTATCATGTCCTCAGGCCGTGTCTCATTTATATGAAAAAGTTGGCAGTTTCTTACGGAGGTTGGTGCACCCAAGTACTGGTTAACTGCTGGAGCCTGCCCAGGAAAGGTGTTGTTAGGTAAACTGCCCCGCCGGCGATATAGCCCAAAATGGTGCTGATGCAGGCGTAAAACCCGAAATATAACATAAATATAACATAATTATCATGTCTGTCTATATGTCTGTCTATATGTCTACAATGTACTGTTAATTCTGAAATGCACATAATTCTAACATGACCAAAATATCTAAAAAGCCCAACAATAGCTGGTGTTATTTTTAGAGTGCGTAAATGACTTTGCAAAACTGCAAACATCCTAGTAAATTACGTTAAGTTTGAAGCCACTCGCTAAATTATGTTTTATTGCAGATTTAAACATGGTAAATTCATTATTTGCGTATACAGACAAACTGCAGAGCCTCATTAGAATAACATACATAATTATATTGCAATTAAACCCAATAACATATTACCCTATTTTTAATACTATGTTTATTTAGTGTAATTACACTAACTGTTACTAGAGGATGACACTCGGAGAGAGGTAAAACTCCCTGAGCTAGTATTTGAAGAACTGCAGAGAAGTCAAATGGGGATGAAAATGGGGGTAAATGCTTATAATAGCCCCTGCCGTAGTAACTGGGGGGGGGGGGCTATTGGTTTGGGCTGTGTATGACGATTAAAAAATTCATAGAGACTTAAGTTTAAACATTATTTATTTCAGTAACATTTTACATATAATAGAGGCATTGCCGTAACCCTTTCAACACTACAGGCCTCTAAATAGACTTACAAAAAGTGTAGATCCAGATGAACCGCCTCGTGACGAGCCGTCTCATCAGGATCACTTTTCTATGCACTTTTTACCAGTAATAATTATTACTATTTTTAGATAAAATTACCCATTTTGATAAATGAACTGATCCAAATGTAATTTGCTTATTAATTTATTGGTCTAAAAATATCATGCACCAGTCCATGTCAGTTACTTGGGGTTGAATGGGTTAAGCTCAGCGTATTTAACAAAATGTGGATGTAACTTGAAATTGAACAAGCATCGCTATGACGACATTGTGAGCAATAACAAATCAAAATATTGCACAATCCTCGAAACATATATAATGCTTATACACTGCTCTTCATTGCATCAAAACCGAGTGCAGGTTAATTTTGCTAACAACACTGACTATTAACAAGGGGTAACATTTCAAAACAATCCATACCTTATCACCTTCTCTATGATGGACTTCTAGAGGTAGAGATTTAGGCAGCAACTTGGAACGTTCTTCTTGAATTTGCCTAAAAAACCAAGTACATGTACAACGTACATCTCCAACTATTTGCAACAGTATTATAGAAACATTAGTTACTCAACGAGTTGTTATAAACGCTGGGATCCAGGGATCGCAGGTTCGATCCCCAGTCTGACCCTAATAAAATTAACAGTCTTTAAGATGGGACGTTAAACCAAGGTCTTGTGTCGGTGCTTTACATTGTGCATGTAAAAGAACCAGAGGAGACTCTGGAATGGGTCTCTGTCTGTATCATTGCACTATCCTCCAAAATCTAAAATGTCTAATATCTTCAGGAGGCGTCGCTCATATGGGCAACCGGTAGCGACGATAAATAAACGTAAAACACACACACGAGTTGTTATAATCATATTTAATCGCTTGTTTGCATTAAAATTGTTTGTTTTTGAGGTTTGGAGTCGCACAAACAGGTGGCGATTTTCCAGCTATTATTGGCCGAGGAAGACACCACCTGGGTGCCCCTCCGAGCAGTTTTTCAGACACGGGCGGGCATCTAGGTAGAACCACCGACCTATGGCAAACCAGCTGGATAGTTTCTCCACATGAACAAATTTGACACCTCCCAGTGGGATTCGATACAGTCTACATCCGTTATGTCGAATTCCGTCGGACCGAACAAAATACTTCGACATAACCAAAGTTTGACTTGACGAAATTCGATATAAACAGATCCAGTTATATGTAAAATGATAGTGTCTGAAACCGGACTTTGATCTGACTTCCGAGATAACCGGAGAATTCGACATAGCCGACTTTGACATAACGAATGTAGACTGTAGTAAATTAAAAATGTGCAGAAATTACGCTTTGCATACTTTATTAATATTTCTAAAATAAAAAACAGGGATATGTACAAATTATTACAATGCAATTTCGTCTTTTCTTAAAACCGGAATATGATTTTAACTCTTATAAATATTAAGCATTTATAGAAAAGACGAAATTGCATTGTAATATAGGGATGGAGACTGTTGAGGGTCAGCACTGAATAAGTGTGCTTTGCTTACTCTCGGAATTTGATGAGCCATGTTTCTTTCAGGTCCAGACTTCGGAACGTGGCGACATAATTTGTAGTAGGCCAGCCAATCACAAATGATCTGTCAGTTGGACGAGTGAGCTCGGTGATGTCATCAATGCAGTCGGCGATCCAAAGCTCACACACGCGTATCCGATGCTTCAGTTTAAAGGTGGTGTTTGATCTGAAATTGATGAGCATATTATAGCATATATACATACTCTCGAGACCTCATTCCTGATGGAATCCATCGCCATGAGGGAGAGAGAAGAGGCAACGTGGAATTTAAATGCCTAGCATAAGGGGCACAATCGTACTGGCTCCAGCATATTATACAATACAGTTAAACCTAAAACTATTCATCTCCTTTTATTTATACACCGACCAATAAAAACACATTATTCCTTAACTGACAAATGATTCTGACAAATGATTAACAGTTAAATTATGCAAATTTCAGTTTTATTTAATGATTAACAAGAACTAATTATAATTGAGAGCACCGAATTATTTTAATATTTATGAATTAGCTAACTTTCACACGCTTATGAAACTTATAACTTTTTTTTTTTTACTACGATTGTAAACAAATGCATATATATAATATTCTTGCCCTTTACACGATTGTAAACAAATGCATATATATAATATTCTTGCCCTTTACACGATTGTAAACAAATGCATATATATAATATTCTCGCCCTGTACACGATTGTTAAAATGCATAAACATATAATTCTTGCCCTGTAGTTTGTGTGTGCCAAAATGTGACTAATTATTATACAGTCAAAATGTTAATTGAAAATTGTGACGTAGAATCTGATGATGATCGTGATGCAGATGTGAGTAGAATATCTCTCTATAATTATACCCCTCACAATATTTAATATAGTCTCCATGGCCTAGTAGTTAAGGCATCCGCCTACGGAGCGTGAGGTCGAAGGTTCAAATCTCATCAGGGATTCGTTCTGATACGGCCGGTTGGTGAGCTGCCAGCTAGTTAAATAATGGTTACCGATTGCCTACTAGCCTGACGCCAGGCCTACAAGTATAGGATTCGGGAAGTAGTGATGTTCATAAAAAGAGGTGTCTCATAAGTCAGTAATGGCTGGCCCTTTAAATAGGGGTGACACTATAATAAACAAACACATTTACTTTTATATATTGTCAAACTAAATGAATGCAAGATCAGCAAAAATGATTCAAACCACCAACAGAACAGGTAGATCTAAATTCTGTCAAGTTTAACGACTTCCACATCAGTTTATGACATGAATTCCATATATATTTTTATAAGGTTATTTCATTATAACCAGGAAGATGATATTCATTGCAAATCTATTCCTCCAATCAAAGTTGTTCCTAACATACTGTATCGCAAAACACCATGACAACAAATTCACAGTGTCTTCATAGACGAGGAAGATAACAAAATTACTACTTAAATCACAAAAAAAATAAGGAAGTGATTTCAACCATCCTGTTATAAAGATATCATTTTATAAACATTATAAGGAATTCAGCTTCAAGGGCATAGGTATAGCTAGGCATTATAAACTTTAATTTCACACTTTAAATGGCTAGGTAAAGCCAGGCAGCATAAACTTTTAATTTCATACTTTAAAGGGCTGGGTAAAACAATGGCAGTATAAACTTTGATTTCATACTTTAAAGGGCTAGGTAAAACAATGACAGTATAAACTTTGATTTCATACTTTAAAGGACTAGGTAAAGCCAGGCAGCATAAACTTTTAATTTCATACTTTAAAGGGGTAGGTAGGTCAAACCAGGTAATATAATTTAATTCTGTTGAAGTGGTAGGTAAAGCCAGGAATCATAAACTTAAGAACAGTTTTTCTATGGTTTATAAACGTAATAAATCGTGTAAACAAATTGTGATTTTAAATCCAATAAAACTGAAACAAATAAACTTTTTGCAAAATATTTTTTTCGTCCATAAAGTCGACCTAGTACTTTCTTTACATTTCTGGTACGGTAGTACCAAACTAATGTTTATAACATTTACTTTCTATTGATATAATGGTATATTCGTTGTTCTTTGTTTAAATTGCCTCAAATTTGGAGAATATATAGAGAATATTAGGTTACTGTCTTATAAATTAAAATTTATAAGACAGTAACCTAATATTCTATTTATCCTACATTCTGAGTGTGCACCCGACACAAAAACAAACAAACTAGCCATGACAGCTTACAAACTCGCTAAGCACTTGGTAATATGTTGCGCATTGATATTTCTATTTATAGATAAATGATAAATGACATTTCTCTGACAACAGTAGTTTCCAGAGGGGTCTCATCGAGTGGTGTTAATTCATCCCAAACAACCTTTTTTTCCTGTACACGACTTTCTTCTTGGGACATTTTCCAAACTCAGCAGACAACACAATGTGACCACAGACGCTTTGTTTATTTACAAACCGCGTAATCTGGGTCATAAAAGTTTTATTAGGCACTGACTAATAAAGCAAAAATTATTAGGCAGGCCGTTTTTGTATGTTATTTCACATGAAGGTAGGATAAATTGTGCCATGGGAACAACATAATTATAAAGTAATTATAATGGAATAGTTGGTGTAAATAACAGACATCTATCTACCTGTTCTTGTTTCCAATAAGGGAAATAAGTCATACATGATATTTTCAACTGGGGCATTCTCAGCTAATGAATTATTTATTAAAATAATATTGACACATGCTTGTGTATGTTTCATGTTGGATTTTGGTAATTACAAGTCTTTGATCTTTAAAAGAGGTAGGTAATGATGGACAGGCTAGTAAAGGTAGTTGGACAGAATATATATATTAATATAAATTCTTACTTAACCCATTTCACTCTGTATACATTTAAAGGCTTTTGCAAACAACATAGATCCAGATCAGCCGCAGCGTGACACATCTATGTTGTTTGCTACATAGCCAAGTGTCTTAGCAAGATTATCTGAATAGCAAACAGCATAGAGCCTGATCAGATGGTATGTTCCATAGCAACTGATCTGGCTCTATGTTCTTTGCAAATACTATTTGAACGGTATCCAGAATGAAATGGGTTAAAATGGTAATATCCCTATATTCCAACAAACTTGCTATTAACGATTCAATTGAAAATGGACAAGTGTTGGTACTCCAAAATAAATCAATAATATTTTTTTGGTAAATATGAAAAATGTCCATTTGTGCGAGGGGTGGTTTGGCCGACTTATGAGGCATCTGCACCAAGTTAATGCTCAATAATGTTGATAGTGATAACAGTATAAAACCATATAGTTCTATAGGACACAATCATTCCAAACGTACATAGTTCTATAGGACACAATCATTCCAAACTTACATAGTTCTATAGGACACAATCATTCCAAACATACATAGTTCTATAGGACACAATCATTCCAAACTTACATAGTTCTATAGGACACAACCATTCCAAACTTACATAGTTCTATAGGACACAATCATTCCAAACGTACATAGTTCTATAGGACACAATCATTCCAAACTTACATAGTTCTACAGGACACAATCATTCCAAACTTACATAGTTCTATAGGACACAATCATTCCAAACTTACATAGTTCTATAGGACACAATCATTCCAAACTTACATAGTTCTACAGGACACAATCATTCCAAACATACATAGTTCTATAGGACACAATCATTCCAAACTTACATAGTTCTATAGGACACAATCATTCCAAACTTACATAGTTCTATAGGACACAATCATTCCAAACTTACATAGTTCTATAGGACACAATCATTCCAAACTTACATAGTTCTACAGGACACAATCATTCCAAACTTACATAGGACACAATCATTCCAAACGTACATAGTTCTATAGGACACAATCATTCCAAACTTACATAGTTCTACAGGACACAATCATTCCAAACTTACATAGGACACAATCATTCCAAACGTACATAGTTCTATAGGACACAATCATTCCAAACTTACATAGTTCTATAGGACACAATCATTCCAAACTTACATAGTTCTACAGGACACAATCATTCCAAATTTACATAGTTCTATAGGACACAATCATTCCAAACTAACATAGTTCTACAGGACACAATCATTCCAAATGTACATAGTTCTACAGGACACAATCATTCCAAACTTACATAGTTCTATAGGACACAATCATTCCAAACTTACATAGTTCTATAGGACACAATCATTCCAAACTTACATAGTTCTACAGGACACAATCATTCCAAACTTACATAGTTCTATAGGACACAATCATTCCAAACTTACATAGTTCTACAGGACACAATCATTCCAAACTTACATAGTTCTATAGGACACAATCATTCCAAACTTACATAGTTCTACAGGACACAATCATTCCAAACTTACATAGTTCTATAGGACACAATCATTCCAAACTTACATAGTTCTATAGGACACAATCATTCCAAACTTACATAGTTCTACAGGACACAATCATTCCAAACTTACATAGTTCTATAGGACACAATCATTCCAAACTTACATAGTTCTATAGGACACAATCATTCCAAACTTACATAGTTCTATAGGACACAATCATTCCAAACTTACATAGTTCTACAGGACACAATCATTCCAAACTTACATAGGACACAATCATTCCAAACGTACATAGTTCTATAGGACACAATCATTCCAAACTTACATAGTTCTATAGGACACAATCATTCCAAACTTACATAGTTCTACAGGACACAATCATTCCAAACTTACATAGGACACAATCATTCCAAACTTACATAGTTCTATAGGACACAATCATTCCAAACTTACATAGTTCTATAGGACACAATCATTCCAAACTTACATAGTTCTACAGGACACAATCATTCCAAACTTACATAGGACACAATCATTCCAAACTTACATAGTTCTATAGGACACAATCATTCCAAACTTACATAGTTCTATAGGACACAATCATTCCAAACTTACATAGTTCTACAGGACACAATCATTCCAAACTTACATAGGACACAATCATTCCAAACTTACATAGTTCTAAGGACACAATCATTCCAAACTTACATAGTTCTATAGGACACAATCATTCCAAACTAACATAGTTCTACAGGACACAATCATTCCAAATGTACATAGTTCTACAGGACACAATCATTCCAAACATACATAGTTCTATAGGACACAATCATTCCAAACTTACATAGTTCTATAGGACACAATCATTCCAAACTTACATAGTTCTACAGGACACAATCATTCCAAACTTACATAGTTCTATAGGACACAATCATTCCAAACTTACATAGTTCTATAGGACACAATCATTCCAAACTTACATAGTTCTACAGGACACAATCATTCCAAACTAACATAGTTCTACAGGACACAATCATTCCAAACTTACATAGTTCTATAGGACACAATCATTCCAAACTTACATAGTTCTATAGGACACAATCATTCCAAACTTACATAGTTCTATAGGACACAATCATTCCAAACTTACATAGTTCTACAGGACACAATCATTCCAAACTTACATAGTTCTACAGGACACAATCATTCCAAACTTACATAGTTCTATAGGATACAATCATTCCAAACTTACATAGTTCTATAGGACACACTCATTCCAAACTTACATAGTTCTATAGGACACAATCATTCCAAACTTACATAGTTCTACAGGACACAATCATTCCAAACTAACAATACATACTACACATTCAATTCTCTCTGAATACCAGCAGAATAGTATACATATGCCATTAAAATCAAATACATACGCTTTCTCCGTGAAAGCAAATGCTATCCTTCACCGTTCTGAAACAGTGGAACATGGCATTTTCTCTGCCACTGATTGCGTTTTGTATTCATCTACGGTTGGATGTACTTTTGTCATTTTAGCTATTTTCTAACAATCACTTAACTCTTTCAACACCAAGTAACTGACATGGACTGGTCCATGATATTCTTAGACCAATAAATGAATAAGAAAATTACATTCGGACCAGTTCATTTATCAAGATGGGTAATTTTGTCTAAAATTAGTAATACTACTTGCAAAAAGTGCAGATCCTGATGAAACGGCTCGTCACGAGCCGGCTCATCTGGATCTACACTTTTTGTAAGCCTATATAGAGGTCTGTGGTGTTGAAAGGGTTAATTATATAGTAATATGGTCTAATGAATTGGTTTTAATTTGTCTGTCGTTTTCAATATTGACAGCAGACAGAAACTAAATTGATAATTATACTGGATCTATTTTTTATTGTGAACATTCATACTAACATTAAGTGGTTGTGCGGTTGTGTATTGTAGTAACATGAGGCTCCTGACAGTGGAGGTATGATATTAGCCAAAGTCATTGGAAATCATATACATGTAGGAATGTTGGGTCGATTTGTGTTTAAATTATTGCATTTTATTTTACGTAGTTATCACCGAAATATGTTTTTCGGCGATCAATCGATGAAATAAATTCCAATCTTACACTAATGAACACAAATATTCTATATATCGTCATATCACAATAACAATTCAATTTTAATGCGAGAATTGGTGACTTTGCAATTTCTGTATGAAAAACAATACTTTTGGATGCGCGTTTAATATCATTTTGAATGCACGCTGTGTACATTGAAGATCAAAATCCAACAATTTTCTCATTTCCAGTCACGTTTACGCCACTTAGTTCAATGTACCAGATTATAAGTTAGATGAAAAATTACCCAATATATTTTTGCGATTTCCAATCGAATGCCTAAAAGCATTTTTCACAAAATGTATGCGGAAATTGACATCATGACAGTATGAAGGACAAATGTTTGTGTAACAAACGCATTAAGCATTAACTAGATATGATAAATAGTTTGGCAACATGCATATCAAATGAAGCAAGATTTCCTAGGAAAGTCCCTGAAGTAACTTGTAAACATACATAGTTGGAAGTCGTGATAGCGCAGAGCCCCGCTGGAGCTGTTATGATTGTGCCCTTAGGCAAGGCATTTAAATTCCACGTTGCCTCTTCTCTCTCCCTCGTGGCGATGGATTCCATCAGGAATGAGGTCTCGAGAGTGATTAATACAAGTTGAAATAACTTGTTTCGCAATCGAGCTAAAATAAATTTGTATAAACTAAATACATAGTTAACCCTTTCTGTGCTGGAAATGAGTATATATGATTTTACAAACAGAATATAGACAGACAGATCAGATGGCACAGAATGTGCACAGAATTTGATCAGGCTCTATGTTGTTTGCTATTCGGATAGTGGACCAAATACACATGGCTGAAGCAAACAACATAGTCAGCAACGTTAACCCTAGGTCACGGAGGCCCCAAAACAACATAGTCAGCAACCTTAACCCCTAGGTCACGGAGGCCTCAAAAACAACATAGTCAACAACCTTAACTCCTAGGTCATGGAGGCCCCAAAACAACATAGTCAGCAACCTTAACCCCTAGGTCACGGAGGCCTCAAAAACAACATAGTCAGCAACCTTAACCCTAGGTCACGGAGGCCCCAAAACAACATAGTCAGCAACCTTAACCCCTAGGTCACGGAGGCCCCAAAACAACAGTCAGCAACCGTAACCCTAGGTCACGGAGGCCCCAAAACAACATAGTCAGCAACCTTAACCCCTAGGTCACGGAGGCCCCAAAACAACAGTCAGCAACCGTAACCCCTAGGTCACGGAGGCCCCAAAACAACATAGTCAGCAACCGTAACCCCTAGGTCACGGAGGCCCCAAAACAACATAGTCAGCAACCGTAACCCCTAGGTCATGGAGGCACCAAAACAACAGTCAGCAACCGTAACCCCTAGGTCATGGAGACACCAAAATAACAGTCAGCAATCGTAACCCCTAGGTCACGGAGGCCCCAAAACAAGTCAGCAACCGTAACCCCTAGGTCACGGAGGCACCAAAACAACAGTCAGCAACCGTAACCCCTAGGTCACGGAGGCCCCAAAACAAGTCAGCAACCGTAACCCCTAGGTCACGGAGGCACCAAAACAACAGTCAGCAACCGTAACCCCTAGGTCACGGAGACCCCAAAACAACAGTCAGCAACCGTAACCCCTAGGTCAAGAGGCCCCAAAACAACAGTCAGCAACCGTAACCCCTAGGTCATGGAGACCCCAAAACAACAGTCAGCAACCATAACCCCTAGGTCACGGAGGCCCCAAAACAGGAATACAACTATAATGCAACTAACGCCTGAACAAGACACGTAATGGCGGCGGCTATATGTAGGAACTGATAAAGGTGTTGTATGGCAGATATATGTGGGTACTGATATATGGGCTGAATGGCAGCTATATGTGGGTACTGATAAAGGGGTTGAATGGTGGTTATATGTGGGTACTGATATATGGGTTGAATGGCAGCTATATGTGGGTACTGATATATGGGTTGTATGGCAGCTATATGTGGGTACTGATATATGGGTTGTATGGCAGTTATATGTGGGTACTGATATATGGGTTGTATGGCAGCTATATGTGGGTACTGATATATGGGTTGTATGGCAGCTATATGTGGGTACTGATATATGGGTTGAATGGCAGCTATATGTGGGTACTGATATATGGGTTGAATGGCAGCTATATGTGGGTACTGATATATAGGTTGAATGGCAGCTATATGTGGGTACTGATATATGGGTTGAATGGCAGCTATATGTGGGTACTGATAAAGGTGTTGAATGGCAGCTATATGTGGGTACTGATAAAGGTGGGTGTTGAATGGCAGCTATATGTGGGTACTGATATATGGGTTGTATGGCAGCTATATGTGGGTACTGATATATGGGTTGTATGGCAGCTATATGTGGGCACTGATAAATGGGTTGTATAGCAGCTATATGTGGGTACTGATATATGGGTTGTATGGCAGCTATATGTGGGCACTGATAAAGGGGCTGAATGGCAGCTATATGTGGGTACTGATATATGGGTTGAATGGCAGCTATATGTGGGTACTGATATAGGTGTTGAATGACAGCTATATGTGGGTACTGATATATGGGTTGTATGGCAGTTATATGTGGGTACTGATATATGGGTTGTATGGCAGCTATATGTGGGTACTGATATATGGGTTGAATGGCGGCTATATGTGGGTACTGATATATGGGTTGTATGGCAGCTATATGTGGGTACTGATATATGGGTTGAATGGCAGCTATATGTGGGTACTGATATATGTGTTGTATGGCTGCTATATGTGGGTACTGATAAAGGTGTTGTATGGCAGCTATATGTGGGTACTGATATATGGGTTGTATGGCAGCTATATGTGGGTACTGATATATGGGTTGTATGGCAGTTATATGTGGGTACTGATATATGGGTTGTATGGCAGCTATATGTGGGTACTGATATATGGGTTGTATGGCAGCTATATGTGGGTACTGATATATGGGTTGAATGGCAGCTATATGTGGGTACTGATATATGGGTTGTATGGCAGTTATATGTGGGTACTGATATATGGGTTGAATGGCAGCTATATGTGGGTACTGATAAAGGTGTTGTATGGCAGCTATATGTGGGTACTGATATATGTGTTGTATGGCAGCTATATGTGGGTACTGATATATGTGTTGTATGGCTGCTATATGTGGGTACTGATATAGGTGTTGAATGACAGCTATATGTGGGTACTGATATATGGGTTGTATGGCAGCTATATGTGGGTACTGATATATGGGTTGTATGGCAGCTATATGTGGGTACTGATATATGGGTTGAATGGCAGCTATATGTGGGTACTGATAAAGGTGTTGTATGGCAGCTATATGTGGGTACTGATATATGGGTTGAATGGCAGCTATATGTGGGTACTGATATATGGGTTGTATGGCAGCTATATGTAGGTACTGATATATGGGTTGTATGGCAGCTATATGTGGGTACTGATATATGGGTTGTATGGCTGCTATATGTGGGTACTGATATAGGTGTTGAATGACAGCTATATGTGGGTACTGATATATGGGTTGTATGGCAGCTATATGTGGGTACTGATATATGGGTTGTATGGCAGCTATATGTGGGTACTGATAAAGGTGTTGTATGGCTGCTATATGTGGGTACTGATATATGGGTTGTATGGCAGCTATATGTGGGTACTGATATATGGGTTGTATGGCAGCTATATGTGGGTACTGATATATGGGTTGTATGGCGGCTATATGTGGGTACTGATATATGGGTTGTATGGCAGCTATATGTGGGTACTGATATATGGGTTGTATGGCAGCTATATGTGGGTACTGATAAAGGTGTTGAATGGCAGCTATATGTGGGTATTGATATATGGGTTGTATGGCAGCTATATGTGGGTACTGATAAAGGTGTTGTATGGCTGCTATATGTGGGTACTGATAAAGGTGTTGTATGGCAGCTATATGTGGGTACTGATATATGGGTTGTATGGCAGCTATATGTGGGTACTGATATAGGGGTTGAATGGTGGCTATATGTGGGTACTGATATATGGGCTGAATGGCAGCTATATGTGGGTACTGATAAAGGGGTTGAATGGCAGCTATATGTGGGTACTGATATATGGGTTGTATGGCAGCTATATGTGGGTACTGATATATGGGTTGTATGGCAGCTATATGTGGGTACTGATATATGGGTTGTATGACAGCTATATGTGGGTACTGATATATGGGTTGTATGGCAGCTATATGTGGGTACTGATATATGGGTTGTATGACAGCTATATGTGGGTACTGATATATGGGTTGAATGGCAGCTATATGTGGGTACTGATATATGGGTTGAATGGCAGCTATATGTGGGTACTGATATATGGGTTGTATGGCGGCTATATGTGGGTACTGATAAAGGTGTTGTATGGCGGCTATATGTGGGTACTGATATATGGGTTGAATGGTGGCTATATGTGGGTACTGATATATGGGTTGTATGGCGGCTATATGTGGGTACTGATAAAGGTGTTGTATGGCGGCTATATGTGGGTACTGATATATGGGTTGAATGGTGGCTATATGTGGGTACTGATAAAGGTGTTGAATGGCAGCTATATGTGGGTACTGATAAAGGTGTTGTATGGCAGCTATATGTGGGTACTGATATATGGGTTGTATGGCAGCTATATGTGGGTACTGATATATGGGTTGAATGGCAGCTATATGTGGGTACTGATAAAGGTGTTGTATGGCGGCTATATGTGGGTACTGATAAAGGTGTTGAATGGCAGCTATATGTGGGTACTGATATATGGGTTGTATGGCAGCTATATGTGGGCACTGATAAAGGTGTTGAATGGCAGCTATATGTGGGTACTGATATATGGGTTGTATGGCAGCTATATGTGGGTACTGATATATGGGTTGTATGGCAGCTATATGTGGGTACTGATATATGGGTTGAATGGCAGCTATATGTGGGTACTGATATATGGGTTGAATGGCAGCTATATGTGGGTACTGATATATGGGTTGAATGGCAGCTATATGTGGGTACTGATATATGGGTTGTATGGCAGCTATATGTGGGTACTGATAAAGGTGTTGAATGGCAGCTATATGTGGGTACTGATATATGGGTTGAATGGCAGCTATATGTGGGTACTGATATATGGGTTGAATGGCAGCTATATGTGGGTACTGATATATGGGTTGTATGGCAGCTATATGTGGGTACTGATAAAGGTGTTGAATGGCAGCTATATGTGGGTACTGATAAAGGTGTTGAATGGCAGCTATATGTGGGTACTGATAAAGGTGTTGTATGGCAGCTATATGTGGGTACTGATAAAGGTGTTGAATGGCAGCTATATGTGGGTACTGATAAAGGTGTTGTATGGCAGCTATATGTGGGTACTGATATATGGGTTGTATGGCAGCTATATGTGGGTACTGATATATGGGTTGTATGGCAGCTATATGTGGGTACTGATATATGGGTTGAATGGCAGCTATATGTGGGTACTGATAAAGGTGGGTGTTGTATGGCAGCTATATGTAGGTACTGATAAAGGTGGGTGTTGTATGGCAGCTATATGTGGGTACTGATATATGGGTTGTATGGCAGCTATATGTGGGTACTGATAAAGGTGGGTGTTGTATGGCAGCTATATGTGGGCACTGATAAAGGTGGGTGTTGTATGGCGGCTATATGTGGGTACTGATATATGGGTTGTATGGCAGCTATATGTGGGTACTGATATATGGGTTGTATGGCAGCTATATGTGGGTACTGATATATGGGTTGTATGGCAGCTATATGTGGGTACTGATATAGGTGTTGAATGGCAGCTATATGTGGGTACTGATATAGGTGTTGAATGGCAGCTATATGTGGGTACTGATATATGGGTTGTATGGCAGCTATATGTGGGTACTGATATATGGGTTGTATGGCAGCTATATGTGGGTACTGATATATGGGTTGTATGGCAGCTATATGTGGGTACTGATATATGGGTTGTATGGCAGCTATATGTGGGTACTGATAAAGGTGTTGTATGGCTGCTATATGTGGGTACTGATATATGGGTTGTATGGCAGCTATATGTGGGTACTGATATATGGGTTGTATGGCAGCTATATGTGGGTACTGATATATGGTTGTATGGCGGCTATATGTGGGTACTGATATATGGGTTGTATGGCAGCTATATGTGGGTACTGATATATGGGTTGTATGGCAGCTATATGTGGGTACTGATAAAGGTGTTGTATGGCTGCTATATGTGGGTACTGATATATGGGTTGTATGGCAGCTATATGTGGGTACTGATATATGGGTTGTATGGCAGCTATATGTGGGTACTGATTTAGGGGTTGAATGGCAGCTATATGTGGGTACTGATATATGGGCTGAATGGCAGCTATATGTGGGTACTGATAAAGGGGTTGAATGGCAGCTATATGTGGGTACTGATATATGGGTTGTATGGCAGCTATATGTGGGTACTGATAAAGGGGTTGAATGGCAGCTATATGTGGGTACTGATATATGGGTTGTATGGCAGCTATATGTGGGTACTGATATATGGGTTGTATGGCAGCTATATGTGGGTACTGATATATGGGTTGTATGGCAGCTATATGTGGGTACTGATAAAGGTGGGTGTTGTATGGCAGCTATATGTGGGTACTGATAAAGGTGGGTGTTGTATGGCAGCTATATGTGGGCACTGATAAAGGTGGGTGTTGAATGGCAGCTATATGTGGGCACTGATAACGGTGGGTGTTGAATGGCAGCTATATGTGGGCACTGATAAAGGGGGTGTTGTATGGCAGTATATGTGGGTACTGATAAAGGTGGGTGTTGTATGGCAGCTATATGTGGGCACTGATAAAGGTGGGTGTTGAATGGCAGCTATATGTGGGCACTGATAAAGGTGGGTGTTGAATGGCAGTTATATGTGGGCACTGATAAAGGTGGGTGTTGAATGGCAGCTATATGTGGGTACTGATATATGGGTTGTATGGCAGCTATATGTGGGTACTGATATATGGGTTGTATGGCAGCTATATGTGGGTACTGATATATGGGTTGTATGGCAGCTATATGTGGGTACTGATAAAGGTGGATGTTGAATGGCAGCTATATGTGGGTACTGATAAAGGTGGGTGTTGTATGGCAGCTATATGTGGGCACTGATAAAGGTGGGTGTTGAATGGCAGCTATATGTGGGTACTAATAAACTGATAAAGGTGTTGAATGGCAGCTATATGGTGTGAAGGGTTAACTGTATGTCCACACTATGAACTAATGAAAGAAACCTCCAGTGAATGCCCGTGTCCATATTTCATATTTCCATGATTCACCAATAAAATGCCTTGGACAACTAAGCAATGGATATTCAAGTTTACAGAATTTAGTCACTTGGGAATACTCAATGATTAATTATTTTACCACCTATCAATAACCTACACAATACAACACTGAACATCAATAACCTACACAATACAACACTGAACACCAATAACCTACACAATAACCTACACAATAACCTACACAATAACCTACACAATACAACACTGAACATCAATAACCTACACAATACAACACTGAACATCAATAACCTACACAATACAACACTGAACACCAATAACCTACACAATAACCTACACAATAACCTACACAATAACCTACACAATACAACACTGAACATCAATAACCTACACAATACAACACTGAACACCAATAACCTACACAATAACCTACACAATACAACACTGAACACTCAATAACCTACACAATACAACACTGAACACAATAACCTACACAATAACCTACACAATACAACACTGAACACCAATAACCTACACAATACAATACTGAACATCAATAACCTACACAATACAACACTGAACACCAATAACCTACACAATACAATACTGAACATCAATAACCTACACAATACAACACTGAACATCAATAACCTACACAATACAACACTGAACACCAATAACCTACACAATACAATACTGAACATCAATAACCTACACAATACAATATTGAACACCAATAACCTACACAATAACCTACACAATACAATACTGAACACCAATAACCTACACAATAACCTACACAATACAATACTGAACATCAATAACCTACACAATACAACACTGAACACCAATAACCTACACAATACAATACTGAACATCAATAACCTACACAATACAATACTGAACACCAATAACCTACACAATACAATACTGAACACCAATAACCTACACAATAACCTACACAATACATACTGAAATCATAACCTACACAATACATTGAACATCAATACCTACACATACAATACTGACATCAATAACCTACACACTACAATACTGAACATCAATAACCTACACATACAATACTGAACATCAATAACCTACACAATACAATACTGAACATCAATAACCTACACAATACAATACTGAACATCAATAACCTACACAATACAATACTGAACATCAATAACCTACACAATACAACACTGAACACCAATAACCTACACAATACAATACTGAACATCAATAACCTACACAATACAACACTGAACACCAATAACCTACACAATACAATACTGAACATCAATAACCTACACAATAACCTACACAATACAATACTGAACATCAATAACCTACACAATACAACACTGAACATCAATAACCTACACAATACAATACTGAACATCAATAACCTACACAATAACCTACACAATACAATACTGAACATCAATAACCTACACAATAACCTACACAATACAATACTGAACATCAATAACCTACACAATACAATACTGAACATCAATAACCTACAGAATACAATACTGAACATCAATAACCTACACAATACAATACTGAACATCAATAACCTACACAATACAACACTGAACATCAATAACCTACACAATAACCTACACAATACAATACTGAACATCAATAACCTACACAATACAATACTGAACATCAATAACCTACACAATACAACACTGAACATCAATAACCTACACAATACAACACTGAACATCAATAACCTACACACTACAACACTGAACATCAATAACCTACACACTACAATACTGAACATCAATAACCTACACAATAACCTACACAATACAACACTGAACATCAATAACCTACACAATACAACACTGAACATCAATAACCTACACAATAACCTACACAATACAAACTGAACATCAATAACCTACACAATACCACTGAACATCAATACCTACACAATACCTGAACATCAATAACCTAACACTACAACCTGAACATCAATAACCTACACAATACAACACTGAACATCAATAACCTACACAATACAACAATGAACACCAATAACCTACACAATACAATACTGAACATCAATAACCTACACAATACAACACTGAACATCAATAACCTACACAATACAACACTGAACACCAATAACCTACACAATACAACACTGAACATCAATAACCTACACAATACTGAACACCAATAACCTACACAATACAACACTGAACACCAATAACCTACACAATACAACACTGAACACCAATAACCTACACAATACAACACTGAACATCAATAACCTACACAATACAACACTGAACATCAATAACCTACACAATAACCTACACAATACAATACTGAACATCAATAACCTACACAATACAACACTGAACACCAATAACCTACACAATACAACACTGAACATCAATAACCTACACAATACAACACTGAACACCAATAACCTATACAATACAATACTGAACATCAATAACCTACACAATACAACACTGAACATCAATAACCTACACAATACAACACTGAACATCAATAACCTACACAATACAACACTGAACATCAATAACCTACACAATAACCTACACAATACAACACTGAACACCAATAACCTACACAACACAACACTGAACACAAATAACCTACACAATACAACACTGAACACCAATAACCTACACAATACAACACTGAACATCAATAACCTACACAATACAACACTGAACACCAATAACCTACACAATACAACACTGAACATCAATAACCTACACAATACAACACTGAACATCAATAACCTACACAATACAACACTGAACACCAATAACCTACACAATACAATACTGAACATCAATAACCTACACAATACAACACTGAACATCAATAACCTACACAATACAACACTGAACACCAATAACCTACACAATACAACACTGAACACCAATAACCTACACAATACAACACTGAACATCAATAACCTACACAATACAACACTGAACACCAATAACCTACACAATACAACACTGAACACCAATAACCTACACAATACAACACTGAACATCAATAACCTACACAATACAACACTGAACATCAATAACCTACACAATACAACACTGAACATCAATAACCTACACAATACAACACTGAACATCAATAACCTACACAATACAACACTGAACATTGTATAATATGTAATGATGAAAGAACTGTGTGTTTTACGTTTATTTATCATCGCCCATATGAGAGATGTCTCCTGAAGAGATTAGTCATTTTAGGGGGGGTTGGTGCAATGATACAGACAGAGACCCATTCCAGAGTTTCCTCTGGTTCTTTTACGTGCACAGTGTAAAGCACCGACACGAGACCTCTGTTTAAAGTTCTATCTGAAAGACTAATTTTATTAAGTTCAGACTGGGGGGGGGGGGGTTCGAACCTGCAATCCCTGGATTCCCTGAACATCAATAACCTACACAATAACCTACACAATACAACACTGAACATCAATAACCTACACAATACAACACTGAACATCAATAACCTACACAATACAACACTGAACATCAATAACCTACACAATACAACACTGAACATCAATAACCTACACAATACAACACTGAACATCAATAACCTACACAATACAACACTGAACATCAATAACCTACACAATACAACACTGAACACAATAACCTACACAATACAATACTGAACATCAATAACCTACACAATACAACACTGAACATCAATAACCTACACAATACAACACTGAACACCAATAACCTACACAATACAACACTGAACACCAATAACCTACACAATACAACACTGAACATCAATAACCTACACAATACAACACTGAACATCAATAACCTACATAATACAACACTGAACATCAATAACCTACACAATACAACACTGAACATCAATAACCTACACAATACAACACTGAACATCAATAACCTACACAATACAACACTGAACATCAATAACCTACACAATACAACACTGAACATTGTATAATATGTAATGATGAAAGAACTGTGTGTTTTACGTTTATTTATCATCGCCCATATGAGCGATGTCGCCTGAAGAGATTAGTCATTTTAGGGGGGGTTGGTGCAATGATACAGACAGAGACCCATTCCAGAGTTTCCTCTGGTTCTTTTACGTGCACAGTGTAAAGCACTGACACGAGACCTCGGTTTAAAGTTCTATCTGAAAGACTAATTTTATTAAGGTCAGACTGGGGGGGGGGGTTCGAACCTGCGATCCCTGGATTCCCTGAACATCAATAACCTACACAATACAACACTGAACATCAATAACATACACAATACAACACTGAACATCAATAACCTACACAATACAACACTGAACATCAATAACCTACACAATACAACACTGAACACCAATAACCTACACAATACAATACTGAACATCAATAACCTACACAATACACCACTGAACATCAATAACCTACACAATAACCTACACAATACAACACTGAACACCAATAACCTACACAATACAACACTGAACATCAATAACCTACACAATACTGAACACCAATAACCTACACAATAACCTACACAATACAACCAACACTGAACACCAATAACCTACACAATACAACACTGAACACCAATAACCTACACAATACAACACTGAACATCAATAACCTACACAATACAACACTGAACATCAATAACCTACACAATACAACACTGAACATCAATAACCTACACAATACAACACTGAACATCAATAACCTACACAATACAACACTGAACATCAATAACCTACACAATACAACACTGAACATCAATAACCTACACAATACAACACTGATCACCAATAACCTACACAATACAACACTGAACATCAATAACCTACACAATACAACACTGAACACCAATAACCTACACAATACAACACTGAACATCAATAACCTACACAATACAACACTGAACATCAATAACCTACACAATACAACACTGAACACCAATAACCTACACAATACAATACTGAACATCAATAACCTACACAATACAACACTGAACATCAATAACCTACACAATACAACACTGAACACCAATAACCTACACAATACAACACTGAACACCAATAACCTACACAATACAACACTGAACATCAATAACCTACACAATACAACACTGAACATCAATAACCTACACAATACAACACTGAACATCAATAACCTACACAATACAACACTGAACATCAATAACCTACACAATACAATACTGAACATCAATAACCTACACAATACAACTCTGAACATCAATAACCTACACAATACAACACTGAACATTGTATAATATGTAATGATGAAAGAACTGTGTGTTTTACGTTTATTTATCATCGCCCATATGAGCGATGTCTCCTGAAGAGATTAGTCATTTTAGGGGGGGTTGGTGCAATGATACAGACAGAGACCCATTCCAGAGTTTCCTCTGGTTCTTTTACGTGCACAGTGTAAAGCACCGACACGAGACCTCGGTTTAAAGTTCTATCTGAAAGACTCATTTTATTAAGGTCAGACGGGGGGGGGGGGGTTCGAACCTGCGATCCCTGGATTCCCAGTCCAGCGTGTTAACAATTGGACTACAGATCCGTCTGTATTGATGCATCAGAAGAGATCAGATACTATTTTTTATACCATACAAGTTGTGACAAACACTTATTACATACTGCATGAATGAAATGTGGTAGGTAGTACATTCCGAGACCACAAAACTAATATTTTGTGGTTTTCTGAGTCAGATATATATGTAACCTATTAACATCATAAGAACCTCATAAACCAGCATAGACCATGCAGAATGGTATAACCATCAATTACCCACAAACCACCACAAGCCAGTAAATGCATCATCAAGTATTTCCCACAATCCACTCACTCGGCAGACAGGAAGTACATGGCATGTGGTAATAACACACTCATGGAGTCAAAAGTACTTTAGGAACCTTGAACATTAATGGCAGTAATATATACTAGTCAACTACAATGTATTTCTATTCATTCATTTACATAACTCTGTGAATATTGAGCATGCTTGTCAGTTTAGTAGAAATATATACCGGTAGACTCTTACATGAGTGGTGGTTTCATACAATATTTTATGAAACAAGTTTTGGAAGTTGATATTAATCGGGGCCTTTTGTCGAGCTAAATAGCAACATTCCAAAACGGGTTTCATAAAATATGGTATGAAATCAACATGAGTGTAAGATCCTTTTTATCACATTACCATAGTTGGGTTATGATCATATATTTGCACAATATAACGCTGCTACTTTCATATTGGGGCCAAGCGTACAAATTGTCATGACGTCACTACGCTAAACAGCTTTATAATTATGAGGACAGGAATTAGTAATTAAGACACGAGTATGATGTGTGGAAAATGTGACTGACTGGCATGGAAGAGGCAGACAATGGCGTGACTGACTGGCATGGATGGAGGAGGCAGACAATGGCGTGACTGACTGGCATGGAAGAGGCAGACAATGGCGTGACTGACTGGCATGGATGAAGGAGGCAGACAATGGCGTGACTGACTGGCATGGAAGAGGCAGACAATGGCGTGACTGACTGGCATGGATGGAGGAGGCAGACAATGGCGTGACTGACTGGCATGGTAGAGGCAGACAATGGCGTAACTGACTGGCATGGTAGAGGTACACAATGGCATAACTAACATGACAGAACGGCATGGTAGAGGCAGACAATGGCATAACTAATGTGACTGACTGGCTTGGTAGAGGCAGACAATGGCGTAACTAACATGACTGACTGGCTTGGTAGAGGCAGACAGTGGCATAACTAACGTGACTGATGCAACCCGGGTTCGATCCTCGGACCGGTAAGTATGTGAGATGGTACGATGGTCGCCAGATCTGACAGGTGGGTTTTCTCCGGTACTTCGGTTTCCTCCCACATGAATGACCACATATACGCTTTCATCCGCGCCAACGAGAGTGATTAATATAAGTTGTTATAACTTGCTTCACAATCGTTGTAAAATAAATAAAGTTTTAAAAAAAGCTTTCATCCAAACATTACAAGTGACAAGTTTGAACAAAATTGGGTGAATGATAGGAGTATCCACTATACAGTGTTTATACGGCTTTGCTTTGATAAACAAATTCGATGAACTGAAATCGCTAGCCGAACTGGATCTGAACTTATTTCTAGCTAATTAAAGGGCAACAACTCTGGTGTTACTGGGTTGATCCCAACGAAAGATTCACGTGCACCAGCACACTACGGTGATACATATCTATATTAAGCTTCATAAAATTCCACCGATTGGTTACTGAGAACTGGCTCCGGACGTTTGCACACATGGACAGGCGACTGAGAAATAATATCCCTCGCCGAAATGGCATGGGATAATTAAGCCTAGTGACCTATTTCTGTTTTCTTATGAAAATGGGCAATTACGAAAAAGGAACAATAGTGTCATCAAAATATAACTTGTGAGCAATTAAGTCGGGACAAAACCCTGAGGAAGAAGAATCCAATGAAAAAATATGTACACGGCAAAAGTCAATCTTAACGACTGGCCTTGAACCGTCACCACAAATACATAATAGGGAACTGTTAACCCTTTCCCTCATAGAAGCACCTCTCGATGCCATTACCAATACAACATACATTGTGATATCTTAACCCTTTCCCTCATAGAAACACCTCTCGACGCCATTACCAATACAACATACATTGTGATATCTTAGCCCTTTCCCTCATAGAAGCACCTCTCGACGCCATTTCCAATACAACATACATTGACAATGTAGTAGCCAAACCAATGTTTATAAACCCTTTCCCTCATAGAAGCACCTCTCGACGCCATTACCAATACAACATACATTGACAATGTAGTAGCCAAACCAATGTTCATAAACCCTTTCCCTCATAGAAGCACCTCTCGACGCCATTACCAATACAACATACATTAACCATTTTCCTCATAGAAGCACCTCTCAACGCCATTACCAATACGACATACATTGACAATGTAGTAGTCAAACCAATGTTCATAAACCCTTTCCCTCATAGAAGCACCTCTCGACGCCATTACCAATACAACATACATTGACAATGTAGTAGCCAAACCAATGTTTATAATAAAGGCCAGAATCTCAGGTAGTCCGAGTAATATCTATGGGGGTGGGATAGATATGGCGACTAGTTATCCACTGCATGATAGCTAAATGGCTGTCGTTTGTATGGAGATAAAATAGTATATTAACCTAAATCTCTATGAAGGAAAGGGTTAAGCATCTTACTTTTGTTTAGCTACAAGCAGAAGGTCACTGAAGAGAAACAAATATCGGTCCTGAGTCTGCATGCCCTGTAATAGATAATCATATACTTAGAATATGCAAAACACATTGCTTAGAACATATATGCAAAACACATCGCTTGGAACATACATAACACATTACTTAGAACATACATAACACATTACTTAGAACATGCAAAACACATTACTTAGAACATACAAAACACATTACTTAGAACATACAAAACACATTACTTAGAACATGCAAAACACATTACTTAGAACATGCAAAACACATTACTTAGAACATACAAAACACATTGCTTAGAACATACAAAACACATTACTTAGAACATACAAACACATTACTTAGAACATACAAAACACATTACTTAGAACATACAAAACACATTGCTTAGAACATACAAAACACATTGCATGGAACATACATAACACATTACTTAGAACATACAAACACATTACTTAGAACATGCACAACACATTACTTAGAACATACAAAACACATTACTTAGAACATGCAAAACACATTACTTAGAACATGCAACATACATTACTTAGAACATACAAAACACATTACTTAGAACATGCAAAACACATTACTTAGAACATGCAAAACACATTGATAATGCTACTCTTGATCATATTGTGGTGAATATACATGCGGATATTTGAAATTTGCGGTAAATTTGCCGAAAATTACATGATTGGCCTGGAGAATGAGACATACTAAATGTTGGGAGAATTTCTCATGAATCCTTGTAAACTCTTGCGAATTTCCTACAACCTGTACGATAACTTAACAATCAATGTGCTGAATCCTTTGTCACTCCTTTGCGCATGTTGCGAATGCTTACGACTGTCCCTGGTATGATGATATTCTTGCAAAAAGTCGAGAAGAATGCTAGAAAATCCTTACAAATGTCGTACAATCAATACCAATGACTGCGATGTGATTGCTTATGAACATGATGTGAAAACAAGGAGAATATTCTGCGTTGTGAAGTATAGGAGCATGCTCCCAATATTCGAAACACCCGCTTGGACGACCGCAAATGCTACGTACACAAACAACTGCGAATTGGTGGCAAATATCAATCAGAGGCCCAGTCATCACAATATTCACAACAGTGTGAGACCAGGGCTCCCAGGGTGGGCACCCAGAGTGGGCTGGCTCCCAGGGTGGGCAACCAGAGTGGGCTGGCTCCCAGGGTGGGCACCTAGAGTGGGCTGGCTCCCAGGGTGGGCAACCAGAGTGGGCTGGCTCCCAGGGTGGGCACCCAGAGTGGGCTGGCTCCCAGGGTGGGCACCCAGAGTGGGCTGGCTCCCAGGGTGGGCACCCAGAGTGGGCTGGCTCCCAGGGTGGGCAACCAGAGTGGGCTGGCTCCCAGGGCTCCCAGGGTGGGCACCCAGAGTGGGCTGGCTCCCAGGGTGGGCAACCAGAGTGGGCTGGCTCCCAGGGTGGGCACCTAGAGTGGGCTGGCTCCCAGGGTGGGCAACCAGAGTGGGCTGGCTCCCAGGGTGGGCACCCAGAGTGGGCTGGCTCCCAGGGTGGGCACCCAGAGTGGGCTGGCTCCCAGGGTGGGCACCCAGAGTGGGCTGGCTCCCAGGGTGGGCAACCAGAGTGGGCTGGCTCCCAGGGCTCCCAGGTGGGCACCCAGAGTGGGCTGGCTCCCAGGGTGGGCAACCAGAGTGGGCTGGCTCCCAGGGTGGGCAACCAGAGTGGGCTGGCTCCCAGGGCTCCCAGGGTGGCACCCAGAGTGGGCTGGCTCCCAGGGTGGGCAACCAGAGTGGGCTGGCTCCCAGGGTGGGCAACCAGAGTGGGCTGGCTCCCAGGGTGGGCAACCAGAGTGGGCTGGCTCCCAGGGTGGGCACCCACAGTGGGCTGGCTCCCAGGGTGGGCAACCAGAGTGGGCTGGCTCCCAGGGTGGCACCCAGAGTGGGCTGGCTCCCAGGGTGGGCAACCAGAGTGGGCTGGCTCCCAGGGTGGGCAACCAGAGTGGCTGGCTCCCAGGGTGGGCAACCAGAGTGGGCTGGCTCCCAGGGTGGCACCCAGAGTGGGCTGGCTCCCAGGGTGGGCAACCAGAGTGGGCTGGCTCCCAGGGTGGGCAACCAGAGTGGGCTGGCTCCCAGGGTGGGCAACCAGAGTGGGCTGGCTCCCAGGGTGGGCAACCAGAGTGGGCTGGCTCCCAGGGTGGGCAACCAGAGTGGGCTGGCTCCCAGGGTGGGCAACCAGAGTGGGCTGGCTCCCAGGGTGGGCAACCAGAGTGGGCTGGCTCCCAGGGTGGGCAACCAGAGTGGGCTGGCTCCCAGGGTGGCACCCAGAGTGGGCTGGCTCCAGGGTGGCACCCAGAGTGAGCTGGTTCCCAGGGTGGGCACCCAGAGTGGGCTGGCTCTCAAGGTGGGCACCCAGAGTGGGCTGGCTCCCAGGGTGGGCACCCACAGTGGGCTGGCTCCCAGGGTGGGCACCCACAGTGGGCTGGCTCCCAGGATGAGCACCCACAGTGGGCTGGCTCCCAGGATGGGCACCCACAGTGGGCTGGCTCTCAGGGTGGGCACCCAGAGTGGGCTGCCTCCCAGGGTGGCACCCAGAGTGAGCTAGCTCCCAGGGTGGGCACTCAGGGTCTTTGCTGCAGCAAACTATAAGAACCATGACAGCACAATATAACTGGTCGCCATAAGAAGTTAAGCCAGCACTCAACAAGTAGCAATATTTTACATAGGAGAGAATATCTTATACATACGCTGGAGAATTCCACAATGCCTTCCATGAGATATTGTCTGTTAAAGTTGTTGTTTTGTCGCAAAGGACGAAAAAACTCCATGTCTTTTTTCCCCATGCTTGGCTGCCTGTAAACATACACAACGGAACATCTTTAAACAACAACAACAACAACAGCAACAACACATTTATTGCATAAAAAATAATAATATTTATTTATGCTTTACAATGAACTATAGAAATTTATCAGTGAAATATATATAGGATTTTACACGAGTGGTGATTTCAAACCCCGACCCTTGCCTGCCTCAGTGTTCCCCGATCCTTGCCTGCCCCAGTGTTCCCCGATCCTTGCCTGCCCCAGTGTTCCCTGATCCTTGCCTGCCCCAGTGTTCCCCGGTCCTTGCCTGCCCTATTAGCCTGCCCCCAGTGTTCACCGATCCTTGCTTGCCCCAGTGTTCCCCGATCCTTGCCTGCCCCAGTGTTCCCTGATCCTTGCTTGCCCCAGTGTTCCCCGGTCCTTGCCTGCCCTATTAGCCTGCCCCAGTGTTCACCGATCCTTGCCTGCCCCAGTATTCGCCGATCCTTGCCTGCCCCAGTGTTCCCCGGTCCTTGCCTGCCCCAGTGTTCCCCGATCCTTGCTTGCCCCAGTGTTCCCCGATCCTTGTCTGCCCCAGTGTTCCCTGATCCTTGCCTGCCCCAGTGTTCCCTGATCCTTGCCTGCCCCAGTGTTCCCCGGTCCTTGCCTGCCCTATTAGCCTGCCCCAGTGATCACCGATCCTTGCCTGCCCCAGTGTTCCCCGGTCCTTGCCTGCCCTATTAGCTTGCTCCAGTGTTCCCCGATACTTGCCTGCCCTGGTGTTCCCCCGACCCTATCCTTGCCTGTCCTATTAGTTTGCCCCAGTGTTCCCCGATCCTTGCCTGTCCTATTAGTTTGCCCCAGTGTTCCCCGATCCTTGCCTGCCCCAGTGTTCCCCGATCCTTGCCTGCCCCAGTGTTCCCCGATCCTTGCCTGCCCCAGTGTTCCCCGATCCTTGCCTGCCCCAGCGTTCCCCGATCCTTGCCTGCCCCAGTGTTCCCCGATCCTTGCCTGCCCCAGTGTTCCCCGATCCTTGTCTGCCCCAGCGTTCCCCGATCCTTGCCTGCCCCAGTGTTCCCCGATCCTTGCCTGCCCCAGTGTTCCCCGATCCTTGCTTGCCCCAGTGTTCCCCGATCCTTGCCTGCCCCAGTGTTCCCTGATCCTTGCCTGCCCCAGTGTTCCCCGGTCCTTGCCTGCCCTATTAGCCTGCCCCAGTGTTCCCCGATCCTTGCCTGCCCCAGCGTTCCCCGATCCTTGCCTGCCCCAGTGTTCCCCGATCCCTGCCTGCCCTGGTGTTAATGAAGTATTTCAATGGCTTCATACAGGAGGATAAAAGTTTGTACTTTAAGAAATCTTACAAATTGAAGTTTATAAATAAATATTTTGAAGAGAGAATTTTTAAAATATGAACCAGTCACGGGACCTGAAGTGCCCACCTTGAATACTATAATTTTATAATGGTCCTTGATCAGGGAATTATAGAGCAATTATTTGGTCAAGCGGATATCAATAGTACAAACTTTCAACATTGCTAACAGGTTTTATTTGACGGAGGAAGCACTTGAATATATTGCATGAGATTTTAAACGGTGGTTTGATACTAATTACGATATACAAGTGGGCCAAATATAGTTTGAATTAACTCGAAAAATAGTCTATACAATGATGACAAAAATGACATTGCTGAATTTTGTATTACCTCCCTTGGTATATAGAGTGTAGAGTTTTGATTTATCCCGAAATGTATATTGGTCAATTTACTTGGAATTTTATGTTACTGCTGACCTCTTAGACCAGATGTTGCAATATGATCAATGAGAGTTTATAATTGATAACAAATTCTTACAGTATACAGTCAAACCTCTCCAGAGCAAACACCATCCGGATACACCCAGATTGGTTGTTGTAGAGAGGTTGTTGTTCTAGGGAGGTTCAACTTTTTTAAGTCTGGATATGCGGGAATAGTCAGTTTTGACAGTTACTATGGCTCATACTAATTTGAATATAGAGTATGATGGGTACTACTTTCATTGTACAACTGATAGATTGAACTAAGATTGAATATGAAACAACACACATTTTGTAACATTTGATGTCTTCAGGACTTAATTGCATTAATGTTTTTGCTCAACAGAGGAGATTCAGTAATGTTGAAAATTAATGAGGTGCAACTGAGGACGCAATGTGTTAAAATCGTCAGATTCTGCAAATTTATGACAATTGTGTACATTAATGATTTATGTTGGCAATACATCAAAGTCAAAAAATCTAATAAATTACGCGAGTACTCGGACACAGTTCCGATCGGAAACGATCATTTGATTTTTGGGATCATCTGTTTGATTTAATTTCAGATATTTGGTAAGTATGAGGCGTGTCCGGAAACTGATGCTAAATTATCTTATTAAGGTATGTGATAAAAACATTGCAAAACAAAAGCTAAACCTGGGTAAATGAAAAATATTTTATAAATTTTAATGAGATAATTATTAAACAAACATATAACGTTATAGACAGTCACCTCTGTTGACAGACCAGGCAGCATGTCCATATACTGTATGCACCTGCAAAATTCCTTTTTTCTTCATCTTAAGCGATCAAATGATATACACCTGCCAATCATGTGTTTATTTTAGAATTATTTGCGTCTGATGACACATACAGTCACACGTACGAACTGTTCGTTCTTTTTCAGCCAAATATTTGTCTGTTCTTGAGAGGTTTTCTGCATCGCTGGGTGGGAAATTGACTGTCGGTTGTGTGTTGTTGGGAGGTGTCGTTCATGAGAGGTGAAATTACATGAAAATACAATGGGTGGGAATAAAAGTGACGCTATAAAGAGGGTGTCGCTCTTGGGAGGTGACGTTTGGTGAGGTGGGACTGTAGTATCCATTGGATACATTGTAATGTACGACATCTGTCGAGATTTAATAATTTCATAATTATAAGATGAGAAAACGGATGACAATTCTTTGCAAGTCGTGCACAGGAAATCACGATAAAAACAAGAGGAAACCACGATGAAAACAAGAGGAAACCACGATATAAACAAGAGGAAACCACGATAAAAACAAGAGGAAAGAAACCACGATGAAAACAGAGGAAACCACGATAAAAACAAGAGGAAACCACGATGAAAACAGAGGAAACCACGATGAAAACAAGAGGAAACCACGATGAAAACCACGATGAAAACAAGAGGAAACCACGATAAAAACAAGAGGAAACCACGATAAAAACAAGAAACAAGAGGAAAGAAACCACGATGAAAACAGAGGAAACCACGATAAAAACAAGAGGAAACCACGATAAAAACAAGAGGAAACCACGATGAAAACCACGATAAAAACAAGAGGAAACCACGATGAAAACAGAGGAAACCACGATGAAAACAAGAGGAAACCACGATGAAAACAGAGGAAACCACGATAAAAACAAGAGGAAACCATGATGAAAACAGAAGAAACCACGATAAAAACAAGAGGAAACCAGTGGCGATGAAAACAGAGGAAACCATGATGAAAACACAGGAAACCATGATGAAAACAGAGGAAACCACGATGAAAACAAGGAAACCATGATGAAAACACAGGAAACCATGATGAAAACAAGGAAACCACGATGAAAACAAAGGAAACCACGATGAAAACAGAGGAAACCATGATGAAAACAGAGGAAACCATGATGAAAACACAGGAAACCATGATGAAAACACAGGAAACCACGATGAAAACAAAGGAAACCACGATGAAAACAGAGGAAACCACGATGAAAACAGAGGAAACCATGATGAAAACACAGGAAACCATGATGAAAACACAGGAAACCATGATGAAAACAGAGGAAACCACGATGAAAACTGAGGAAACCACGATGAAAACAGAGGAAACCACGATAAAAACAAGAGGAAACCACGATGAAAACAGAGGAAACCACGATGAAAAAAGAGGAAACCACGATGAAACCACGATAAAAAAGGAAACCACGATGAAAACAGAGGAAACCACGATGAAAACAGAGGAAACCATGATGAAAACAGGAAACCACGATGAAAACAGAGGAAACCATGATGAAAACAGAGGAAACCACGATGAAAACAGAGGAAACCACGATGAAAACAGAGGAAACCACGATGAAAACAGAGGAAACCACGATGAAACAGAGGAAACCATGATGAAAACAGAGGAAACCACGATGTAAACAGAGGAAACCATGATGAAAACAGAGGAAACCACGATGTAAACAGAGGAAACCATGATGAAAACAGAGGAAACCATGATGTAAACAGAGGAAACCACGATGTAAACAGAGGAAACCATGATGAAAACACAGGAAACCATGATGAAAACACAGGAAACCATGATGTAAACAGAGGAAACTATGATGTAAACAGAGGAAACCATGATGTAAACAGAGGAAACCATGATGTAAACAGAGGAAACCACGATGAAAACAGAGGAAACCATGATGTAAACAGAGGAAACCACGATGAAAACAGAGGAAACCATGATGAAAACAGAGGAAACCACGATGAAAACACAGGAAACCACGATGAAAACACAGGAAACCACGATGTAAACAGAGGAAACCATGATGTAAACAGAGGAAACCACGATGTAAACAGAGGAAACCACGATGAAAACAGAGGAAACCACGATGAAAACAGAGGAAACCACGATGAAAACAGAGGAAACCACGATGAAAACACAGGAAACCACGGTGAAAACAGAGGAAACCACGATGAAAACATAGGAAACCACAATGAAAACAGAGGAAACCATGATGAAAACAGAGGAAACCACGATGAAAACAGAGGAAACCACGATGAAAACAGAGGAAACCACGATGAAAACAGAGGAAACCACGATGAAAACACAGGAAACCATGATGAAAACACAGGAAACCATGATGAAAACAGAGGAAACCATGATGAAAACACAGGAAACCACGATGAAAACACAGGAAACCACGATGAAAACACAGGAAACCACGATGAAAACAGAGGAAACCACGATGAAACCAGAGGAAACCATGATGAAAACAGAGGAAACCATGATGAAAACACAGGAAACCACGATGAAAACCACAATGAAAACAGAGGAAACCACGATGTAAACAGAGGAAACCATGATGAAAACAGAGGAAACCACGATGAAAACAGAGGAAACCACGATGAAAACAGAGGAAACCATGATGAAAACACAGGAAACCATGATGAAAACACAGGAAACCACAATGAAAACACAGGAAACCACAATGAAAACAGAGGAAACCACGATGAAAACAGAGGAAACCACAATGAAAACACAGGAAACCACAATGAAAACAGAGGAAACCATGATGAAAACACAGGAAACCACAATGAAAACACAGGAAACCACAATGAAAACACAGGAAACCACAATGAAAACAGAGGAAACCATGATGAAAACATAGGAAACCACGATGAAAACAGAGGAAACCACAATGAAAACAGAGGAAACCACGATGAAAACAGAGGAAACCACGATGAAAACATAGGAAACCACGATGAAAACATAGGAAACCACGATGAAAACATAGGAAACCACGATGAAAACATAGGAAACCACGATGAAAACAGAGGAAACCACGATGAAAACAGAGGAAACCACGATGAAAACAGAGGAAACCACGGTGAAAACAGAGGAAACCATTACAAATACCTATCCTCCTTTGAAAAGAGTATTCAGGGGCGATGACTGACCAATGTCTCTCTCATTAAATTAGTTTTCATTTATAATAAAATGTAAATTGCATGTAATTGTTTGTTCCTACATTTTATTTCTAATAGCGATACATCATGCTAAACCACTCATGCTTTGTAAAAAATATTTAAATTTGACACATGAGGTCAGTCGTGCAGATTTATTAACAAGTAACAATATATGCCTGATCTCAACCTTCAACCTATACTTCACAAAAATACATCTGTCAATGAATGTGACATGAAAATTAGGACAGAATAGGCAATGGTAAATACTTCAAAATTGTTCTTAATATATTGATATACAGGATACCATAGCATGCGTCCGTTGTCAAGGAGACCAGTGCATACAAGTATTTGACAGTAGCGGTGGGAGGGATTATCTCATTACGTTAAATATTTGAATCAATGTAAATTCCAAAATTGCATGCACAATATTGCACCCATAATTGACATTTGACCTGTACGTGTGACCATGACCTTTGAGATGTACCGATTACCGATTAAGATCAGCGCTTTGTGCAGGGCAGTTTTCATCTTTATTTAAGATCTATCTATGTACATATCGTTCTGAGTAGAATTACAAGAGATATATTACAACAAAGCGTATCACAGTATTATAATCCTAAGGCCAAGAAATAGTTGCTAATTTCAATGTAAAACTAATTCAAACAAAAATTGATATAAAACACAGAAATGAGAAATGAATCGCCAACATGCTATTACGAAACATGTTAATGACATGAATCACCCACGTCTTCTCATTATACAGAGATAATTCTTTGAGATTTTACTACCAAACAGGTCTTAGATATGAATCAGACAACATTGAACTGATTTTGGATTCATGACATACATGCATGACCTTGAAAGAAGTGATACAGACCGGAGTCATGCAATGGATACATGGGTTCATTCAACAACTGGTCAAGTTGTTTACAAGCCACGACACAACAATAGTCTACCCATTTTGACCCGCAAGCGTGACCTTAATCTCGGGGCTACGTATCTGTGAACTCATGACATACATGCGTGACCTTGAAAGAAGTGATACAGACCAGAGTTATGCAATGGATACATTGGCTCATTCCACAACTGGTCAAGTTGTTTACACAATAATAAGTCTACCCGTTTTGACCCGCAAGCGTGACCTTAATCTCGGGGCTACGTATCCGTGTATTCGAATATCGAGTACACCACCCGCAGATTAATTAAAATCAACAAATGATTATCTTCCACGCGATAAAACATAACCATATGGACCTTTCACCCTGCGTGTCCCTCTCAGCATTAACCCATTTTCATACTCGGCTACCTATTAACATCATTATTTTGATGAAATAATTCAATTGGGCAGAAGATCTCACACCTGGGTGACCCGCACGCACCTTCAATACGATCCCAGCAAAATACAGAATGGGATGGGATGCAAATATTAAATACGGTTTTATAGGCTATCAATTGAGAGCACAATGATATAAATCTATTCATTATTATTCAAAAGAGAAATAAATAGGGCAGACCTCAGCTGGTGTAGGAATAGTTGACCTCATATGTACGTGTACTCGACAACCCCGCGCTGAAACTATGGGGCTATTTAGAAACTATGGGGCTATTTATAATCATCTGCTTTATTATTATATGAAATAACAGAAATTGAACTGTACGTGAGGGGACCATTTTTGTTGTTGTTTTTATGGTGTTTTTTTATGAAACAACAAAGTTGTGTGTGTTTTACGTTTATTTATCGTCGCTACATTTTGGCCAATATGAGCGACGCCTCCTGAAGAGATTAGTTATTTTAGATTTTTGGAGGATAGTGCAATGATACAGACACAGACCCATTCCAGTCTCCTCTGGTTCTTTTACGTGCGCAGTGTACACCACCAACACGAGACCTCGGTTTAAAGTCCCATCTTAAAGACTGTTAATTTTATAAGGGTCAGACGGGGGATCGAACCTGTGATCCCTGAATTACCAGTCCAAGGTGTTAACCACTGGATTACAGATCCGTCTGTATAAAGGGACTGTTTTGATACCGGGTAACTGTCAGACTGTGATTTTCATCCAATGCGCTATCACGACCTTCCACTTATTATTATTATTATTATATGATAGTAACAGTGTTAGAAATTGAGACCGTCCGTTTGAAGAGGAAAATGTCTTTAAAATTAAGTATGTTTTTGTGTTTTTAGTCCAGTTTCATTTCCCCAGTGACTTACAAGCATGGTTTGTATTACAGTTAAACACATTTTTGTAATATTTAATTAACCCTTTCAACACCAAGTAACTGACATAGACTGGTCCATGATATTCTTAGACCAATAAATGAATAAGAAAATTACATTTGGAACAGTTCATTTATCAAAATGGGTAATTTTTCTCTAAAAATAGCAAATTTACTGGCAAAAAGTGCAGATCCTGATGAGACGGCTCATCACGAGCCGGCTCATCTGGATCTACACTTTTTGTAAGCCTATATAGAGGTCTGTGGTGTTGAAAGGGTTAAACAAGCAAAAATCATGTAGATGCAAAAGGTTTTGACTGTTATTTTTTTTATTTGTAAAAGTATGTTTGTGTATAAAATGTGCCTACAGATGATGGATGGATCACATTAGATATATGTCCATGTTCACTTTGTTTGTTAATTATTAAACCTTTTTTTCCCCCCAGCGTTAATTGAAGTTGATTATTTTGTCATTTGTCAGTTAGTTTTTGCACCTTTGAGGAAATTTAACTTCCTTGTGTTTTCTGGCCAATAGTTATAGGCCGGCTAAAATAGGTGCTATACAGTGTACCCAACTGTACTGCTGGGCTAGAGAATGTACCCAACTGTACTGCTGGGCTAGAGAATACTGTAAGCATAGCTAGCTATAGGTTACTGGTACTAAAATAGGTGCTATACAGTGTACCCAACTGTACTGCTGGGCTAGAGAATACTGTAAGCATAGCTAGATATAGGTTACTGGTATTATACAAGATTATAATTCAATATCAGTACAAAGCAGCGTTTGGGAATCGGAGCGTTTATTCTGCATAATTAATGGTTGTATCCACTATGTATATGTTTCCACCACTACAGATGTGTCCATATAATATTACGTGGTAATGGTAAATGTTGTGAGGAAGGGGGGAAGGTTGAAGACGGTGCAGAAGTATGAGTGCTTGCACAAGGTCCAGTATATAATACAGAGCAATCAGCGAGTAACTCGTCTCTAATTTGGATAATATCAAAAATAAACAGAACATTATACAGAAATAATTTCACAAAATACCAGCCTTGATTGGCTTACAGACTCAAGCATTATTTTTATTGTTAATATACACATAGTATTACAACAGACAGACAGATATGCACAACTACCCGTGTAATACTTGCAGCATATACATACACAACTATCCGTGTAATACTTGCAGCATATACATACACAATTACCCGTGTAATACTTGCAGCATATACATACACAACTATCCGTGTAATACTTGCAGCATATACATACACAACTACATGTGTAATACTTGCAGCATATACATACACAACTATCCGTGTAATACTTGCAGCATATACATACACAACTACCCATGTAATACTTGCAGCATATACATACACAACTATCCGTGTAATACTTGCAGCATATACATACACAACTATCCATGTAATACTTGCAGCATATACATACACAACTATCCGTGTAATACTTGCAGCATATACATACACAACTACACGTGTAATACTTGCAGCATATACATACACAACTATCCATGTAATACTTGCAGCATATACATACACAACTATCCGTGTAATACTTGCAGCATATACATACACAACTACATGTGTAATACTTGCAGCATATACATACACAACTACACGTGTAATACTTGCAGCATATACATACACAACTACCTGTGTAATACTTGCAGCATATACATACACAACTACACGTGTAATACTTGCAGCATATACATACACAACTACCTGTGTAATACTTGCAGCATATACATATGCAACTACACGTGTAATACTTGCAGCATATACATACACAACTACACGTGTAATACTTGCAGCATATACATACACAACTACCCGTGTAATACTTGCAGCATATACATACACAACTACCCATGTAATACTTGCAGCATATACATACACAACTACCTGTGTAATACTTGCAGCGTATACATACACAACTACCTGTGTAATACTTGCAGCGTATACATACACAACTACACGTGTAATACTTGCAGCATATACATACACAACTACACGTGTAATACTTGCAGCATATACATACACAACTACACGTGTAATACTTGCAGCATATACATACACAACTACATGTGTAATACTTGCAGCATATACATATGCAACTACACGTGTAATACTTTCAGCATATACATACACAACTACCCGTGTAATACTTGCAGCATATACATACACAACTACACGTGTAATACTTGCAGCATATACATACACAACTACCCATGTAATACTTGCAGCATATACATACACAACTACCCGTGTAATACTTGCAGCATATACATACACAACTACCTGTGTAATACTTGCAGCATATACATACACAACTACACGTGTAATACTTGCAGCATATACATACACAACTACACGTGTAATACTTGCAGCATATACATACACAACTACACGTGTAATACTTGCAGCATATACATACACAACTACACGTGTAATACTTGCAGCATATACATACACAACTACACGTGTAATACTTGCAGCATATACATACACAACTACACGTGTAATACTTGCAGCATATACATACACAACTACACGTGTAATACTTGCAGCATATACATGCGCAACTATCCGAGTACCGTAATACTTACAGTAAACTGTTTGAGCTCCTGGATTTGCCGAGTGTCTTAAAGAGCACTGCCCCTGGGGCAGACTTTCTCCTGGATGCCTGCAGTTGCTTTCTCTGAAATACACAAGCGAGACACATGTCATGGATCGGGTTACAAATACGTCATTTCAAATGGCATAACACATACATTTTCTTAGGTAACACGTTAAAAAGAACAAAGAAGGTAGATAGCATTTTTAAAAAGCAGAGTTTTTATTCGATCTGATCTTAAATCCTTATTGCCCCTTACACAACAATCATCTTGCTGTAACAGCCACTTTATTAATGTTCATTTTACAACAATGACGTGAAATAAGACGAGTTTATGGTAGGAATGTCATAGCACGTGGCAGTGGAAAAATATAGTAAATTTTTTTTGTACTGCGTTTGTTTCGTTGTTTGACAAAACAAAATAATATTGAACGTTCGCCCGTGGCTCTTTCACCGAGCAAGTGTTTGCTGAAATAATGCATGATTCGGATTCTGAGCTCGATTTGTCCAATGAGGTAAGAAGCTCGATTTGTCCAATGAGGTAAGAGGAGCTCGATTTGTCTGACGAGGTAAGAGGAGCTCGATTTGTCCGACGAGGTAAGAGGAGCTTGATTTGTCCGACAATGTAAGAGGAGCTTGATTTGTCCGACAAGGTAAGAGGAGCTCGATTTGTCCGACGAGGTAAGAGGAGCTTGATTTGTCCGACGAGGTAAGAGGAGCTTGATTTGTCCGACAATGTAAGAGGAGCTTGATTTTTCCGATGAGGTAAGAGGAGCTCGATTTGTCTGACGAGGTAAGAGGAGCTCGATTTGTCTGATGAGGTAAGAGGAGCTCGATTTGTCCGACGAGGTAAGAGGAGCTTGATTTGTCCGACGAGGTAAGAGGAGCTTGATTTGTCCGACGAGGTAAGAGGAGCTTGATTTGTCCGACAATGTAAGAGGAGCTTGATTTGTCCGACGAGGTAAGAGGAGCTTGATTTGTCCAAAGAGGTAAGAGAAGCTCGATTTGTCCGACAATGTAAGAGGAGCTTGATTTGTCCGACGAGGTAAGAGGAGCTTGATTTGTCCAAAGAGGTAAGGAGCTTGATTTGTCCAAAGAGGTAAGAGAAGCTCGATTTGTCCGACAATGTAAGAGGAGCTTGATTTGTCCGACAATGTAAGAGGAGCTTGATTTGTCCGACGAGGTAAGAGGAGCTTGATTTGTCCAAAGAGGTAAGAGAAGCTCGATTTGTCCGACGAGGTAAGAGGAGCTTGATTTGTCCGACAATGTAAGAGGAGCTTGATTTGTCTGACGAGGTAAGAGGAGCTTGATTTGTCCAAAGAGGTAAGAGGAGCTCGATTTGTCCGACGAGGTAAGAGGAGCTTGATTTGTCCAAAGAGGTAAGAGAAGCTCGATTTGTCCAAAGAGGTAAGAGAAGCTCGATTTGTCCAAAGAGGTAAGAGAAGCTCGATTTGTCCAAAGAGGTAAGAGAAGCTCGATTTGTCCAAAGAGGTAAGAGAAGCTTGATTTGTCCAAAGAGGTAAGAGAAGCTCGATTTGTCCAAAGAGGTAAGAGAAGCTCGATTTGTCCAATTTTATTTTGATAATTGTATTTTGATTTGATGTCCCAGCAAAAGATGGTAGCACATGCAATTATACTATTGGAACATATTCTGAAAGAGAATTCTATAAACAAGATAATTCTACCAAGTTTTAATAAGTTTCCTAAACAAGTACACTTTACAACTATTTCAATGCATACATAATCATAATATGGGAATTATCCACGAAACAATTGATGCTGAGGAAGGCGTATTGTCAGGTATTTCGAATGGAGAGAAAGCTTACCTACATATTATAATATATGCTATGCACGTTGTTAGTAGCTACATGTGAAAATAACACTCAAATATGTCATGAATTCACAAAAGGTTAGAGAATGATACAAATACGAAATACACATCAATGATGTGTCGTCTGCTATCATTATTTGAACTATTAATAGCTTTTATATTACCCAGCATGCAACAAGTTAAGAGGTAACATGGTGAGTATAATATGTTCAACTATTTATTGTAAATCGAAATATTTTCACGATGAATACAAATTACGAGACATTTTGTGATCTTGGTTGAACGTACCCGTGGCTTCTAAATTAAGTTTTGACGTGACTTATCTAAAACATTTCTATATTAACCCTTTCAACACCACAGACCTCTAAATAGGCTTACAAAAAGTGTAGATCCAGATGAGCCGGCTCGTAACGAGCCATCTCATCAGGATCTGCACTTTTTGCCAGTGATATGACTATTTTTAGACATAATTACCCATTTTGATAAATGAACTTGTCCAAATGTGATTTTCTGATTCATTTATTGGTTTATGAATATCATGGACCAGTCCATGCGAGTTACTTGGTGTTGAAAGGGTTAAACTGGTAATTGACTCACTTGAATTTAATACACATAACACGACATTCCTTCTGAGTTTGCTTTCTAATTTAAGTCTTGATGTAACCTCCCAATACATTTTCATATTTAATTTCAACCCGATATTGTATAGAATTCACTTAGTATATATCAAACTGACACAAGAGTTTGTTCATCGGATCAATCTGACACTCGCTGTACCCGGGGACCTAAACGACTTCGAACAAACTGTCAGAAAACTCAATCTTGTAATCAGAATTCCGTCAAATATTGAAATAAAAATGAAATAACGATGTATGTAACATGATCAGATATAGCATAGGATGAAAAGAAAATTTCAATTAATGCGAGTAGGTACCCGCTCGTCATGGTGAAAACATCCGATATTATGTAAATTTGGGCATAAACCCATAATTTTAAACGATACTCTTCTCAGTTGTACAACTATTATGTATCAAGTTATCCGAGCTAACATACACAATTACAAGTTTCTACCCATGGGTTTTTACTCTAAATGATTAATAATAAAGCTAAATATAGGCCGATACAAGCATGTTCCAAAATTAAAGGTAGGCGGGAGAATGAGTGGGCTGTATTATCTCTCCCCTTCCCAATTAGGATGACGGAATCATTTATCTATTAGTAACTCTGCATCATCGTAAACCTTACATTCGTTTAAACTCCTCAGCAACACGAGCATTTTTGCTATGAAATTAATTAAAGATGTATACTCATTCCACAAATTTCTGTGATTGTCTCCCTTTAAAATGGTGGTTCATGATCAAAGGGAGGTAACCTTTGTTGAACTGTTTTTCCAAATTAGCTGTATGCATCATAACTTATCTTGATAGACGATGAGTTTGCAAGGTTTGTGTGCATGTTTGAAAACATGGTTACGTAAACATTGGGCAAAACAGCAGAGATAGAAACAACGACACATATTTGGAATGGTTAGTAATTAATTATACCACAGAAAGATAATCTATCTAAATCCATTACGTATATCAATTAAAATTACACCGTATCCAGTGTTTTTATGATAGAATTAATTTTCTTGTTTTTCCACCTCTTTATGATGGAATTAATATTCTTGTATTTCCACCTCCTCGTACTCGACATGAGGCCAAAATGAAGGGTTTTTTAAAGGCCCTGCAATAATTACTGTGTCCAGGCTTGAGGATACAATATTACAATCATGCTGTGAGAAAGAGGACAATACTCTAAAACAGGGGGTTAAACCCAATTTGAAAAACATACATGCCAAGCTATACTTGTTCCAGACAGCCCATAAACAGCTCTAAAACCAAGATAATAATATTAACCAAGACATAACTGAGTAATAGTGGGTCCTCTGAGCAAGTGGATTTTTACGTATTGCTCTACCGGGTATATGATAACATAGATGATGGTAGTGATAATAATTCATAATGAGCGGCAGAAGCAGACTCAACAAATGCAGCCATGCCACGGTGACCTTGCATCGCCATGGTGATCTCGCATCGCCATGGTGAACCCGGCCTAGCCTGCATATGCAACAATACTAAATATTTTACTTCAGTGACATCCATCAAAGGCAGCCTAAGGAGAAACTATATCGATATTAGTAAGAGATTGAAATGATATGGCAACCTTGCATCGCCACCGTGACCTCGCATCACCATGGTAACCCAGCTATGAATGCAACAATATTAATTAAAACATTTATTGCGGCTTAGGGAAATATACAACAGCTAAATAATATTATTGACGCTCTAGTGCCATTTCCGACCTTCAACTTCATTGACAGCTACTTTCGAAAGATAATTTAGAAAACAAAAAGATGGATTAAGCCATTAGACCGCATTCACAAACACATTTAATATCATTACGTCACTTTGATTATACATCAAACACATAGTAATACATTACAGGGTGTGACGTTAAATCATATTTGGCATGAAACAGAGCTCCCACCCAATCTGTTTGCTGACTGACTGATTATGTAAGGGCAATGTCTACATGTGTATCTACAGACTGTACAACAACATCAGTACAAGTTACATCCAATCTGTTTGCTGACTGACTGATTATGTAAGGGCAATGTCTACATGTGTATCTACAGACTGTACAACAACATCAGTACAAGTTACATCCAATCTGTTTGCTGACTGACTGATTATGTAAGGGCAATGTCTACATGTGTATCTACAGACTGTACAACAACATCAGTACAAGTTACATCCAATCTGTTTGCTGACTGACTGATTATGTAAGGGCAATGTCTACATGTGTATCTACAGACTGTACAACAACATCAGTACAAGTTACATCCAATCTGTTTGCTGACTGACTGATTATGTAAGGGCAATGTCTACATGTGTATCTACAGACTGTACAACAACATCAGTACAAGTTACATCCAATCTGTTTGCTGACTCACTGATTATGTAAGGGCAATGTCTACATGTGTATCTACAGACTGTACAACAACATCAGCACAATTTACATCTTGGGTTGAGATTATATTATCTAATTAATTATCATGTTGAGACATCATATTATGAAGTAATTCCACAATCGACATAAATAGCTCCTCGGTGCATTTTACGAGCCAAGCAAAATCTGTTTTGTTTGTTTGTTTTTGGGGATTAACATTTTGCATGCTAGCGGCAGATAAAAATCACCTTTGCAAACAGCATAGAGCCAGAGCCAGGCTCTATGCCATTTGCTATTCGGATAGTGGAGCTAAAACAATTGGCCGAAGAGCAAAGAACATAGATCCGACGTGGCGTTATATTTACATTCAGCAGACAAAAGGTTAAAGTTGCACTGACAACTTGGGTGATATGGTGACTCTGCAGCTGTTATTGGTGAAGTCAACGACAGTAACCACTCTACCATGAAGGGCTCCACCAAGTAAAATCTGCTTTTGGTGAATTTTATAATATTCCCCTCTGAAGAAGGCTTATAAACTCAATTCCAACATGGCTCGGCATTTTGTCTGTACATGCCAAGAACGAATGTACAGTGCTTAACCCTTTCAACACCACATACCTATATATAGGCTTACAAAAAGTGTAGATCCAGATGAGCCGGCTCGTCATCAGGATCTGCACTTTTTGCAAGTAGTATTACTAATTTTAGACAAAATTACCCATCTTGATAAATGAACTGGTCCGAATGTAATTTTCTTATTCATTTATTGGTCTAAGAATATCATGGACCAGTCCATGTCAGTTACTTGGTGTTGAAAGAGTTAAACCCAGGTTTAGCGTGTGATGCCAAACGCGACGTCATTTTCCTAGCATTTAATGCTTGGAGGATGCCCCTCTGAGCAGTATTTCAGGCACGGAATTTCGACCCCCCCCCCCCAGTGGGATTCGAACATACAGCAGTGAGGGGCAATTGATTTGAAGTCGTGATAGCGCAGTGGATGCACATTCGCTTCAGGTAAGAAAAGTCCAGAGTTCAAGCCCCGCTGGAGCCGTTACGATTGTGTCCTTAGGCAAGCAAGGCATTTAATGTCCACATTGCCTCTTCTCTCTCCCTCGTGGCAATGGATTCCATCAGGAATGAGGTCTCGAGAGTATTAATATAAGTTGTATGAACTTGTTTCGCAATCGAGCAAAAATAAATTTGTATAAACTAAGTGATTTGAAGTCAATGAAGCAAGCACTCGGCCACAACAAGTGGGATCAGTACCAGTGATAATGAATAACCAGTAGATTGTATAACCAATGTCAGTATACCCCCCCACTTAATAATTAAAACATCATCGATCTAAATGAAAACTTTAAACTTCTAAAACTAGTGACTCACCTTTATAGACTTTGAAACACATACAGAAACACGATACATATTTGTTAATTGGATGCATGAAGAATTACAATAGAGGACATTGTATGTCGATAGGCATCGCTAAAGTACATTTCACCAACTCCTCAACTGCATTACAATAGATTTGAAAATCGTAAATACATTATATCTGTAACGCAGCTTGAAATCATTGAAATTTTAAACAGTATAAATATTTTCTCAATGTTTTCATTGAAGTAATTTTCTCTTATCCCCTTCCGTATGATCGCTCACTCGATAAATTACCAAGTATGAGTCTCATGGTCTATGCTGAATAAGGCGGAAAATTTCAAAAAACTCCCAAATGATGATAACTTCAAGGTTTAACTGGCCATGTAATACTTATTATAGTTGTTAAGTGGTGAGGGGTGGCGGGGGGGGGGGGAGCTTATCTAATATTACAGAGATTTGTTGAACTGTTGCAAAATAAAGACTGGCAGTAATGTTGTTACACTTATCTTTCATTACATTATTACATTAATAAAGGACGTCCGATTAGCGCAGTGGTTAGCGCGCTCACTTCTGACCAATGCAACTCGGGTTCGATCCTCGGACCGGGACGTATACGAGATGGTACGGTGGTCGCCAGATCGGACAGGTGGGTTTTCACCGGGTACTCCGGTTTATTGCTGCAGAATCTCAACAATTAAATAGATTGACCTGGCCATTACTGGATTCCAGCTCAAGCCTATGGATTCTATGTGCACACCAGTGCAAGTTTGGAAGTAGTTCCCTGAAAACAATTGGACAATTTTAATACCTATGATACAAATACATAGCAGTAATTCATATCACATAAATTCCCATTGGTCCAGAAATAAATAATCTATCAATTCACAAAACTGATCAGCAATTATACACAACTAGAACATAATAGAAGTGTTATAGTAACCCTATAGTAGCCAGGATAATGCAATATCAATATGTCACAGGTGACCAAATACCAGCCCAGTAAGTGAATGACAAACATTCAACTAATTAGATAAATATTTGTTCTTTGTTTTGAGGTTTAATGTCTCACCAGCTATGTGTTCATCATGTACAAGGTTTAATGTCTCACCAGCTATGTGTTCATCATGTACAACGTTTAATGTCTCACCAGCTATGTGTTCATCATGTACACGGTGATTTGTCACGAAACTGTGAGCGACTACCCACACATTTACTGAATGGTAATTTTATCCTTTATTTTAAAACATCATACAAACATTATATAGTATGTAAGACATGAAAATCATCGTGTAATTCAAACACAACTACTGCCCGACAAATAAATTCAGTAGTGGATTTTTGGAGACAGGCCACAGAAATGTAAATAAACTGCTTCATTCACAAGACAGTGAAATTCACTAGAAGTATCTGGCATTAACCCTTTGCATGCTGAGTAAATAAAATCACATTTGCAAACAACATAGATCCAGATCAGCCACGGCGTAGCGCCACATCTGATCAGGATCTATGTTGTTTGCTATTCAGCCAAATGTTTCAGTTCCACTATCCGATGCTATTTGAACCTTACATTAAATTCAGTTATTGGTCGAGACTGGTTTTGGTGCGCTGGTAAATTATGCTTAGGAAATAATATTTGTCTTGAACCATACATTAAATTCATTTATTGGTCGAGACTGAAAGAAATGGCTCTCAGGTTTTGGTGCGCTGGTAAATTACGCTTAGGAAATAATAGTTCTCTCGCCATTGTTTACAGCCTGTGTGGTTAATTCATACACATCAATCTCCAAACTGATTTATTCGCTTATAAACAACAGCAAGACAAATACTATTTCCATTCTAACCTGACCCAGTGTAATGTTATAAAACAAATATTTTGTCTCCTTGTCTGTTATTTGGCTGATGGCTTTACAAAATACCTCCCTGTAAAATACCTTCTGTATTCCGGTGGCACTGAAAATCATCCTCCAGCTTAGTTGCTATCAACACTATAATTCCTTAATGCCTGGTTATTAACACTACAAATCCTGCCAAATCACTGTATTCAATTCCAATGTAAATTTTTTTCAAAAGTTGTGCATATATAATCCACAAAGAAGATAAAGAAGATTTTTTACAGGGGGAGCAAAGTTCAATAGAACAGCCGTAGCAATGGTTTACTCCCGATTCAACAACATTAGGTTCGTTCTTTGTTTATAGGAACGAAATATCAAGTCATGTTAGAATATGAAATAATGCACTTACTGACACCAGCACAAGAAGGTTATGGACAACTGTTATGTACCATAAACAGAGCAGAAGACATTTACCATTACTCAAGTTTACTAAACCAAGCAGTTATTTATGAATATTTTATACCCACTAAAATGGACAGGTCACTCCGATCTATTTACTAAAACCCTAATGCCAGCATTTCGAGATGCTCTACTCATTGGGGATTCTGGAAATAACTTTGTTCTTGCATACTCGATGCATTGGTTATTGGTCATATATAAGATTATAGAAACGTAAATGTAAACCAATTAAACGGCTTCTAGTTCATTCGTACCGATTCACTCGGTCAAATCACTGAAGATTGTGAATATCACGAGACATGCGTAAGCAAGGCTGGTGAAAATTTTGAAAATCGCTTGATGTTGATTGGACGTTAACATATGATGAACCAGCAACTTGTAGCTAGACCTATGCTAACATGGTTGCACCACCGACCAAACACGGCATACTGAAACACACATCCGCAGCAAATTGAGGTACATTCATATAATTGCAAATCGGACCAAACCATACAGAACAAACAGGAATACACCAAACATGGCAAATTGAAATACACAAAATATGGCAAACTGAAATACACAAAATATGGAAAACAAGAATACACCAAACGTGGAAAACCGACATACACCAACCATGGCTAATCGACATACACCAAACATGGTAAACTGACATACACCAAACCGATATACAGGAGATATGGCACAAAATGACGAATCCATCTAGCCTCACAGTGCAGAGGAAAAGCATTTAGAACAATCGAAATAAACATCAAAACACCACTACTTTTTCTTTCTTTTTTTTTTACTAAACTTAACACATATACAGGTATATACAGTCAAACCTGTGTTAGTGGTTACCTCTATTAAGCAGCCAACCTGTATTAAGCAGCCAGTTTTCAGATTCCCAACATGTTGTTTTATTATTCATTTGACCTCTATTAAGCAGCCAACCTGTATTAAGCAGCCAGTTTTCAGATTCCCAACATGTTTTTATTATTCATTTGACCTCTATTAAGCAGCCACCTGTGCTAAGCCACTTTCTTCTGAGATTCCCTTGGCTGGCTGCTTAACACAGGTTTGACTACATTCTTAGAAAGATACAAAATATCCATTTAGTCCGAGTGGAACAATGCAAATGCACTAGGTGTGAGTTATTGGTTCACGTATCAGTTTATATGCAAAATGGGGGCTGCTAGTTAGGGGCTCCTGTCGCTAATGCTCCCTAAGTCGGTCCTTTTCTTACATTATAATCTCATACAAGACCAATAACCGACACAAATAATACCAACCATGGATGAAACGATTAAAAGGCCTTTCTATAACATTAACTTAGAAGACCCATCGTTACAACATTTTCATACAATTTATTTGAAAGATGGCTGCCGATACAATCAATGCCTGTCAAAGCGATATCATACCCCAGATGATAATTCAAACATGGTCAATTCCTTATATATCAGATATGCAGTCTATGCAATTCAATAACGGAGTAAATATGTACATAGATAACTACACCGCTTAGATCAAATCATTGCATCCACAATTAATTTCCTAACATACCAAATTGACTGTTCGAGATAAACTAATGGTCGAATTTAGAGCCTATTCTGTCATCGTCATTGTCAATATTGGACACTTCAGTGATTAATTGTTTCAATTTTAAGGCCACTGCCCCAAAGGTGTCTTGACCTGGGTGCTTGTTGATCGTTACATATATGCATTGGTTCAACATAATCAAAAATTATTTAGTTCAAAAATCAAGTTGAGTGTTACTGTTATATTTCCATACTGTGCTTCATTCTTTGCACTCAAGCAGCGAAAATAACAATCAAATGTGCCATGTAATTTCATTAGACTTGTGTCATAGCTACACAATTCTAATAAAGCAAAATGATAGATCTATATTTCCAGATAAGAAAAGACAACAAATATAAGAAAAACACATTAATGAATTGTCGTCTGCTGCAATTATTTCAACTATTTATAGCTTTTATTTTACCAAGCATGCAAAGAGTTAAAGCAGGTCTATACAACTTTCAGCATAACATCTTTTACAGAGTTTGAGACGTACTCAATAGAGAAGCGGACAGACAGACAGACAGACAGACAGACAGACAGACAGACAGACAGACAGACAGACAGACAGACAGACAGACAGACAGACAGACAGACAGACAGACAGACAGACAGACAGACAGACAGACAGACCGACAGACAGACAGACAGACAGACAGACAGACAGACAGACAGACAGACAGACAGACAGACAGACAGACAGACAGACAGACAGACAGACAGACAGACAGACAGACAGACAGACAGACAGACAGACAGACAGACAGACAGACAGACAGACAGACAGACAGACAGACAGACAGACAGACAGACAGACAGACAGACAGACAGACAGACAGACAGACAGACAGACAGACAGACAGACAGACAGACAGACAGACAGACAGACAGACAGACAGGCTATGAACAAGCCAGATCACAATATTAAATTTTCATCTTTTGAGTTAATTATCAAATACCCTATGCAACACGATACAACAAATGATCACTTTCTGTGAAAAGTCTATAAAAACAAAACACAAACATTGGAAGATCAACACCTGCATTCAGTTATTGTATTTACCCCCCATTAGGAGTGAGGGCTATAGTTTTTAGCCAAGTCTGTACGACTGTCTGTGTACATGATGAATCAATAAGTGTGGATGGATGTTGTTGAAACTTTGTGGATATATAGAGGGTTGGTTTAGCATTATTTTGAGAGATATCGGTCATGGTCTGTGCCCAGGGTGGTCAGCGAAGTGACTACTCCCAATGACTATATACCACTGTAATTCTGATATTAATTAACTCTTTCAACCCCAAGTAACTCACATGGACTGGTCCATGATATTCTTAGACCAATAAATGAATAAGAAAATTACATTCGGACCAGTTCATTTATCAAGATGGGTAATTTTGTCTAAAATTAGTAATACTACTTGCAAAAAGTGCAGATCCTGATGAGACGGCTCGTGGCTCATCTGGATCTACACTTTTTGTAAGCCTATATAGAGGTCTGTGGTGTTGAAAGGGTTAATCAACAACTTTCAATATACGTTACAACTTCAATTTTGTATGTTTGTTTTTGTGTTTTGTTGCGTCTTTTGACATTATCCGTGTTAGAAATAAAGAACCATTTTGCTTTAATTATAAGACACATATCAGATAAATATTACATGTATTTACACATAGAAATAAATATACATGGCTGTGATTGTGGGAGCTGACATTGATTGTATATATAATGTATGCATTATGTTTGCACTGTTCGCTAACTGTATATAATATATATGTATGTCCTCATGGGCTTGAATGCCTAACTGGAATTTAATGTAAAATCTAACGATTGTTCTTTCAAATACCAGCATGGATGGTGGTGTTTGCATCTCTCTAGTTCAACATTTCACTGAGAGAGAACGTTTTGTTGTATCGATTTACACAGGGTGATCGCCCGCCTCCTACCTCATCCTGGGGCTTTGAGATACTGATCAATGTGAACACCTCCACATTCTCCTTCTCCCAGAGATCATCGCTCCTGCTACGTCGATGATGAAACCTCCAAAACATTATTTATACGTATATTTCACGTTCATTAAATATCGCCTCAGTTAAAATCCATAACAGAAAAAGGAGTTTGGCTTAACAGCCAGTCAGATCACCAAAAAAAAATACTGTTCAGAAATATCAAAATGAATTATCACCAGTTACAGGCTTAAGAGACAGTTTGAGGGACAGCACACAGAGAGATCAGTTTAAAATGCATCATAAACCTCAAAAACTGTTCTATTGTATAAAAACACAAGACAATTTCTTTCTATTTTCTATTAGCTGTCGTGCATGAATCATTATTCCCCCCACAAGTCTCGGCTAGCATTATCAAACACCATGTCAACATTTATCTACATACAATCCTATCTTGATATATCCTTGCAGTTTTCATAATATCCAAATATCGAACTGCTTCAAATACTCTTTGTTCATAATCTGCTTCAATAGCCTCATAATCTAAATGCCAAGTTTACCAAAGAGAGGAACCACCAACTTATACATGTATAGTGATGCACTCGGAAACATCCAATTATTTGAAACCAAAATGTATTTATGCACACATAACGTTGTATTTATTTTACACAACAATACATTTTCATTCCTATCTTTCATTTTAAAGTATGAACATGAAATAAATTTCAGAATTTTGCAGTAATTTTATCAGGAGGACACAGGAGGACCTTCATTAGGCTGTTGAAGTTAGGGGCATATAAACTGCATGATGCAAAATCTCACTCGCATATCATTTGAGTGAATCTAAAAACACATTTGGATCCATTTAAATATTATGACACTGAATGGTAATTACAAATGAATTACCTCTTTTTTTTTATCAATCAAATATTGCAAAAAAACAACAACAAAGACTAGGTGTGTAAAACGGATAAAATTTAAATACTCGAACGGGGCCTCCGCATTCCTGTGAATTATGGGTAACCGAAATAATGCGTAATAAGTATGGAAACTACGGGATGGAACATTAATTCTGATAACATCGCAAACTCAAAGAAGACCCTGACAGTATTACTATTTCAACTTTATGACTTCACGGTACTTGATTGCATCACAGTCGCACAAAATCTCATTATTTACATTATTTTATCCAAAACTCGGCTAATATGACCCGAAAAACAGGAAATAAGAGCTTGCAAAGAGCTACTGACTTAAAGTCCTATATCGTTTTACTTTACTAGGAAACATAGATCTACAAATTATGTGTGTTTTTTACGTTTATTTATCGTCGCTACCTGTTGCCCATATGAGTGACGCCTCCTGAAGAGATTAGTCATTTTAGATTTTTGGAGGATAGTGCAAAGATACAGATAGAATGCCAATTCCAGAGTCTCCTCTGGTTCTTTTACGTGCACGGTGTAAAGCACGACACAAGACCTCGGTTTAATGTCCCATCTGAAAGACTTAATTTTATTAGGGTCAGACGGTGGATCGAACCTGCGATCCATGGATTACAAACAGACATGCCTAAAGGGAGATACTTCAGAATTAAACAATTTTTCCAAACACCATCTCCTTAACCTGCCAATCACGACTAAAATTGCTTTTGCCAACAAGCAGTCTGATCTGGCGCTATGCTATTTTGCTATTGGGATAGTGGAGCTAAAACACTTAATAGCAAACAACATAGAGCCTGATTCTATGTTGTTTGCACAGGTTACGGGTTAGCCCAATATCCTGTATACGTATTAGAATCAATGCCGTGTCGAGGTGGGACGGCGCAATCTGATGTGCAGCACATTCTAAGAAAACAATTGTTATATTAGGCCCGACATTGCTATTAGTAAATTATCTCCCTTTCTGGATATTTAAATACAAAACCATCATTCTAAGCATAATAAAAGCAGGGGTGTACCTGGCCGGTTGTCAACTGTATGTCAAACTTGAACACTATCAAGCCAAGGGTAGGGTGTTGGAGGGGGCTGGGGATTTCCGAGGGTAGGGTGTTGGAGGGGGCTGGGGATTTCTGAGGGTAGGGTGTTGGAGGGGGCTGGGGATTTCCGCAAAGAAAATTAGTAGAGAAATGGTTTGTTCCCATTCGATTCTCCCACGTTTTATTGCATATTTGGGACGACTTTCATTTTTTCACTTTAAATGGTGATGAATTAATTGATTGCCTAGATACGCTCCTGACTAGGATCAATTTGATGACTTATAATTATTATTTTTCCAATTGAAGAAAAGCACATATTAAAGAGACATTTAATGTTTATAATAAAGTATTCAAAACAAATGTCATTTATCTGAACCACTGTGACACAAGTGGGTACTAGTAGCGAAGTGTCTACGGCACGACAAGGGCAAGTATGCTTCCTGTGTGGTATTGGTTTTGGAGGCAATGAAACACACGTGCACCATAGCTAATATAACTCTTGAATCGCTAGACTGCAGCGTTCAATAAACTATTCAATGACCTAAGAAACTATCAACACAACATGTCATCCACGATACATCCATACATATGCTTTATACAATATTATGAAACATGTTTCTGACCCAATTTCAACTGGCAAAAAGTCAAGTATATCTGACTACCAAAGTACACCTATTAACAGTCAAAATAACTCACCTATATTTAATTTGTTACAAATCTGCAACAACCTGCAGCTCGATAACTCCAAACGAATGAAATCAGAGAACTAAACGGCAGTTTTAAAACACAGATGTCATTCACAAAGACTAATGATTATCCACCATTTTTCACAAACTTCAATCCTCAGCCGAGAGACAATCATGACCATCATAGAAAACTCAAATCCAAACTAACTATCCACAGTTTTTCAACTTGCACACTTTATTATATTTTAAACATCTAGCAAATTGTTTATCTGCCCAAAAAAAATGGGAACAGCTAATTTAAAGATGTTATCGGCTAATTTGTCACAACACACGATTCAAATATGCTTCATACGTATATAGTGACAAGCCTATACCTCGTTCATTACAGTTATATACATACATAGGCTGCATACCAGTTCCTATTGTGCAGAAAGCTGGAATAAAACCTACTTAAAACACTCAAAACAGAAGGTGAAACTTGGACTATTCGGCTGGCTTAACATAGATTATACCGGTTATTTCAATACCTAGATAGTGGGACAATACCCTATGCTAAGCAGGCCGGTTGTTTTCTCTCAATATCGTTACTGTTATACATACTGGTATCATATATACAATAGGGCTGAGGTGAATGAAGTATTCCTGCACACCGTCTTACTTCAACGACTGTAAGATGAGAAATTATGACAATAAATCTTTTAAATGACCATTAAAATTGTAAAGCAAACTCTGTCGGGAGTTGGTATCGTTCTGCAAATATGTGTCCTCGACCCACGACGCACGTGACGGTGTATGTAAATTTCTCATTAACAAACTTTGATAAAGACCTATCCTTATATAAATAGGAAAGTTAATGAAGTAATGAATAATAATGACACAAAACAATTCTTTCTGGATACATTTAAAGGCAGTGGATGCGGGTTCGCTTCAGGTGCGAAAGGTCGAGAGTTCGAGTCACGCTGGAGCCGTTATGATTGTGCCCTTAGGCATGGCATTTATATTCCACGTTGCCTCTTTCTCTCTACATCGTGGCGATGGATTCCATCAGGAATGAGGTCTCGAGAGTGATTAATATAAGTCTTAAGAACTTGTTTCGCAATCGAGTTAAAATAAATTTGTATAAAGGCTTTTGCAAACAACATAGATCCAGATCAGCCGCAGCGTAACGATGCATGCTGATCAGGATCTATGTTGTTTGCTACATAGCCAAGTGTCTTAGCAAGATCATCTGAATAGCAAACAGCATAGAGCCTGATCAGATGGCATGTTCTGTGGCAGCTGATCTAGCTATGTTCTTTGCAAATACTGTTAGAACGGTATCCAGAATAAAATGGATTAAAAAGAGTTGAGACCATTTTGAAATTCATCTGATACCTTAGAGGTATGCTACAGGGAATTCACACATTCAGTACAAATATCCACGGTACTCGGCAATTAAGGTCATTTTACTATAGGGTTGGAGCACAGTGGCCACGGAGTGATGGTTTTTGTGCGATTTTATGGGGGTTTAAAATCGCATCAACAGCTCATGTTATATGGCAACTCTCCAGCTATTATTGGTGGAGGAAGACCCTGGGTACCCAGCCCCTCCGAGCAATATTTCAGGTACGGCCGCACACCCAGGTAGAACAACTGACCTTCCACAAGCCAGCTGGATAGTTTCCTCACTTTAAAGAATTTGACACCCCCTGGTGGGGTTTGAACTTACAGCAGATGATGATTGAGCTATTTATACTCGCCGCAGGCGAACCGATTTTAAGACACCGACCAAAACCACTCGGCCCTGATGGGACATGGTCACTTGCATGATCACAAAAGTAGACTACGGTGCATGAACTAACAGTTTTATTGCATCTCGGTGATTACAGCAGGTATAATATATTAATTCTGATTCCATTAAAGTTATGTTATGTTATATTTCGGGTTTTATGCCTGCATCAGCACCATTTTGGGCTATATCGCCGGCGGGCAGTACCTAACAACACCTTTCCTGGGCAGGCTCCAGCGGTTAACCAGTACTTGGGTGCACCAACCTCCGTAAGAAACTGCCAACTTTTTCATATAAATGAGACACGGTCTGAGCGGGGCTCGAACCCGTGACCATCAGTGATGATAGGTTACAGTGGTATACAAGTCAGCGACCTTAACCACGCGACCACGGAGGCGGACTCCATTAAAGTCCAAATTTTTTATTTTGCAATAAATGCGCACCGGCAGATGCAACAGTGCTTTGATAGTATAATACGGGCTGAAAGAAGTGTTAACCCTTAAAATGCTGAATAAATTGGAAGGAATGTGCAAACAACATAGATCCAGATCAGCTACCATATAATGTAGTGTCTGTTCAGGATCTGTGAATTGTTTGCTATTCAGTCAAGTGAGCTCCACTATCCAAATAGCAAACATCATAATAGCCTGATCTAACAGCACACCCTGTGCCGTCTGGTCTAGCTCTGTGCTGTTTGCACCAAGGGTGTCTGTCTTGCCACAAGCGACTGACTGTATAAGTGCTAGCTGGTTGAGCAAAATAAAAAATATCTTTTATGCTTTCCAACAAATTGTCAGAATTCAAGTTAACAAGGTCAGTGGTAGGGTGGGACTTAGTGTAGAAAGCAGTCCTTGGATGTGTATGTAAAGTTTCAAAGCCATAACCGTGACAGTTTCTAAGTTTCTTGTGAAGCATGAATACTTTCTGCAATCAGACTATTTTTGGCCAAAATTCAAGGTCAAGGTCACTCTTGGGGGTGGAGACTTACTGTGGGTGAAGACAATTAGTACTTAGATGTGTATGCGAGGTTTCAAAGCAATAACTTTGATGGTTTTTGAGAAATGACAATGTTTCAGTTTTTTTTGAATAAATAATTCTGTAATCAAGACTATTATTTGGCCTAAATTCAAGGTCAAGGTCACTCTTGGGGGTGGGACTTGGTAGGGGGTCGGAAGCAACCCATAGAAACAGCATGCAAGTTATCAAAACGTTATATACATGTATATATTATATTTGACGTTTTTTTATAATTATATGCAAATATGTAATTGTTGACTGCAACCACTCTTAGTGACTTAGTGTTACTTTCCACTAAAGACAAAAAATTATTAAATTTTACATTTTTCAGCAAAATTATACTATGAAAGCACAGTTACGTCTACGAGTATATGAGATGTAAAACAATTTGTGGCAGACGTGTCGTGTCGGTATGGTGATAAACACAAACAATAACTAAAAACAGATCCTTTCAACACAACAGGGAATGCAAATATAAGTTCTCAACATCTAACTCAAAATATGGAAGAAGCTTAACAGTATGTGTGTGCACTTCTGACTAATTAGGTAATCTTCAAGTTGCGGGTGAGGTGGTGATGGCTGGGGGGTTGATGTGGGTGGGGTGATTTGTAATATCTCACAATAGAGGAATAGGTGGTTCCTTGTATTCATTAATTCTAGGAACAGCAATTATTGTACACGGTAATTCTATTTGCCAGATATTTCCAAGATATTTCTACAAACCAAGTGTGACAGTAATCGGTGTGCACACAATAATGGTACTTAATTAATCACTTGGCCCAAAATGTAGTGCAAACACGTTTGAACGAAATTGGGTCACTAGTACAACATTTTTCTGTGTGCGAAAGTTTGAGCTGTTACGATTGTGCCCATTTAAATTTCACATGCCTCTTCTCTCCCCCTCATGGCAATCGATTCCATCAGGAATGAGGTCTCGAGTTAAAAATAAATTTGTTTAAACTAAATGCTTCTGATCACAGCATATTTTGCCTATGTAAAGCATCAGCACATTTTGCCTATGTAAAGCATCAGCACATTTTGCCTATGTAAAGCATCAGCACATTTTGCCTATGTAAAGCATCAGCACATTTTGCCTATGTAAAGTATCAGCCACTGGAAAGGGAAGTAAGACTGATTTCTATTACCAATCCCACATAGACTGACACACTAGTAGTCAAACACACCATAATCCGAACAACTTGCATACAATCGGTAATATTCCCCAGTAACCTCTATGAAGGTGGGGTAGTAACCTCTATGAAGGTGGGGTAGTAACCTCTATGAAGGTGGGGTAGTAACCTCTATGGAGGTGGGGTAGTAACCTCTATGGAGGTGGGGTAGTAACCTTTATGAAGGTGGGGTAGTAACCTCTATGAAGGTGGGTAGTAACCTCTATGAAGGTGGGGTAGTAACCTCTATGAAGGTGGGTAGTAACCTCTATGAAGGTGGCGTAGTAACCTCTATGAAGGTGGGGTAGCAACCTCTATGAAGGTGGGGTAGTAACCTCTATGAAGGTGGGGTAGTAACCTCTATGAAGGTGGGTGCAGAAGTTGACCGCTTATTATGATCGGTAAATTGTAACCCTATGTAAGGAATAAAACCACATGTGTTCTACGTTTATTTATCATCGCTACCGGTTGCCCATATGAGCTACGCCTCCTGAAGAGATTAGTCATTTTAGATTTTTGGAGGATAGTGCAATGATACAGACAGAGACCCATTCCAGAGTCTCCTCTGGTTCTTTTACGTGCATGGTGTACAGCACCGACACAAGACCTCGGTTTAAAGTCCCATCTGAAAGACTATTAATTGTATTAGGGTCTGAAGGGGGGGGGGGATTGAACCTGCAATACCTGTATTACAAGTCCAGCATGTAAAACCACATGTCTATAGAAGGCGGGGTTAATACAAAAACAAGAAATTTTAATTCTCAATAGACCACAATGTTCCAACTCTTTATAACTATCTGTAATCTTGCTACACTCTCCATAATGAAATTTGCCACAGATTTTATGTATGCGAAACTAACAAAATTGAATCTATTAATAGCAACATGACCTGTAATATATTGGTAAAATAACCAATTTGAAGCTATTAATAGTAACATGACCTTTTATATTGGTAAAATAACCAATTTGAAGCTATTAATAGTAACATGACCTTTTATATTGGTAAAATAAACAATTTGAAGCTATTAATAGTAACATTGCGTTTTATCTTGGTGAAGAAATTAGGTCAATGCTATAAATAGTTGAGCCTTCTCAGTGAAGATAACCTGCTTAGCTACGATTGGTCAGTCTTCCACATAACCTTCAGTAAATGTTTAACATTTATTATTCTTGTAACATGACATTGTACTGTCAATTATCAGCAATATTTTCATTGTCCGATGTTTTCGCAAAATCCTAAATTTGAATGTGCCGATAGAGAAATTCTCAATCACCATTATGTAGATGACAATCAATTATATTTTAGTGAAATCTAAAATTTGCGTGGGTGCTCACGAGTACTCACTGTCTCCGGAATTAAAACTAAATTGAGTACAGTACTCGAGTAATGCCTGGAAAAGCATTTTGATGAAGGTCATTGTAGCAGATGTCACAGCCCGGATTTGAAATCATGACCCTCGATCATGAGTCAGATATACTAACAACTATCCCGCTATGTTCGGATAATATCAAAGTGAGGGTAGACCGTACTATTTCAAACATTAACACTCGGCCATGCATTGAAACACTGCAAAGTATCTAGGTCACAAGGCTATCTGAGCAAAAGGTCAAGGTCACAAAATGGATATGAGTTTCCTTGTAAAGTGCAGGTCACAAATTGTGACATATATTGAAGAGAATATTTGAGCTTACCTGTAGGTCAAGTTCAAGGTCATCATGAGGGAATTTGTCCTGGACACGATCCATACGTTTCTGATTGTCCATGTTGCCCAACTCATCCTCCCTCTCTTTGACCATCTAAAAATAGAAGCACCCAAAGGTCAAGGTTAAATCATATAAAACATATAAATATAGAAAGAACAAGGTCAAAACAACCTAAATATAGAAACACAGACAGGTCAGAGCATCTACACATAGAAATAGAGAAAATGTAAAGGTCAAAACATATAAATAGAGGAAGGACAAGGTCAAAACCACCTAAATTTAGAAACAAACAAGGATCAAGTTTGAACCATCTAAATATAGACACACATAAAGGTCAAAGCATCAATACATAGAAATATAGAAAATGCAAAGGCTGGGAGGTTATAGAACTTTTCTTCCATCTCTGACGACAAACTCTGATTGGTTCAGTTAAGTGTAAATCTCAGAAATAACCTAAATAAGGAAACGAAGTACACAAGCTTCATCAAGTCACCTAATACAATCTTAACTATTGTTTGGAATAGGTGCATAGAATTCATTTTTGAATTCCTCAAATCGAAAGGTTCTCTGGAAAACTAATAGACGAAATACAAGTTAATCAAATTCCAATATCGGTAAGCAATGCAAAATTAAAATTTCAAGAAGGGACATAATTCAGTGTAAAATACAGATGAATTTCTCGTATAATACTAGTATAATTTTTAAATATTCAAAAATACTGTACTTTAAGTTTGCTATATCTACATCTCTATTGTATTGTATTTGCTTCTATGAACGTATATGCTTTTCGTATGAATTTCCTCACTAATGATATGCAGCTGACATGCGCACTCCAAGTTACAGAGCATGCATGCGCATTCGCAGTGTTGCACAGCGTTTCTTTGATATTAAAGGCGTGTCTTAGAGTTTACGCTGTGTAAATATAGGAAATGAATCGTGGGTTAATAGTTTCCTTCAGTCTCCACCACACACTTTAATCATGCCCAATGTAGTTCATACCCCGATGGAAATGTTTAAATCACGATTCATTCCTTCATAATCATAAACTGGATCCATTTCAATACACTAGTAGTCACAATACAACAAGCAGTATAATATTCACAATGTTTAAAACAAGTGTTAAGGAACTTGTGGCTTGAAGTTGTTCCTGTATGAATTAATGCTTGCGATGGTTATGACTGTTGCAAGTTTCACTGAAATCTAAAAACGACATTAAAAATAATAGTGATGTATGGCGTATCACAACATACTCATGTGATGTATAGCGTATCACAACATACTCGTGTGATGTATAGTGTATCACAACATACTCGTGTGATGTATAGCGTATCACAACATACTCGTGTGATGTATAGTGTATCACAACATACTCGTGTGATGTATGGCATATCACAACATACTCGTGTGATGTATAGTGTATCACAACATACTCGTGTGATGTATGGCATATCACAACATACTCATGTGATGTATGGCGTATCACAACATACTCGTGTGATGTATGGTGTATCACAACATACTCGTGTGATGTATGGTGTATCACAACATACTCGTGTGATGTATGGCATATCACAACATACTCGTGTGATGTATAGTGTATCACAACATACTCGTGTGATGTATAGTGTATCACAACATACTCGTGTGATGTATGGCATATCACAACATACTCGTGTGATGTATAGTGTATCACAACATACTCGTGTGATGTATGGCATATCACAACATACTCATGTGATGTATGGCGTATCACAACATACTCGTGTGATGTATGGTGTATCACAACATACTCGTGTGATGTATGGTGTATCACAACATACTCGTGTGATGTATAGTGTATCACAACATACTCGTGTGATGTATAGTGTATCACAACATACTCGTGTGATGTATGGTGTATCACAACATACTCGTGTGATGTATGGTGTATCACAACATACTCGTGTGATGTATGGCATATCACAACATACTCGTGTGATGTATAGTGTATCACAACATACTCGTGTGATGTATAGTGTATCACAACATACTCGTGTGATGTATGGTGTATCACAACATACTCGTGTGATGTATGGTGTATCACAACATACTCGTGTGATGTATGGTGTATCACAACATACTCGTGTGATGTATGGCATATCACAACATACTCGTGTGATGTATAGTGTATCACAACATACTCGTGTGATGTATAGTTATCACAACATACTCGTGTGATGTATAGTGTATCACAACATACTCGTGTGATGTATGGCGTATCACAACATACTCGTGTGCCAATAATGCTTTAACCCAGAACAATAATACCAAAGACCGGTGGTGATACTCGTTATTTCATCATTTCTATTACACAAATTCACGATTTCAATTTTCATAAATTCACGATTTCAATTTTCATTTGTTTTTTTCAAATTCACGGTTTCGATTTTCACAAATTCACGGTTTTAACAATTTCAATTTTCACAAATTCATGATTTCAATTTTCACAAGTTCACGGTTTTAACAATTTCAATTTTCACAAAGTCATGATTTCAACTTTTCAACATCTACAAATTCAGGATTACAACTTCATTGTTTTCATAATTTCAATTTCAAGACTTTATGATGTCAACTATACAAATTCACAATTTTAACTTCAGGAATTCATGATTTTATACTCGCAAATCCACAATTTAAATGTCACAAATCCACAATTTCAACTTCATTAATTCATGAATTCAACTTAATCAATTCATGAATTCAACTTCATCAATTCATGAATTCAACTTCATCAATTCATGAATTCAACTTCAAATTTAATTGTGAAATAGCGAATGTCACCACAAGTCTTTCGTAAAATAAAATAAAATTTCAATGTCCAAACACTGCTTACAAATTTCGCAGGATTTAAGATGATATGTTTGCGACATATATATGTTTAAAGTTTCACTGAAAATTCGAACAGGTGTCAAAAACTTTAGCCTTCGTGGACATAACTCGGACAGCTATGGACATTAGCCAATACTATATGTCTCACAAATTGTTATCACATGTACACTCTGGTGATGTAAAACTGGCGTAGATCAATTATTCCAATTAGTATGTATGTATGTATAATTCCATTGAAGATACACGTACGTAAAATAAATCTGCTACATATCCAATACTAACTATAGGAAACACCAAGCAAATAAAATTAAGTTTTACGTTTTTAACCAATCCTCCTTTGGCACCATGGTTGAATTAAAGATTCTGAGACAGTGCTTATGTTAATATAGATTTTTAGGGGGAAAGAATTCTTCAAAATTTCCGGATGTTTTTTTATATTAAAAATTTCACGATTTTTTTTTTTATTAAAAATTTCACGATTTTTATATATATATATATATATATAATATATATATATATATATATTTATATAATTATATATATATATATATCAAAATTTCAGGATTTTTTTATATTCAAAATTTCAGGATTTTTTTTTAAATTCAAAATTTCAGGATATTTTATATTCAAAATTTCAGGATTGTTAAAAAAAACAGTGACTACCGAGTAGCAAGTAAACAGCCCATACCTGAAGTACCTACACCGGCACAGCTTTCCATTTCATTGGGAAGAAAATTAAATTCATGACACTTCACATGTTAAGCTTCATTATTCTCCGAGACCAAGAAACAGAAGTAATACGCCACCTTAAACTCCCCAATATAATATCTCCAAATAGATGACAATTTTAGATATACTTCATGCGGTAGATATATCACTATTTTGATTTATGTATTTTGAGGACATTTTAAATAGTTGCATGGAGAAATATGAAAGAAATACTATTTCAATAAATGAAATTACGGCAAATATGAATCCATCTTTGAATAGGTCGAATGTCAAGGTATCATAGATAACAAAACAGCTAATGTTTTCGTGTATTTAATATCCTTGCCCGTATATACCCTGAAGCGGAGATACCTGAAGCGCAGAGGAGATACCTGAAGCGGAGTTACCTGAAGCAGAGATACCTGAAGCAAGCGGAGATACCTGAAGCGGAGTTACCTGAATCAGAGATATCTGAAGCAATACCTGAAGCAAGTGGAGATACTTGAAGCAAGCAGAGATACCTGAAGCAGAGATACCTGAAGCAAGCGGAGGTACCTGAAGTGGAGATATCTAAAGCAAGAGGAGATACCTGAAGCAAGCGGAGATACCTGAAGTGGAGACACCTGAAGCGGAGATATCTAAAGCGGAGATATGTGAAGCAAGCGGAGGTACCTGAAGCAGAGATACCTGAAGCGGAGATATCTGAAGCAATACCTGAAGCAAGTGGAGATACTTGAAGCAAGCAGAGATACCTGAAGCAGAGATACCTGAAGCAAGCGGAGTTACCTGAAGTGGAGATATCTAAAGCAAGCGGAGATACCTGAAGCAAGCGGAGATACCTGAAGTGGAGACACCTGAAACGGAGATATCTAAAGCGGAGATATGTGAAGCAAGCGGAGGTACCTGAAGCAGAGATACCTGAGGCGGAGATATCTGAAGTGGAGAAACCTGAAGCGAAAAAACCTGAAGCGGAGATATCTGATGCGGAGATACCTGAAGCGGAGATATCTAAAGCAAGCGGAGATACCTGAAGCAAGCAGAGATACCTGAAACGGAGATACCGGAGGAGAATATAAAGCCGAGATATCTGAAGCTGAGATACCTGAAGCAGTTATGTTATGATTCGGGTTTTACGCCTGCATCAGCACCATTTTGGGCTATATCGCCGGCGGGCAGTTTACCTAACAACACCTTTCCTGGGCAGGCTCCAGCGGTTAACCAGTACTTGGGTGCACCAACCTCCGTAAGAAACTGCCAACTTTTTCATATAAATGAGACATGGATACCTGAAGCAGAGATATCTGAAGCCGAGTTACCTGAAGCGGAGATACCTGAAGCAGAGATATCTGAAGCCGAGATACCTGAAGCCGAGATACCTGAAGCGGAGATACCTGAAGCGGAGATACCTGAAGCAGAGATATCTGAAGCGGAGATACCTGAAGCGGAGATACCTGAAGCGGAGATACCTGAAGCGGATATGATAAATAAACATATATTTCGGATGCGTTTATTTATCATCGCCCCTGTTTAATCAGGGTTACGCTTCCAGAAGCACACAGATATAGAAGACGTTCTCGTTCTTTTGCATGCCCGGTGAATAGCATATATTCACATGAGGATAGATACAAACAGGGCATATATTTGGTTCATCGGAGGAAATGCAATATCGATGCAAATATTTTCTAATACAGTCACATTTGAAAATTGTGATCTTTGATGACAGGTGGTATCGGAAGTTAAAATACATTAATAATGAATTGATGGGAGATTAAAATGTGATCATTAAGGGTTTGTTGACAGGTAGAGCGGATGAGTATGTTGGCATAGATTGTATTTTATTTTTGCTCCCTGGGAACAGATTGCACATCACATACTGAGTAGAACAGCTTGTACTCTTCATGCTTTACTCTTTGCATGCTGGGTAAAATAAAGGCTATAAATAGTTTCAAGTTGTAGCAGACAACAAATCATTTAACGATTTTTTTCTTATTTGTAACTGAACTTTGTAAATATGTCATGGAAGTTCATTACAATTGTGTTATTATTTTCACAGCTAGTGTTCATGCCAAAGAGTAAAAAAAGTTGCCATAAATTTATTTTAATTTTAAAAATAAGTCAATTTTGAGTGGTCATTCAACTGTTTTTTATTTTTCAAGATGTCCCTTTACTCCACATAAACGCCAGCATCTTCATAGCTTCCTGCATATAGCCACTGTTCCACACTATTATCTATTGAAATGGATATTAATTATTCGAGTATGTAGTACAGTGCATGTGCAAATTGCTTATCAGCAGCATGGAGATCAAATTGTGCAATTGGCCATAACTATGTTGTGTAATTAACAAAGGGTTAAAATGTAATGAAATATCGTTGAATGTACGCAATTTGTGTGTCGGTGGAGAGTGCATCTTATAACATTCATATACTTGAAAATAACTGACTTTTATTTGTTTATTTATCTTTAAAAGTTGAAATTAAGGTTTACTAAACACTAGAAACAGAAAAAAAAAGTGACGTTTGAAGAACAATTGTGTGACATTAATTTTAGTCTATGCAAAAATTTGTCATAATTGTCTACTTACGAACAATTTACGGATGACGTAAAACTTCATGTCCAATTTTTTATCCATTCTTATTTTCCGGATATCCATATTAGGTCTTTATATTATTTAGTACAAAATAAAAGCGTTGTATATTATATCTTGTATCTAGTCATAGTACAGTCCAAATAATGACTCCAGAATATAAATGTGCAGAGAATTCCACACACCCAACATACGTTTTCTTCCACGAGTATCAAAATTAAGAATACAATTTTCATTTCTCATGATTGCATTGAGCAAACCGCAGATCCAACTAAACAAAAGTACTCGAAATATGACAGGTGAAAGGTCTACTGGTCCTAAGCCCGGTGCACGGCTATTCATTCATCATTGGTTCGATCTCCAGACCTCTTATCCATAGTTATACATGTACTTATAAGGGATTTAAATTGAGGTTTAAATTTTTATTGATTTGTTTATGCAACTTTTGAGTTTAAATTCATATTTTGAAGTGAATTGGATAGTAAGTTAGTAAGTCAGTATATTAAGCTACTTAACAAGGCAGAATTCAAAGGAACAATAACAGTGTTATAAGGGTGTGACATTTTCAAAATATGATCATTTTTATTTCTTTGTAAAGCCAGGTCGGTCAATGGAAGGCTATTGAGGGCATTTTGCTTGATTTTCATCAATCTTTTTGTCTATAATGATAGGATTGTGTGCGAGAGGTGGGGGGGGGGGATGTAACATTTTATTTTTGTATTTCATTTCTACCCTGTTATATTTAAAGTGACACTACATTGGTGAAAAAGCAAATATTTACAGAATGTAATTTTTTCTCTCCAAATATTTGTCACAGATTCCGAGTATTTTTATATAATAAACAAAATTGACATAAAATAATGTAAATAGGGTCAACAGCCTCGCGTAATGTACAACGCCTGTATCTTGAATAACATCATTTATTGTATAGATTTACCGTTATAGCTCACCTTTTGTGCCTGCACATAATTATTTTTCGACAAATCTGACTTAAATTGTCTCTAAATGATAGTAGCACGCACTTACTATAGACTCCAATAATAAATAAACGTCAATTCAGGGGCATAGCTGAATGTTATATGAAATCCTACTTTCACTTTTGAGAGTTTGTCGACAGCAAAAACACTGTTTTTGTATTGAAATATAGTGTTCAAATTATTTCGTAAACATTTGTAGTAGCAATGCTATTCATACGTAAAAAAGACATTTATTTGGCATTTTACGATGTAATGTCACTTTAAAGAGAAAAAAATATGTTTTTGTGATTTTGATTTCTTGCCACTTGGCGGGGCGGCAGTAAATAGGAGTGAAAATGTAACGATTAATATATTTTAACGATCAAATAAACTTGTTACAAATTTTGTATTTTATTATTCCCGTAGTAGTCGTTTCGATTGTAGAATTCATAAAATGTTTATAATATTTCAAATAGTTTAGATTGATACAATATCTTCATTCCGCTACTTAGCTTCTTTAAGTACATGTACATGTACATGTACAATATAATATTACACAAACAAATAAAATATATTGTTGATGTTATTTGTCTCCATTTTGATTGTTAGTTAATGTTGCTATTATAAATTGTCTCCATTTTGATTGTTAGTTAATGTTGCTATTATAAATTGTCTCCATTTTGATTGTTAGTTAATGTTGCTATTATAAATTGTCTCCATTTTGATTGTTAGTTAATGTTGCTATTATAAATTGTCTCCATTTTGATTGTTAGTTAATGTTGCTATTATAAATTGTCTCCATTTTGATTGTTAGTTAATGTTGCTATTATAAATTGTCTTGTGAGGTACATGGTGGAAATGACATCATTTCCTATGATGCATTACATAAACTAAGTAATCAACGCTTGGAATGTGGGTATCAAATTTGCTACCCGATGCAACCATTTCCCGTGCGTACAATAATCATCGTCACAAACTGCTTCTATGGATATGTCGGTATGATATTTGGAAGTGGGCGATTTTTGGGAGAAGCTAAACTTTCAAAACACTCCGAATACACTGTACCACAGTCCAAGCATCATTTAGGTATACGTGCATTTAGGTATACGTGCATTTAGGTATACGTGCATTTAGGTATACATGCATTTAGGTATACATTCATTTAGGTATACGTGCATTTAGGTATACGTGCATTTAGGTATATGTACATTTAGGTATACGTGCATTTTATTTACAGCATCCGCATATAACCGAATTTCGACATTTCAAATAGAAATGAACAAAATTAATGTTGCAATAACAAACTATAAATTCACTCCGGGCCATCATTATTTAGATCTAAATTCCTGATAAATATACAGATTTTGTATAGAAATATTTGTATTTGAAAAATGATAAAATAACAGGGTCTATAATTTATCCTAAGCTATCACATGATGACATATTGCACTCTGGCATCAGACAAAACATAATATTTACATAACATTGTGTATGCTTGTAGTAGTATAGCAATACGGCATAGCACCTACAATTCTGCATGCAGGACACTAGCTAATGGATCACATTGGATGGTTAACCCATAATCCTCTACATACAATTCATACAAATGTCGGTGCTGATGCAGGCGTAAAACCCGAAATATAACATAATAACATACAAATGTCATCGGTATATATAAGGATTGTTTTCTCCTTAACTTTGCACACAGACGGATCTGTAGTCCAGTGGTAACAACACACTGGACTGGTAATCCAGGGATCGCAGGTTTGATCCCCGTCTGACCCTAATAAAATGAACAGTCTTTCAGATGGGATGTTAAACCGAGGTCTCGTGTCGGTGCTTTACACCGTGCACGTAAAAGAACCAGAGGAGACTCTGGAATGGGTCTCTGTCTGTATCATTGCACTATCCTTCAAAAATCTAAAATGACTAATCTCTTCAGGAGGCACCGCTCATATGGGCAACCGGTAGAGACCATAAATAAACGTAAAACACACATTAACTTTGCACGCTAGTGGTGAAAATAAGTCACATATATCATGCAATTTCATTAGAATTGTCATAACGACATCGTTCTAATGAAATTCAAGGACATATTTCCAGAGTTTTCAGCTACAAATAAGAAATACACCATAATGATTTGTCGTCTGCTACAATCATTTGAACTATATAGCCTTTATTATACTCAGCATGCAAAGAGTTAATTATAACAATAGCCCATTTTTCTCTCTCGTCGGAATAGGTCAATTATTGAAACAAACCCAAGTTTTCATCAAAATGCAAATTATAGGATAAAAATTTGAACAAAATTTAATCATAAATATCGTCGTTTTCTAATGTGACCTAGTTTTGTTCGTTTTGGGGTTTAGTCACATCGGCAGATTATAGGTCAAAGGGCGACTCCCCAGCAAGTCAGCTGGTCTAGTTTCGTCACATGAAAGAATTTGACACCTCTAGTGGGTTTTGATAGGACAGTTGTGATGGGCAAGTGAGCAAGTGATTGAAATTGAAGTCAACAAACATTATCTACTTAACCACCCAGCTGACCTAGTGACCTAGTTTTCAGATGGAAAGGTGTATACAGGGAAAATTGAGTATTTTTTCAGCCCCTTTCTGAGTAGCCCCATTCGTTCTCCGTATCATAGGTTGAGCAGGGGTCGAGGAGCATTGCAAATGCTGATGGATAGATGGGTGGAAAGCTGCTACGCTGTCAATATCTCATCACATTGACCTACATTTGGCTGCAGTGACCTAAATATTGAGTTTCATAATCATCGGAAACTCGTTACCCGAGAGCGATGATACAATATTATTTCTATTAATAATTAATGTATATATAGATTTCAGATAACGTCACAAGCTTCTGGGTTATGATGTTTACTACATGTTAACTCACACGATGGTGATGTGATTCACATTGTATTGAGTCACGTGATTACAGTCTAGGTATTACATGTATTTGGGTCTGGGTTATTTAACTGTGTCAAGCAATGTCGATCGGCACATAGATTACAATAACAATACAGGCTATGTGATAGTGAACAAATATCTTGTCGGACATATGTCCAGCAAAGATATGAAAATTCGGCTGGATATTTCTGAAGTCTACCGGACAAAACATGAGGTCTACCGGACAAAATATGAAGCTTACCGGACAAAACATGAGGTATACCGGACAAAACATGAAGTCTACAGGACAAAACATGAGGTCTACCGGACAAAACAAGGAGGTATACCGGACAAAACATGAAGTCTACCGGACAAAACATGAAATCTACCGGACAAAACATAAAATCTACCGGACAAAACATGAAATCTACAGGACAAAACATGAAATATACCGGACAAAACATGAGGTCTACCGGACAAAATATGGAAATCTACCGGACAAAACATGAGGTCTACCGGACAAAATATGGAGGTAAACCGGACAAAACATGAAATATACCGGACAAAACATGGAAATCTACCGGACAAAACATGAGGACTACCTACGGGAAAAAACATTGTCCGGTAGGACAAGACATGAAATATACCGGACAAAACATGAGGTCTACCGGACAAAATATGGAGGTAAACCGGACAAAACATGAAATATACCGGACAAAACATGGAAATCTACCGGACAAAACATGAGGACTACCTACGGGAAAAAACATTACAAACGATAAAAAAATTACATTCCTTGCATATAATTAAATAATATACATCACGATTAATTAACCGTGTGTGTGCACATTGTTTTGTGTGTGCATGCTTTGATTTTTTGTTTTCTTCTACGTTGTTGTTGCTAGGTGTGATAATGGTCAAGGAACCTATTAGTATTACGGGGAAAATAAATAGGGGCCTAAAATAAAATTAAAACAATTTTCCTATGAAAATGTTCAAGGCCGTATGGCCGATATGGATATGCAATATTTCTGCTGGCGGCTAGAATTTCCGTCGTGTTCACGTTATTGATATTTCTACACATTTGACCCACAAGATGGCGGCCTTTTTTTGGTATTTGTCCATGTGGTTGCAGTCTATAATTATGTACTTCCATCGCAATGACCCATATTTGGCCGTCGTGACATAAATATCGAGTTCCATAGATAACTTAAACTTGTTATCGGAGAGCGGTGAGACAAGGCTATTCTATTAATAATTAATGTTATGCCGAGTTCAGAAAAATGAATAAGAGTGTAATTGTCCAAAATCTGATGCGTCTACAAGATTATTGAAATCGGAGAGAGAATAAACAATACGGGTGATAATTACAATGATTCAAAATAAACCGTAAACAGTTTCAATCTTACATAAATGTAAATTTTATGCCATTTTAACTCTTTCAACACCAAGTAACTGACATGGACTGGTCCATGATATTCTTAGACCAATAAATGAATAAGAAAATTACATTCGGACCAGTTCATTTATCAAGATGGGTAATTTTGTCTAAAATTAGTAATACTACTTGCAAAAAGTGCAGATCCTGATGAGACGGCTCGTCACGAGCCGGCTCATCTGGATCTACACTATTTGTAAGCCTATAAATAGAGGTCTGTGGTGTTGAAAGGGTTAACCCAGTAACTATACTAACTAAACCTGAAGATATTAATGCTGTAACAAGGATGTCCTCCGAGTTGTGTCACAAACTCCATATGCAACGAGCTCTAATACTCCAGTAACTGTGTAAATATACATCGAATGTTTGAAGCATGGGTGGAGGCTTTTATAGTTTTTATAGTGTTCTTAAAATTACGACTACTCAGTAAGTCAACTTTTAACTGTTTAACTGTCTACAAGTACTAGTACTTGGTGTTCCCATAAGGGGAAAGAAAATATGGAAAAGAAGAACTAACATCAAACTTACCATCACGCGATACTGTATCGTCCATTTCAACATGATCAAGCATATATTCTCATCCACAAAACTAAATAGCACACTTTGTATATTCTTCATTGTACTGTAGAACTGTTATATAACTCTTCAATGTTTCCATAATTTGAAATTTAATGGAGACACATATAGCACACATATCCAGAGCACCGGAGTAAGCACTAATCAATAATGATACAAGTCCTTACTTCACACACAACTCTTTCAACATAACTCACAGCAAAACTTTTCAATTCCAATTTGCAAAAGCATTCGCTACATGACATAATTTTAAATTTCATCTTTTCAAAACCAGTGTTATAAAAACTTTATTCAGATCTTAAACTCAGTTTCAAGCTTTCTGATTGGCTGAGCTGAGAGCAAATTTCAGACTCGTCCAATGAAATCATTTGACTCTGGGTAATTCTTACAATGACTCAATCTCGCATGTTTCCCAGTATATTCTGGCATCTCTCTGGGTTTAGCATACACAGATGCAGGTTTATGATCACTATCTTGCCTGTTTAGTGTCCTCTCCATATTAATTATGCATTAACAATCTGTTTAATTGTATTTTTTTCGCCCATACTTTTCTCTATCAACAGTAATTACACACACTATAAATAAATCGCCACTTGCATACTAAAACCAAAATTGTACCGAAAAACAAATTTAAAGACGCCAAGTTTATATCACAATCCAAATAGGAAGGCAGCGGAATATGAGAAAATAATAATATTATTCATCAATATTGGGATCTATAAGTTGTGGAAATTATAGCCAAGACAATCAATCGAAGTGCCAATTGAACTCATCTTGTATGTCAGGGATTAATTGATTCCCTATTATGTTTTATAGCTGCTGTGCAACAACAATGATGTACCGATTCTTGAAGAAAATGAATATGGAGAGAAAATATACAAGGAAAATTGAAATTTAGCAGACAATTATAATGAAACTAATATTCATTCAGTTTGTTTTGGGGGTTCATAGTCGCACCAACAGCTTAACCCTTTCTACACCACAGACCTCTAAATAGGCTTACAAAAAGTGTAGATCCAGATGAGCCGGCTCGTGACGAGCCGTCTCATCAGGATCTGCACTTTTTGCCAGTGATACGACTATTTTTAGACATAATTACCCATTTTGATAAATGAACTTGTCCAAATGTGATTTTCGGATTCATTTATTGGTTTATGAATATCATGGACCAGTCCATGTGAGTTACTTGGTGTTGAATGGGTTAACTAGGTCATATGGCAACTCTCCAGCTGTTATTGGTGGAGGAAGACACTGGGTGGCTCTCTTGAGCAGTATTGCAGGCATAAACAGGCTCCTGGGTAGAACCATCTACCTACCGCAAGCCAGTTGGGGAGCTTCCTCATATGAGATAATTCGACATTCCCAGTGGGATTCGAACCTACCATGGTGAGGAGCAAGTGATTTGAAGACAAAGACTACAGTGGTGAGGAGCAAGTGATTTGAAGACAAAGACTACAGTGGTGAGGGGCAAGTGATTTGAAGACAAAGACTACAGTGGTGAGGGGCAAGTGAAGACAAAGACTACAGTGGTGAGGGGCAAGTGATTTGAAGACAAAGACTACAGTGGTGAGGAGCAAGTGATTTGAAGACAAAGACTACAGTGGTGAGGAGCAAGTGATTTGAAGACAAAGACTACAGTGGTGAGGGGCAAGTGATTTGAAGACAAAGACTACAGTGGTGAGGGGCAAGTGAAGACAAAGACTACAGTGGTGAGGGGCAAGTGAAGACAAAGACTACAGTGGTGAGGGGCAAGTGAAGACAAAGACTACAGTGGTGAGGGGCAAGTGATTTGAAGACAAAGACTACAGTGGTGAGGAGCAAGTGATTTGAAGACAAAGACTACAGTGGTGAGGAGCAAGTGATTTGAAGACAAAGACTACAGTGGTGAGGGGCAAGTGATTTGAAGACAAAGACTACAGTGGTGAGGGGCAAGTGAAGACAAAGACTACAGTGGTGAGGGGCAAGTGAAGACAAAGACTACAGTGGTGAGGGGCAAGTGATTTGAAGACAAAGACTACAGTGGTGAGGAGCAAGTGATTTGAAGACAAAGACTACAGTGGTGAGGGGCACGTGATTTGAAGACAAAGACCGTAACAATTCGGCCATGGAGGCCCCTGAACCTAAAATTCTATTTACCGGTATCCATAGGTTGATCAAAGGATGCTCATAACCTCATCATGTTTTAGTGAATGATACAGTGTTACATGATGTCAAGTGTTACATGATGTCAAGTGTTACATGACATAACAGTGTTAGAGGATGTCAGTGTTACATGATGTCAGTGTTACATGATGTAAGTGTTACATGACGTAACAGTGTTAGAGGATGTCAGTGTTACATGATGTAAGTGTTACATGACATAACAGTGTTAGAGGATGTCAGTGTTACATGATGTAACAGTATTAGAGGATGTCAGTGTTACATGATGTAACAGTGTTAGAGGATGTCAGTGTTACATGACATAACAGTGTTAGAGGATGTCAGTGTTACATGATGTAACAGTATTAGAGGATGTCAGTGTTACATGATGTAACAGTGTTAGAGGATGTCAGTGTTACATGATGTAACAGTATTAGAGGATGTCAGTGTTACATGATGTAACAGTGTTAGAGGATGTCAGTGTACATGATGTAACAGTATTAGAGGATGTCAGTGTTACATGATGTAACAGTATTAGAGGATGTCAGTGTTACATGATGTAACAGTATTAGAGGATGTCAGTGTTACATGATGTAACAGTGTTAGAGGATGTCAGTGTTACATGATGTAACAGTATTAGAGGATGTCAGTGTTACATGATGTAACAGTATTAGAGGATGTCAGTGTTACATGATGTAACAGTATTAGAGGATGTCAGTGTTACATGATGTAACAGTGTTAGAGGATGTCAGTGTTACATGATGTAACAGTATTAGAGGATGTCAGTGTTACATGATGTAACAGTGTTAGAGGATGTCAGTGTTACATGATGTAACAGTGTTAGAGGATGTCAGTGTTACATGATGTAACAGTGTTAGAGGATGTCAGTGTTACATGATGTAACAGTATTAGAGGATGTCAGTGTTACATGATGTAACAGTGTTAGAGGATGTCAGTGTTACATGATGTAACAGTATTAGAGGATGTCAGTGTTACATGATGTAACAGTATTAGAGATGTCAGTGTTACATGATGTAACAGTGTTAGAGGATGTCAGTGTTACATGATGTAACAGTATTAGAGGATGTCAGTGTTACATGATGTAACAGTATTAGAGGATGTCAGTGTTACATGATGTAACAGTGTTAGAGGATGTCAGTGTTACATGATGTAACAGTATTAGAGGATGTCAGTGTTACATGATGTAACAGTATTAGAGGATGTCAGTGTTACATGATGTAACAGTGTTAGAGGATGTCAGTGTTACATGATGTAACAGTATTAGAGGATGTCAGTGTTACATGATGTAACAGTATTAGAGGATGTCAGTGTTACATGATGTAACAGTATTAGAGGATGTCAGTGTTACATGATGTAACAGTATTAGAGGATGTCAGTGTTACATGATGTAACAGTGTTACATGATGTAACAGTATTAGAGGATGTCAGTGTTACATGATGTAACAGTGTTACATGATGTAACAGTATTAGAGGATGTCAGTGTTACATGATGTCAGTGTTACATGATGTCAGTGTTACATGATGTAACAGTGTTACATGATGTAACAGTATTAGAGGATGTCAGTGTTACATGATGTCAGTGTTACATGATGTCAGTGTTACATGATGTAACAGTATTAGAGGATGTCAGTGTTACATGATGTAACAGTGTTAGAGGATGTCAGTGTTACATGATGTAACAGTATTAGAGGATGTCAGTGTTACATGATGTAACAGTATTAGAGGATGTCAGTGTTACATGATGTAACAGTATTAGAGGATGTCAGTGTTACATGATGTAACAGTATTAGAGGATGTCAGTGTTACATGATGTAACAGTGTTAGAGGATGTCAGTGTTACATGATGTAACAGTGTTAGAGGATGTCAGTGTTACATGATGTAACAGTGTTAGAGGATGTCAGTGTTACATGATGTAACAGTATTAGAGGATGTCAGTGTTACATGATGTAACAGTGTTAGAGGATGTCAGTGTTACATGATGTAACAGTATTAGAGGATGTCAGTGTTACATGATGTAACAGTATTAGAGGATGTCAGTGTTACATGATGTAACAGTGTTAGAGGATGTCAGTGTTACATGATGTAACAGTGTTAGAGGATGTCAGTGTTACATGATGTAACAGTATTAGAGGATGTCAGTGTTACATGATGTAACAGTGTTAGAGGATGTCAGTGTTACATGATGTAACAGTGTTAGAGGATGTCAGTGTTACATGATGTAACAGTATTATAGGATGTCAGTGTTACATGATGTAACAGTGTTAGAGGATGTCAGTGTTACATGATGTAACAGTATTAGAGGATGTCAGTGTTACATGATGTAACAGTGTTAGAGGATGTCAGTGTTACATGATGTAACAGTATTAGAGGATGTCAGTGTTACATGATGTAACAGTATTAGAGGATGTCAGTGTTACATGATGTAACAGTATTAGAGGATGTCAGTGTTACATGATGTAACAGTATTAGAGGATGTCAGTGTTACATGATGTAACAGTGTTAGAGGATGTCAGTGTTACATGATGTAACAGTGTTAGAGGATGTCAGTGTTACATGATGTCAGTGTTACAGATGTCAGTGTTACATGATGTAACAGTATTAGAGGATGTCAGTGTTACATGATGTCAGTGTTACATGATGTCAGTGTTACATGATGTAACAGTATTAGAGGATGTCAGTGTTACATGATGTAACAGTGTTAGAGGATGTCAGTGTTACATGATGTAACAGTATTAGAGGATGTCAGTGTTACATGATGTAACAGTATTAGAGGATGTCAGTGTTACATGATGTAACAGTGTTAGAGGATGTCAGTGTTACATGATGTAACAGTATTAGAGGATGTCAGTGTTACATGATGTAACAGTGTTAGAGGATGTCAGTGTTACATGATGTAACAGTGTTAGAGGATGTCAGTGTTACATGATGTAACAGTGTTAGAGGATGTCAGTGTTACATGATGTAACAGTATTAGAGGATGTCAGTGTTACATGATGTAACAGTGTTAGAGGATGTCAGTGTTACATGATGTAACAGTATTAGAGGATGTCAGTGTTACATGATGTAACAGTGTTAGAGGATGTCAGTGTTACATGATGTAACAGTGTTAGAGGATGTCAGTGTTACATGATGTAACAGTATTAGAGGATGTCAGTGTTACATGATGTAACAGTGTTAGAGGATGTCAGTGTTACATGATGTAACAGTGTTAGAGGATGTCAGTGTTACATGATGTAACAGTATTATAGGATGTCAGTGTTACATGATGTAACAGTGTTAGAGGATGTCAGTGTTACATGATGTAACAGTGTTAGAGGATGTCAGTGTTACATGATGTAACAGTGTTAGAGGATGTCAGTGTTACATGATGTAACAGTATTAGAGGATGTCAGTGTTACATGATGTAACAGTATTAGAGGATGTCAGTGTTACATGATGTAACAGTGTTAGAGGATGTCAGTGTTACATGATGTAACAGTGTTAGAGGATGTCAGTGTTACATGATGTAACAGTATTAGAGGATGTCAGTGTTAGAGGATGTCAGTGTTACATGATGTAACAGTGTTAGAGGATGTCAGTGTTACATGATGTAACAGTGTTAGAGGATGTCAGTGTTACATGATGTAACAGTATTAGAGGATGTCAGTGTTACATGATGTAACAGTGTTAGAGGATGTCACATATAATAATACATTTTCTTTCAAAGATAAATTTCTATATTTCATTGGAAAGCATATAATAAATATACTTATTCAAATGTTACTCTACTCTATGCACCTCACATTGCAATATACCTGGTGTATGCCAGGAAACACAGGCATTCTTAGAAACATGTGCAGGTCTGTTTATACCACAAACATAGACATGCATCATTACTCATGTACCGTTTCCAGCCGACTAACTGAAAATAATACTTGTTGCAGGCCAGGAACCAAAAGTCTGAATACATAAAAACATAATCATTATCCCTACATTAGTTTCACAGTAAGGAACCAGCAAAGTCATTAGAAATGTCTGTTTATACCAGACACATAAAACGTAACATTACTCATTCAATGTTTCCAGAAACATTATGATGGAAAGACTAATTCCTTCACAAATCCAACATAACAACCATGAAACTTCTCAATTGCCAATAAACATCCATTAACTTTCTAAAATTACCCAAATTAGGTGTCCAAAAATGTCCATTGTTTTAATTAAATTTTCATGCGGTATGTTAATTGCCAAGTTATTGCCTGATTGGAATGTATGCCAAGAATGTGTTTGATTTGTTCCTGGTTCTCATTGTATGCACGATATCAACGTAAGTAAGTCATTGTATACACGGTATCAAAGTAAATCATTGTATATACAATATCAATGTAAATCATTGTATGCACGATATCAACGTAAATCATTGTATGCATGATATCAATGTAAATCATTGTATGCACGATATCAATGTAAATCACTGTATGCATGATATCAACTTAAATCATTGTATGCACGATATCAATGTAAATCGGTGCAAGCACGATATCAACGTAAATCAGTGTATACACAATATCAACATAAATCATTGTATACACAATATCAATGTAAATTGGTATCAACATAAATCACTGTATACATGATATCAACGTAAATCATTGTATACGCAATATCAAAGTAAATACATTGTATGCACGATATCAACGTAAATCATTGTATACATGATATCAACGTAAATCATTGTATACATGATATCAACGTAAATTATTGTATACACGATATCAACGTAAATCATTGTATACATGATATCAACACAATAATTGTACACAATATCAACGTAAATCATTGTATACATGATATCAACGTAAATCATTGTATACACAATATCAAAGTAAATAAATTGTATGCACGATATCAACGCAAATCATTGTATACATGATATCAACGTAAATCATTATATACACGATATCAACATAAATCATTGTATACACGATATCAACGTAAATCATTGTATACATGATATCAGCACAAATAATTGTACACAATATCAATGTAAATCATTGTATACACAATATCAATGTAAATCGATATCAATGTAAATAAATTGTATGCACGATATCAACGTAAATCGTTGTATGCACAATATCAATGTAAATCATTGTATACATGATATCAATGTAAATCTATTTATACTATTTATAGCCTTTATTTTTCCCAGCATGCAAAGTGTTAATAGAAAACATATTCTCTTGCCTCTCCTGTGTTCATACAATAGGACACTTTTTTATGTTGATAATGCATAATTTTAACCCTTAACTTGCTGAATAAATTGGACAGAATGTGCAAACAACATAGATCCAGATATACGGTGTAATGCCGTGTCTGATCAGGATCTATGTTGTTTGCTATTCAGACAAGTGCTTTAGCTATACTATCCAAATAGGAAACAGCATAGAGCCTGATCAGATGGCACGTTCTGTGCACGTTCTGTGCCATCTGATCTAGCTCTATGCTGTTTGTAAAAGCGACTTTTGTTGTGATTGGCAGGTTAAGGGTTGAAACCAATTTCTTCGTGTTATCACTGGAACTGTCTCAACTCTTTGCATGCTGGGTAAAATTACGCTACGTCCATGTACTCGGAAAATATACTGCAGTTTGGAGACGGAAACTATTTCTGATGACTCTTTGCATGCTGGGTAAAATTACGTTACGTCCATGTACTCGGAAAATATACTGCAGTTTGGAGACGGAAACTATTTCTGATGACTCTTTGCATGCTGGGTAAAATTACGTTACGTCCATGCACTCGGAAAATATATTGCAGTTTGGAGTCGGAAACTATTTCCTCGGAAATTCCATTACATATTTGAGTGTTACTTTCACTGCTAGCGTACAAAGTGTAAATCAGAACTGTGAAGATATCAGGGCTTAAAATGGAGGGTACATTGTCTCCCATACATTTGGAGACGGAAACTATTTCTGATGACTTGCATGCTGGGTAAAATTATGTTACGTCCATGCATTCGGAAAACATACTGCAGTTTGGAGTCGGAAACTATTTCCTCGGAAATTCCATTACGTATTTGAGTGTTACTTTCACTGCTAGCGTACAAAGTGTAAATCAGAACTGTGTAGTTATCAGGGCTTAAAATGGAGGGTACATTGTCTCCCATACATCTCCCTATTGTAGGCTCAGGGAGAAATATTTGCATATGGAATATATATATGTAGAGGACATGGGACTAGGTGCACAAACCACTCTGCATTATACTTCTCCCTATAATGAAGGTGCAGCCTCCTTAAGTGACAAGATTTACCCCCCAACAGTTATGGGTGTTGCTTGTTTATACATGTTGATCTTGAAGGTATGGGTGTTGATTCATGTTGATCTTGAAGGTATGGGTGTTGATTCATGTTGATCTTGAAGGTATGGGTGTTGCTTGTTTATACATGTTGATCTTGAAGGTATGGGTGTTGATGGTATGGGTGTTGATGGTATGGGTGTTGATGGTATGGGTGTTGATGGTATGGGTGTTGAAGGTATGGGTGTTGATGGTATGGGTGTTGAAGGTATGGGTGTTGATGGTATGGGTGTTGATGGTATGGGTGTTGATGGTATGGGTGTTGA
>CM026387.1:31116918-31145189 GCA_014843695.1 Archivesica marissinica
CAAGTGATTTGAAGACAAAGACTACAGTGGTGAGGGGCAAGTGAAGACAAAGACTACAGTGGTGAGGGGCAAGTGAAGACAAAGACTACAGTGGTGAGGGGCAAGTGATTTGAAGACAAAGACTACAGTGGTGAGGAGCAAGTGATTTGAAGACAAAGACTACAGTGGTGAGGGGCACGTGATTTGAAGACAAAGACCGTAACAATTCGGCCATGGAGGCCCCTGAACCTAAAATTCTATTTACCGGTATCCATAGGTTGATCAAAGGATGCTCATAACCTCATCATGTTTTAGTGAATGATACAGTGTTACATGATGTCAAGTGTTACATGAATGTCAGTGTTACATGATGTCAGTGTTACATGATGTAAGTGTTACATGACGTAACAGTGTTAGAGGATGTCAGTGTTACATGATGTAAGTGTTACATGACGTAACAGTGTTAGAGGATGTCAGTGTTACATGATGTAACAGTATTAGAGGATGTCAGTGTTACATGATGTAACAGTGTTAGAGGATGTCAGTGTTACATGATGTAACAGTATTAGAGGATGTCAGTGTTACATGATGTAACAGTGTTAGAGGATGTCAGTGTTACATGATGTAACAGTGAAACAACAAAACAATTAGAGGATGTCAGTGTTACATGATGTAACAGTATTAGAGGATGTCAGTGTTACATGAAACAAAACAACATGATGTAACAGTATTAGAGGATGTCAGTGTTACATGATGTAACAGTATTAGAGATGTCAGTGTTACATGATGTAACAGTGTTAGAGGATGTCAGTGTTACATGATGTAACAGTGTTAGAGGATGTCAGTGTTACATGATGTAACAGTGTTAGAGGATGTCAGTGTTACATGATGTAACAGTATTAGAGGATGTCAGTGTTACATGATGTAACAGTGTTAGAGGATGTCAGTGTTACATGATGTAACAGTATTAGAGGATGTCAGTGTTACATGATGTAACAGTATTAGAGGATGTCAGTGTTACATGATGTAACAGTATTAGAGGATGTCAGTGTTACATGATGTAACAGTGTTAGAGGATGTCAGTGTTACATGATGTAACAGTATTAGAGGATGTCAGTGTTACATGATGTAACAGTATTAGAGGATGTCAGTGTTACATGATGTAACAGTATTAGAGGATGTCAGTGTTACATGATGTAACAGTATTAGAGGATGTCAGTGTTACATGATGTAACAGTATTAGAGGATGTCAGTGTTACATGATGTAACAGTATTAGAGGATGTCAGTGTTACATGATGTAACAGTATTAGAGGATGTCAGTGTTACATGATGTAACAGTATTAGAGGATGTCAGTGTTACATGATGTAACAGTATTAGAGGATGTCAGTGTTACATGATGTAACAGTGTTACATGATGTAACAGTATTAGAGGATGTCAGTGTTACATGATGTCAGTGTTACATGATGTCAGTGTTACATGATGTAACAGTGTTACATGATGTAACAGTATTAGAGGATGTCAGTGTTACATGATGTCAGTGTTACATGATGTCAGTGTTACATGATGTAACAGTATTAGAGGATGTCAGTGTTACATGATGTAACAGTATTAGAGGATGTCAGTGTTACATGATGTAACAGTATTAGAGGATGTCAGTGTTACATGATGTAACAGTATTAGAGGATGTCAGTGTTACATGATGTAACAGTGTTAGAGGATGTCAGTGTTACATGATGTAACAGTGTTAGAGGATGTCAGTGTTACATGATGTAACAGTATTAGAGGATGTCAGTGTTACATGATGTAACAGTATTAGAGGAGTCAGTGTTACATGATGTAACAGTGTTAGAGGATGTCAGTGTACATGATGTAACAGTGTTAGAGGATGTCAGTGTTACATGATGTAACAGTATTAGAGGATGTCAGTGTACATGATGTAACAGTGTTAGAGGATGTCAGTGTACATGATGTAACAGTGTTAGAGGATGTCAGTGTTACATGATGTAACAGTATTAGAGGATGTCAGTGTTACATGATGTAACAGTATTAGAGGATGTCAGGTTACATGATGTAACAGTGTTAGAGGATGTCAGTGTTACATGATGTAACAGTATAGAGGATGTCAGGTTACATGATGTAACAGTATTAGAGGATGTCAGTGTTACATGAGTAACAGTATTAGAGGATGTCAGTGTTACATGATGTAACAGTATTAGAGGATGTCAGTGTTACATGATGTAACAGTATTAGAGGATGTCAGTGTTACATGATGTAACAGTATTAGAGGATGTCAGTGTTACATGATGTAACAGTATTAGAGGATGTCAGTGTTACATGATGTAACAGTGTTAGAGGATGTCAGTGTTACATGATGTAACAGTGTTAGAGGATGTCAGTGTTACATGATGTAACAGTGTTAGAGGATGTCACATATAATAATACATTTTCTTTCAAAGATAAATTTCTATATTTCATTGGAAAGCATATAATAAATATACTTATTCAAATGTTACTCTACTCTATGCACCTCACATTGCAATATACCTGGTGTATGCCAGGAAACACAGACATTCTTAGAAACATGTGCAGGTCTGTTTATACCACAAACATAGACCTGCATCATTACTCATGTACCGTTTCCAGCCGACTAACTGAAAATAATACTTGTTGCAGGCCAGGAACCAAAAGTCTGAATACATAAAAACATAATCATTATCCCTACATTAGTTTCACAGTAAGGAACCAGCAAAGTCATTAGAAATGTCTGTTTATACCAGACACATAAAACGTAACATTACTCATTCAATGTTTCCAGAAACATTATGATGGAAAGACTAATTCCTTCACAAATCCAACATAACAACCATGAAACTTCTCAATTGCCAATAAACATCCATCAACTTTCTAAAATTACCCAAATTAGGTGTCCAAAAATGTCCATTGTTTTAATTAAATTTTCATGCGGTATGTTAATTGCCAAGTTATTGCCTGATTGGAATGTATGCCAAGAATGTGTTTGATTTGTTCCTGGTTCTCATTGTATGCACGATATCAACGTAAGTAAGTCATTGTATACACGGTATCAACGTAAATAATTGTATGCACGATATCAACGTAAGTAAGTCATTGTATGCACGATATCAACGTAAGTAAGTCATTGTATGCACGATATCAACGTAAGTAAGTCATTGTATGCACGATATCAACGTAAGTAAGTCATTGTATGCACGATATCAACGAAGTAAGTCATTGTATGCACGATATCAACGTAAGTAAGTCTGTATGCACGATATCAACGTAAGTAAGTCATTGTATGCACGAAACAACGTAAGTAAGTCATTGTATGCACGATATCAACGTAAGTAAGTCATTGTATGCACGATATCAACGTAAGTAAGTCATTGTATGCACGATATCAACGTAAGTAAGTCATTGTATGCACGATATCAACGTAAGTAAGTCATTGTATGCACGATATCAATGTAAATCATTGTATGCATGATATCAATGTAAATCATTGTATGCATGATATCAACGTAAATCATTGTATGCACGATATCAATGTAAATCACTGTATGCATGATATCAACGTAAATCATTGTATGCACGATATCAATGTAAATCACTGTATGCATGATATCAATGTAAATCATTGTATGCATGATATCAACGTAAATTATTGTATGCACGATATCAATGTAAATCATTGTATGCATGATATCAATGTAAATCATTGTATGCATGATATCAACGTAAATCATTGTATACACGGTATCAAAGTAAATCATTGTATGCACGATATCAATGTAAATCATTGTATGCATGATATCAACGTAAATCATTGTATACACGGTATCAACGTAAATCATTGTATGCACGATATCAATGTAAATCGGTGCAAGCACAATATCAACGTAAATCAGTGTATACACAATATCAACGTAAATCATTGTATACACAATATCAATGTAAATTGGTATCAACATAAATCACTGTATACATGATATCAACGTAAATCATTGTATACGCAATATCAAAGTAAATACATTGTATGCACGATATCAACGTAAATCATTGTATACATGATATCAACGTAAATCATTGTATACATGATATCAACATAAATTATTGTATACACGATATCAATGTAAATCATTGTATACATGATATCAACACAAATAATTGTACACAATATCAACGTAAATCATTGTATACATGATATCAACGTAAATCATTGTATACACAATATCAAAGTAAATAAATTGTATGCACGATATCAACGCAAATCATTGTATACATGATATCAACGTAAATCATTATATACACGATATCAACATAAATCATTGTATACACGATATCAATGTAAATCATTGTATACATGATATCAGCACAAATAATTGTACACAATATCAATGTAAATCATTGTATACACAATATCAATGTAAATCGATATCAATGTAAATAAATTGTATGCACGATATCAACGTAAATCGTTGTATGCACAATATCAATGTAAATCATTGTATACATGATATCAATGTAAATCTATTTATACTATTTATAGCCTTTATTTTTCCCAGCATGCAAAGTGTTAATAGAAAACATATTCTCTTGCCTCTCCTGTGTTCATACAATAGGACACTTTTTTATGTTGATAATGCATAATTTTAACCCTTAACTTGCTGAATAAATTGGACAGAATGTGCAAACAACATAGATCCAGATATACGGTGTAATGCCGTGTCTGATCAGGATCTATGTTGTTTGCTATTCAGACAAGTGCTTTAGCTATACTATCCAAATAGGAAACAGCATAGAGCCTGATCAGATGGCACGTTCTGTGCACGTTCTGTGCCATCTGATCTAGCTCTATGCTGTTTGTAAAAGCGACTTTTGTTGTGATTGGCAGGTTAAGGGTTGAAACCAATTTCTTCGTGTTATCACTGGAACTGTCTCTCAACTCTTTGCATACTGGGTAAAATTACGCTACGTCCATGTACTCGGAAAATATACTGCAGTTTGGAGACGGAAACTATTTCTGATGACTCTTTGCATGCTGGGTAAAATTACGTTACGTCCATGTACTCGGAAAATATACTGCAGTTTGGAGACGGAAACTATTTCTGATGACTCTTTGCATGCTGGGTAAAATTACGTTACGTCCATGCACTCGGAAAATATATTGCAGTTTGGAGTCGGAAACTATTTCCTCGGAAATTCCATTACATATTTGAGTGTTACTTTCACTGCTAGCGTACAAAGTGTAAATCAGAACTGTGAAGATATCAGGGCTTAAAATGGAGGGTACATTGTCTCCCATACATTTGGAGACGGAAACTATTTCTGATGACTTGCATGCTGGGTAAAATTATGTTACGTCCATGCATTCGGAAAACATACTGCAGTTTGGAGTCGGAAACTATTTCCTCGGAAATTCCATTACGTATTTGAGTGTTACTTTCACTGCTAGCGTACAAAGTGTAAATCAGAACTGTGTAGTTATCAGGGCTTAAAATGGAGGGTACATTGTCTCCCATACATCTCCCTATTGTAGGCTCAGGGAGAAATATTTGCATATGGAATATATATATGTAGAGGACATGGGACTAGGTGCACAAACCACTCTGCATTATACTTCTCCCTATAATGAAGGTGCAGCCTCCTTAAGTGACAAGATTTACCCCCCAACAGTTATGGGTGTTGCTTGTTTATACATGTTGATCTTGAAGGTATGGGTGTTGATTCATGTTGATCTTGAAGGTATGGGTGTTGATTCATGTTGATCTTGAAGGTATGGGTGTTGCTTGTTTATACATGTTGATCTTGAAGGTATGGGTGTTGATGGTATGGGTGTTGATGGTATGGGTGTTGATGGTATGGGTGTTGATGGTATGGGTGTTGAAGGTATGGGTGTTGATGGTATGGGTGTTGAAGGTATGGGTGTTGATGGTATGGGTGTTGATGGTATGGGTGTTGATGGTATGGGTGTTGAATGGTATGGGTGTTGATGGTATGATGGGTGTTGATGTTATGGGTATTGATGGTACGGGTGTTGATGGTAGGGTGTTGATGGTATGGGTGTTGATGGTATGATGGGTGTTGATGTTATGGGTGTTGATGGTATGGGTGTTGATGGTATGGGTATTGATGGTACGGGGTTGATGGTATGGGTGTTGAAGGTATGGGTGTTGATGGTATGGGTGTTGATGGTATGGGTGTTGATGGTATGGGTGTTGATGGTATGGATGTTGATGGTATGGGTGTTGATGGTATGGGTGTTGATGGTATGATGGGTGTTGATGGTATGATGGGTGTTGATGGTATGATGGGTGTTGATGTTATGGGTATTGATGGTAGGTGTTGATGGTATGGGTGTTGATGGTATGGGTGTTGATGGTATGATGGTGTGATGTTATGGGTATTGATGGTATGGGTGTTGATGGTATGGGTGTTGATGGTATGGGTGTTGATGGTATGGGTGTTGATGGTATGATGGGTGTGATGGTATGGGTGTTGATGGTATGGGTGTTAATGGTATGGGTGTTGATGGTATGGATGTTGATGGTATGAAGGGTGTTGATGTTTGGGTGTTGATGGTATGGGTGTTGAAGGTACGGGTGTTGATGGTACGGGTGTTGATGGTATGATGGGTGTGATGGTATGGGTGTTGATGGTATGGGGTGTGATGGTATATGGGTGGTTTGATGGTATGGATGTTGATGGTAGGGTGTTGATGGTATGGGTGTTGATGTATGATGGGTGTTGATGGTATGATGGGGTTGATGGTAGATGGGTGTTGATGTATGGGATTGATGGTACGGGTGTTGGTGATGGTATGGGTGGTGATGGTATGGGGTGTTGATGTTATGGGTATTGATGGTATGGTTGTTGATGGTATGGGTGTTGATGGTATGGGTGTTGATGGTATGGGTGTGATGGGTGAGGGTGGTGATGGTGGTATTGGGTGTTGATGGGTATGGGTGAATGGTATGGGTGTTGATGGTATGGATGTGATGGTATGAGGTGTGTTGATGTTATGGGTGTTGATGGTATGGGTGTTGAAGGTACGGGTGTTGATGGTAGGGTGTTGATGGTATGATGGGTGTTGATGGTATGATGGGTGTTGATAGTATGGGTGTTGAAGTATGGGTGTTGATGGTACGGATGTTGATGGTATGAGGGGTGTTGATGTTATGGGTGTTGATGGTACGGGTGTTGAAGGTACGGGTGTTAATGGTACGGGTGTTGATGGTATGGGTGTTGATGGTATGGGTGTTGATGGTATGGGTGTTGATGGTATGGATGTTGATAGTACGGGTGTTGATGGTATGGGTGTTGATGGTATGGGTGTTGATGGTATGGGTATTGATGGTATGTGTGTTGATGGTACGGGTGTTGATGGTATGGGTGTTGATGGTATGGGTATTGATGGTATGGGTGTTGCTTGTAGGTACACTACCGTATTGACATTGAATATATGTCTATTGTGAACGTATGGATACAGAGTCCGACTTGCAACCTGGTGATTGTGAATTGGGAGCGCACCAGAACAACAGTGGTGCTGTCCTTAGGCAAGACACTTAAATCCACATTGCCTCAACTTCCTGCCTCATAACGATGGATTCAATCTGGAATGGGGTCTCTAGAGTGACCAAATTAATTTGTAAAAACTTGCAATCAAACTTGCAATAAATATTCAGCACTATTATAATGCCATAAATCATCAACCCGTTTTGAACCAAACCCATAAAAATGTTGAAGCCAACAATGAATGGAAGCTTAAATATGTTGTGGTACAGCTAACATTATGTCAGTGACAATTAACCGCAAGCTTTAAATATTACAAAATCCATTGCATTTATTTCTAAATAATTCAAAATATTGCGGTTACGATCATAGAAAGTTATCTCAAACTATAAACCCTTGAATAACGATTTAGCCATACCCAAAACTCTAAAATTCACATTCTTAAAAATGTTGAACCTTTATATATTTCTAATCCATGTTGAGGTTCTTGACATTCCTAGAAGCAATACTTACATATATAGATGATGCAATACTTACATATATAGACGAAGCAATACTTACATATATAGATGATGCAATACTTACATATATAGATGATGCAATACTTACATATATAGATGATGCAATACTTACATATATAGATGATGCAATACTTACATATATAGACGAAGCAATACTTACATATATAGACGATGCAATACTTACATATATATAGATGATGCAATACTTAATATATAGATGATGCATACTACATATATAGATGAAGCAAACTTACATATATAGATGATGCAATACTTACATATATAGATGATGCAATACTACATATATAGATGAAGCAATACTTACATATATAGATGATGCAATACTTACATATATAGACGATGCAATACTTACATATATAGATGATGCAATACTTACATATATAGATGATGCAATACTTACATATATAGATGATGCAATACTTACATATATAGATGATGCAATACTTACATATATAGATGATGCAATACTTACATATATAGATGATGCAATACTTACATATATAGACGAAGCAATACTTACATATATAGACGATGCAATACTTACATATATAGATGATGCAATACTTACATATATAGATGATGCAATACTTACATATATAGATGATGCAATACTTACATATATAGATGATGCAATACTTACATATATAGATGATGCAATACTTACATATATAGATGATGCAATACTTACATATATAGACGAAGCAATACTTACATATATAGACGATGCAATACTTACATATATAGACGATGCAATACTTACATATATAGATGATGCAATACTTACATATATAGATGATGCAATACTTACATATATAGATGATGCAATACTTACATATATAGATGATGCAATACTTACATATATAGATGATGCAATACTTACATATATAGACGAAGCAATACTTACATATATAGACGATGCAATACTTACATATATAGACGATGCAATACTTACATATATAGATGATGCAATACTTACATATATAGATGATGCAATACTTACATATATAGATGATGCAATACTTACATATATAGACGAAGCAATACTTACATATATAGACGATGCAATACTTACATATATAGACGATGCAATACTTACATATATAGATGATGCAATACTTACATATATAGATGATGCAATACTTACATATATAGATGATGCAATACTTACATATATAGATGATGCAATACTTACATATATAGATGATGCAATACTTACATATATAGACAATGCAATACTTACATATATAGATGATGCAATACTTACATATATAGATGATGCAATACTTACATATATAGATGATGCAATACTTACATATATAGATGATGCAATACTTACATATATAGATGATGCAATACTTACATTATAGATGATGCAATACTTACATATATAGACGAAGCAATACTTACATATATAGACGATGCAATACTTACATATATAGATGATGCAATACTTACATATATAGATGATGCAATACTTACATATATAGACGAAGCAATACTTACATATATAGATGATGCAATACTTACATATATAGATGATGCAATACTTACATATATAGATGCAATACTTACATATATAGATGATGCAATACTTACATATATAGACGAAGCAATACTTACATATATAGATGATGCAATACTTACATATATATAGATGATGCAATACTTACATATATAGATGATGCAATACTTACATATATAGATGATGCAATACTTACATATATAGATGATGCAATACTTACATATATAGATGCAATACTTACATATATAGATGATGCAATACTTACATATATAGACGAAGCAATACTTACATATATAGATGATGCAATACTTACATATATATAGATGATGCAATACTTACATATATAGATGATGCAATACTTACATATATAGATGATGCAATACTTACATATATAGATGATGCAATACTTACATATATAGATGATGCAATACTTACATATATAGACGAAGCAAAAATAGAAACAGAACTAGATCAGTGTATTCAATGTCAATATTGGGCTTGAAATTAGAAACCAAATTAATTGATATATTATGCAATATTTAGAATTGCAATAAGCTAGACCTCGAGTACGCTGTGCAGATTATACAAGAACTACTGCAAACATTCAACATCTATTCATTTCTAGTTCTCCTTTGGTCTCAATATATCAAGTGGCTTTCCTAATTGCGACATTTCGAGAGCTTTTCACACAATATAAGGACATAAAGAGCTGTTATACCCCCATATAACTGTTTTCTGCAGAACCTTTGCACATGTCTGCAATATTTACAGATTAATCTGATACACTACGTGGCAATTGTAATTGAAATATCAAATATCCATTTTGGAAAGTTTTTAAAGAAATCTAAAATACCTGATCATCATGTACCCATTGTGCTCCGTAGTTCTACCCATTGTGCTCCGTAGTTCTACGCTTTATTCATTGATTAATGCGATATTAACAATTCATATTTTTAGCTTGAATACATGTATATAATATGAATAAGGCAAAGCCTCAAAGCGAGCTCAATCATAGAGCCATAGCATAGCTAAATCCGAATGATTGAATCCACGGTCGGGGCTAATAGAAGTATTTTCTCCTGTAGTGTATTGTATAAACATGTATGTAAAAAGATATGTCTTTTGAACAGTGTGATAGTGTTACTGCTGCTGTTACTGTTACTATTTCTACTGTGCAGCAAGGATTACGATAGTGTACATATTTTGATAATAAAAATTAAATTAAAGCTGAATTATGAAATCATTGAAAAGATTTTGCAGTATCAAGTAAACATTTTTTAATATTCATATAATTAAGTAATTGTACACCCGATTTCCATAAAAAAATAAGAATTATGAAGCAAATAAAAAATAAATTAAAAAAATGCCCATACTGGGATTTGAACATCGGTCATCTGGATCTGTAGGCAAATGCTTTACCACAAGGCCAACTTTCCCAACGTATCATACTGCATTATAATCTTTAATATGTATATGCAGATGCATGCGCGTTCTTTCCATCAGTATACACATGACTAAATTTGGATACAGGGCACAATTTTTAAACTTTTCTTGTATATATATCTATTGTCAGCAGTCAAAACACTTGGTATACTGGTAATGGCGGGCACCTATTTCAGGAATTTTTTGAACCCCTAAAATGCACTTTCATACATTTTTGTACAATCTGTCACTTGTTACTTTCTCAACACATTTGCCAACTGAATTTCTAGATAGAATGCTACATTTATATAATGTAATCAGTGTGTATGGAGTGCGTTGTATGCTTGCTGTATTGTTTTGGTGTTTTATTTTCATTTATCACTGTAAATTTTGTATGTCTGAGGGCCTCATGGAAGATTAGTTTTGTAACTAAATGTGTAACCCTCTTTAAATAAAGTCTATTATTATTATTATTATATTTAGACTAATTAAAGTGGCCATTTTGTCTGTCGATTTGAAAATTTAAATCCGATTTTAGACTGTTTCCAACGATGTGTTATTACATTCGTTCAATCGACATGCATTTTATTTGCCTAAAAATGTTTATACTGTACCATAATATTGCGCTTGTTGATTTTTTACAGTGTCAGTGAATGTTAATCTGGCTTATAAGAATGCTTTCAAACTAATCTCACATCTCGCTAAGAAATTGTTAACATTTGTTGAGACTCTTAACTATTCTCCCACATTTTCCGGTACGAAGATTTTAATTTAGATAATACCAACACTCTCAACTCGCGCTACTGTAAAGCTCTCTACCCTAGCGGACCTGAGGCGCTTAGATTAGTTTATACAAACTAATAGCTCGATTGCGAAACAAGTTCTTTCAACTTATATTAATCACTCTCGAGACTCCATTCCTGATGAAAGAGAGAATTTAAATGCCTTGCCTAAGGGCACAATCGTAACGGCTCCAGCGAGGCTCGAACTTCGGCCCTTACGCACCTGATATGCTATATTATATTTCGGGTTTTACGCCTGCATCAGCACCATTTTGGGCTATATCGCCGGCGGGCAGTTTACCTAACAACACCATTCCTGGGCAGGCTCCAGTGGTTAACCAGTACTTGGGTGCACCAACCTCTGTAAGAAACTGCCAACTTTTTCATATATAAATGAGACACAGCCTGAGCGGGGCTCGAACCCGTGACCATCAGTGATGATAGGTTACAGTGGTATACAAGTCAGTGACCTTAACCACTCGACAACGGAGGCGGATACCTTACGCACCTGAAGCGAACGCTCTACCACTACACTATCATGGCTTCCATGCGGTGCTTAGAGGTCTCTATACTTGTGGAATAAATACCAAGGGAGGGATGGAAGTCTCTCCAGAAGTTGGTATGCATTTCACATGTGTCACATGTATGGAATATCAATGTAAACAGTACTTACATGTCTGACTTTAGCAGCTGCACGACTCAGATGATCGTAGTCCGGGTGACCGGGATCCGTCTCTTGTAGAAGCTCATTGAGATACTTGTCATACTCCGGAATTCTCTGCACCTGGAAGCAACAAGGGAACAACTCAATCTCAATGCTATCCTATAGACATCTATATCTCTATAGAATTAATCTCAATGCTATCCTATAGACATCTATATCTCTATAGAATCAATCTCAATGCTATCCTATAGACATCTATATCTCTATAGAATCCGTTACTAAGAGCAGGGCTCATGCTAGAGGGCGACACGGGCGAAATAAGTCATATAATCGCCCCAGTATAGGGATCGCGACTTCACCCACTGGGGTCCCACTTCTCCCTCATTTTTGTTTTTGTTTTACAATTTTCATACAAATTCTTGTCCAGGAAGCGGTATAGCATTCCTGTATTTAATAGTCATTGTGTATTTTAACACCAATTTGTTGAAATTCATTTATATAATACGATATAAGGAAATCACGCAGTTTCTCATTTCTTCCAAATATTCTCACCCAGGACGAGTCCTGCTAAGAGGATATTATATACTGTATCTTCAATTTCATCTTCTTCTTCATGTTCATTTGCTTCATTTATAGTATCAATTGCAAGCAGTTCAACCTGGTTATGAAACCTTCTATATTCACCAATACCTGGTTTGGCTTCAGAAGCTATTCCGAATTGATTTAAAGCTTTTATTTTTTATTTCTTTCCCATAACCCTTTCCTTCATAGAGATTTAGATTAACCCATTCAACACCAAGTAACTCACATGGACTGGTCCATGATATTCATAAACCAATAAATGAATCAGAAAATCACATTTGGACAAGTTCATTTATCAAAATGGGTAATTATGTCTAAAAATAGTCATATCACTGGCAAAAAGTGCAGATCCTGATGAGACGGCTTGTCACGAGCCGGCTCATCTGGATCTACACTTTTTGTAAGCCTATTTAGAGGTCTGTGGTGTTGAAAGGGTTAATATACTATTATATCTCCATACAAATGACATAAGTAGTGGCCATATCTATCCCACCTCCATAGATATTACTGGGACTACATGAGATTCTGGTCTTTATTATGAACATTGGATTGGCTACTACATTGTCAATGTATGTCGTATTGATCAAGAGGTGCTTCTATGAGGGAAATGGTTAAAACACATACAATAAGAAACACTGTCATACATGCACAAGTATCGACAGGCAAGTACATGTAATACATATGTCCATCAGTCACATTCAACACATCATACACATTTTTCCTTCGTAACTTACTCCTGTTGTATTGTTATTGTTGTTATGATGTTCTAGTTGTTGTTGTTGTTGTTGTTACTGTTGTTGTTGGTTGGTGTAAAATTTATGCTGTCCAATTAGCACAGTGGTTAGCATGCTCGCTTCTTTCTCACCGATGCAACACAGGTTCAATCCTTGGACCGGGAAGTATGTCAGATGGTACATTGTGATTGCCAAATCGGACAGGTGGGTTTTCTCCGGATACTCCGGTTTCCTCCCACATGAATGACCACTGTGATGATATACGCTTTCACCCAAGCCATGCACTAATAGCAATTAATATTAGTTATAAAAGCTTGTTTCGCAATTGTTGTAAAATAAATAATGTCTATGTTAATCCTTTTAACAGTTCATAATTATTTATTTAATCATATTTTACTGAATTCATCATGATATAATATACAACACAATGTTACAAAAATATAGCATGACAAGTGTTAACAACATTAGAAAACGGCCCACTCATAATTATGTATTTGTTCAGTTTATATGGTGACAAACAGGCCGGGACATTATGAGATAGAGAATCACAACTTTCACATTTGCTGGAAAAACAATTAAATGTTCAGATGCTATTTAACACTATTAACGCTATTTATGTAGCTATGATGTCATGAGTCATGACTAGTTACCCACAAATATTCAAAATGGCAGCCATTTTGAACAATATTTCAACTTTTCAAATTCCTATGGATGATTAAATTTATTTTGAAGTGTGATTTTCACAAGTTGTTAGTATTATGCTGGCATATCTACATGTAGATGGGCATAACTCTTTGTACGGTAGCGGTGTAAATATTAAACAGTGAAATAGGTCACACAATTTTATTTTATTAGAATTGTGTCGTTCGATTTCTAGAATTTTTAGTTACAAATAAGAACAAAAAATTAATGAATTCTCATGTATTACAATTATTTGAGCTATTTATAGCCTTTATTTTACCCAGCATGCAACGAGATAAATGGGCAAACAGTCTGCCCAAATGTTTCCTTTTAAGTTACCTTTTACAATCATTGAAGAATAATGCAGCCGTCCAACTTCTAAATATAGAACACAAGATCGAACACTATAGATTACTATGGTTTATAGGGTTAACCCAATGCACACCTAGAAGCAGCACTGGTCATGTCCTTGCACATGCTTTATAGGGTTAACCCAATGCACACCTAGAAGCAGCACTGGTCAGGTCCTTGCACATGCTTTATAGGGTTAACCAAATGCACACCTAGAAGCAGCACTGGTCATGTCCTTGCACATGCTTTATAGGGTTAACCCAATGCACACCTAGAAGCAACCTGGTCATGTCCTTGCACATGCTTTATAGGGTTAACCCAATGCACACCTAGAAGCAGCACTGGTCATGTCCTTGCACTGTTGCACATGCTTTATAGGGTTAACCAAATGCACACCTAGAAGCAACACTGGTCATGTCCTTGCAAGTGCTTTATAGGGTTAACACAATGCACACCTAGAAGCAGCACTGGTCATGTCCTTGCACATGCTTTATAGGGTTAACCCAATGCACACCTAGAAGCAGCACTGGTCATGTCCTTGCACATGCTTTATAGGGTTAACCCAATGCACACCTAGAAGCAGCACTGGTCATGTCCTTGCACATGCTTTATAGGGTTAACCCAATGCACACCTAGAAGCAGCACTGGTCATGTCCTTGCACATGCTTTATAGGGTTAACCCAATGCACACCTAGAAGCAGCACTGGTCATGTCCTTGCACATGCTTTATAGGGTTAACCCAATGCACACCTAGAAGCAGCACTGGTCATGTCCTTGCACATGCTTTATAGGGTTAACCCAATGCACACCTAGAAGCAGCACTGGTCATGTCCTTGCACTTGCACATGCTTTATAGGGTTAACCAAATGCACACCTAGAAGCAACACTGGTCATGTCCTTGCACATGCTTTATAGGGTTAACCCAATGCACACCTAGAAGCAGCACTGGTCATGTCCTTGCACATGCTTTATAGGGTTAACCCAATGCACACCTAGAAGCAGCACTGGTCATGTCCTTGCACATGCTTTATAGGGTTAACCCAATGCACACCTAGAAGCAGCACTGGTCATGTCCTTGCACATGCTTTATAGGGTTAACCCAATGCACACCTAGAAGCAGCACTGGTCATGTCCTTGCACATGCTTTATAGGGTTAACCCAATGCACACCTAGAAGCAGCACTGGTCATGTCCTTGCACATGCTTTATAGGGTTAACCCAATGCACACCTAGAAGCACCCTGGTCATGTCCTTGCACATGCTTTATAGGGTTAACCCAATGCACACCTAGAAGCAGCACTGGTCATGTCCTTGCACATGCTTTATAGGGTTAACCCAATGCACACCTAGAAGCAGCACTGGTCATGTCCTTGCACATGCTTTATAGGGTTAACCCAATGCACACCTAGAAGCAGCACTGGTCATGTCCTTGCACATGCTTTATAGGGTTAACCCAATGCACACCTAGAAGCAGCACTGGTCATGTCCTTGCACATGCTTTATAGGGTTAACCCAATGCACACCTAGAAGCAGCACTGGTCATGTCCTTGCACTGTTGCACATGCTTTATAGGGTTAACCCAATGCACACCTAGAAGCACACTGGTCATGTCCTTGCACGTGCTTTATAGGGTTAACCCAATGCACACCTAGAAGCAGCACTGGTCATGTCCTTGCACATGCTTTATAGGGTTAACCCAATGCACACCTAGAAGCAGCACTGGTCATGTCCTTGCACATGCTTTATAGGGTTAACCCAATGCACACCTAGAAGCAGCACTGGTCATGTCCTTGCACATGCTTTATAGGGTTAACCCAATGCACACCTAGAAGCAGCACTGGTCATGTCCTTGCACATGCTTTATAGGGTTAACCAAATGCACACCTAGAAGCAACACTGGTCATGTCCTTGCACGTGCTTTATAGGGTTAACCCAATGCACACCTAGAAGCAGCACTGGTCATGTCCTTGCACATGCTTTATAGGGTTAACCCAATGCACACCTAGAAGCAGCACTGGTCATGTCCTTGCACATGCTTTATAGGGTTAACCCAATGCACACCTAGAAGCAGCACTGGTCATGTCCTTGCACATGCTTTATAGGGTTAACCCAATGCACACCTAGAAGCAGCACTGGTCATGTCCTTGCACATGCTTTATAGGGTTAACCCAATGCACACCTAGAAGCAGCACTGGTCATGTCCTTGCACATGCTTTATAGGGTTAACCCAATGCACACCTAGAAGCACCCTGGTCATGTCCTTGCACGTGCTTTATAGGGTTAACCAATGCACACCTAGAAGCAGCACTGGTCATGTCCTTGCACATGCTTTATAGGGTTAACCCAATGCACACCTAGAAGCAGCACTGGTCATGTCCTTGCACATGCTTTATAGGGTTAACCCAATGCACACCTAGAAGCAGCACTGGTCATGTCCTTGCACATGCTTTATAGGGTTAACCCAATGCACACCTAGAAGCAGCACTGGTCATGTCCTTGCACATGCTTTATAGGGTTAACCCAATGCACACCTAGAAGCAGCACTGGTCATGTCCTTGCACTGTTGCACATGCTTTATAGGGTTAACCCAATGCACACCTAGAAGCACCCTGGTCATGTCCTTGCACGTGCTTTATAGGGTTAACCCAATGCACACCTAGAAGCAGCACTGGTCATGTCCTTGCACATGCTTTATAGGGTTAACCCAATGCACACCTAGAAGCAGCACTGGTCATGTCCTTGCACATGCTTTATAGGGTTAACCCAATGCACACCTAGAAGCAGCACTGGTCATGTCCTTGCACATGCTTTATAGGGTTAACCCAATGCACACCTAGAAGCAGCACTGGTCATGTCCTTGCACATGCTTTATAGGGTTAACCCAATGCACATCTAGAAGCAGCACTGGTCATGTCCTTGCACATGCTTTATAGGGTTAACCCAATGCACACCTAGAAGCAGCACTGGTCATGTCCTTGCACTGTTGCACATGCTTTATAGGGTTAACCAAATGCACACCTAGAAGCAACACTGGTCATGTCCTTGCAAGTGCTTTATAGGGTTAACACAATGCACACCTAGAAGCAGCACTGGTCATGTCCTTGCACATGCTTTATAGGGTTAACCCAATGCACACCTAGAAGCAGCACTGGTCATGTCCTTGCACATGCTTTATTGGGTTAACCAAATGCACACCTAGAAGCAACACTGGTCATGTCCTTGCACGTGCTTTATAGGGTTAACCCAATGCACACCTAGAAGTGGCACTGGTCATGTCCTTGCATGTGCTTTATAGGGTTAACCCAATGCACACCTAGAAGCAGCACTGGTCATGTCCTTGCACATGCTTTATAGGGTTAACCCAATGCACACCTAGAAGCAGCACTGGTCATGTCCTTGCACTGTTGCACATGCTTTATAGGGTTAACCAAATGCACACCTAGAAGCAACACTGGTCATGTCCTTGCAAGTGCTTTATAGGGTTAACACAATGCACACCTAGAAGCAGCACTGGTCATGTCCTTGCACATGCTTTATAGGGTTAACCCAATGCACACCTAGAAGCAGCACTGGTCATGTCCTTGCACGTACTTTATAGGGTTAACCCAATGCACACCTAGAAGCAGCACTGGTCAGGTCCTTGCACATGCTTTATAGGGTTAACCCAATGCACACCTAGAAGCAGCACTGGTCATGTCCTTGCATGTGCTTTATAGGGTTAATATGATTATAATATGTACAATATATACAGTGTCACGTTTTAGTGTGGCCATTTTGTCAAACAAACAATGACATGAAATATTTTAAATATGATAATTAGGCTTACGAATGTCTTCTTTTTGGCTGATGTTCAAACAGTTAGGTAATAATCTAGCCATTTTACGATGCCATTTTACGTCGCGACCTAGAATACCAGCTTGAGATGAACATGAGAATTTGGTTCTATATACTATATATATTTGACATCATTACATAATAATACAAAAGTTAAAATTGGTCATATAATGAATAGCTTATAGCAATATATATAACCCCCTAAATGATTTAACCCTTCGCCAATTAGAGATTTACGTTAATATACTACTTTTATCACATTACTTTGCATGTATTCAGCTTAATACAGCCATCACATATTTTCGTGTATGTACACACGTGTAATACAACCTGGAAAGTCAATGATTGGTCGCTTGCTTTTAACACATTCGGCATATTATAGTTTGTGTTCATGCTTGATTTGTTGAAGATCAATAAAATGCTAAATATGCACTAGTTGAGTTTATAGTGATTAAATGTATTGTGTTGATTATTTGCATGGAGTATCGGGACTATTTACTACGGCGTATGGATACACCTTACTGATTTCCACGAGATGCAATAAGGCTCAAGTATACTGGCAAACTTATTTATACAAATTTATTTTAGCTCGATTGCGAAACAAGTTATTTCAACTTATATAAATCACTCTCGAGACCTCATTCCTGATGGAATCCATCGCCACGAGGGAGAGAGAAGAGGCAACGTGGAATTTAAATGCCTTGCCTAAGGGCACAATCGTAACGGCTCCAGTGGGGCTCGAACTCCGGACCTTTCGCACCTGAAGCAAACACTGCGCTATCGCGACTTCCACTGGCAAACTTATGGTTGTCGTTACTATGGTAATGTCATAAAAAAGATCTTACACATGTGGAGAAAAAGCTTGCCTATTAGAAATGTGACAGGATATGATGGTATGAGATCACTACTCATGTAAGATCCTATATATATCTCCATACATATGACGGCCATGTAGCTATCAATCAGTGGATTGTCCAGTCAGCATATCTACCCCCATCTCTACTACAAATGTTGGTTTGGCTACTACATGGTAAATATATGTAAATGTATTGATAAGTGGCACTTCTCTGTGGGGTTAAACACGACTGTGTACTTTTTACGCAGTGTCAATGTTAAATTCCTTATATATATATATATATATATATATATACACAATAGACAAAATGTCATTTAGCAACTCCTTCAGATGAGACTTTCTTTTTCTTTATTGATAAATTTATTTATCACTTTCCCCTGAATAATCAGGGCGTGGCCATCTAGAAGTATATTAGTCATCATATTTCTGGAGGATAGTACAAGATACAGAAGACAATTCCAGAAGCATCCCTACATCACGATTCTTTTACATGCCCAGTACAGACAGCCGAGTGTTGCTCTCTCCTTTGACAGCCGAGTGTTTCTCTCTCCTTTGACAGCCGAGTGTTTCTCTCTCCTTTGACAGCCAAGTGCTTCTCTCTCCTTTGACAGCCAAGTGTTGCTCTCTCCTTTGACAGCCGAGTGTTTCTCTCTCCTTTGACAGCCGAGTATTTCTCTCTCCTTTGACAGCCGAGTGTTTCTCTCTCCTTTGACAGCCAAGTGTTGATTTCTCCATTGACAGCCAAGTGTTGCTCTCTCCTTTGACAGCCGAGTGTTGCTCTCTCCTTTGACAGCCGAGTGTTGCTCTCTCCTTTGACAGCCGAGTGTTGCTCTCTCCTTTGACAGCCGAGTGTTGCTATCTCCTTTGACAGCCGAGTGTTGCTCTCTCCTTTGACAGCCAAGTGTTGCTCTCTCCTTTGACAGCCGAGTGTTGCTCTCTCCTTTGACAGCCGAGTGTTGCTCTCTCCTTTGACAGATGAGAGTTGCTCTCTACTTTGACAGCCGAGTGTTGCTCTCTCCTTTGACAGCCGAGTGTTGCTCTCTCCTTTGACAGCCAAGTGTTGCTCTCTCCTTTGACACCTGAGTGTTGCTCTCTCCTTTGACAGCCGAATGTTGCTCTCTCCTTTGACAGCCGAATGTTGCTCTCTCTCCTTTGACAGCCGAATGTTGCTCTCTCCTTTGACAGCCGAGTGTTGCATTCTCCTCCAACAACTATTGTTTACTATAGCTTGTAACTGACATTAATTATCAAATCATCTTCACAAGTGTCATATTTCAAAGAATTTACTTTAAGACAATAAATCATTCTAAAGCGTAGTTAAAATTCCGAACATGCAAATATATAACAAGCACGCTGGTACGATGTCAGAAAAACCCTAACCTGCGTGTGTGACATTATAGATTTCCACGTAAAGCCTCAATTATGTTTACCCACATAACATAAATATTATTAATGACACTAGATAGAAACAACAGTCTGGTGACAACTATAACTAAAGTATACTAGATTTGTATTACTGTACATTTGTCCAAAGTACACAAATTAAAAAGCTCTATAGTTCTAAGAAATGTGTTTCAGGGTTCAATCTAAGGTTAGAAGTGATAAAGCTCGTGATTGTGTCCTTAAATTGTGTTATTTATAAAAAAAATCAACAAAATAAGCTTAAAATACACATTATGACCATTAAATACAACATTTGAATAGATGGTGTGCTTTATGATGGGCCAGTGTAGCTTACTGGATAAAATGTTGTATGCAAATTGTAATTGTAGGGAGAAGTGGGCCCCAGAGGGCGAAGTCAGGGTCCCTTAGGCCCTTTAGAATATTTCTCTTGTTTTAATATGGTCTTTAGATACTATTTTGCATGTCACCATACAGACAATACCCTAGTCTTTAAAACTTCACCATACAGCTAGGCAAGACATCGTACAGAAAGACTCGGGTTCAATACCCTAGTCACCATACAGCTAGGCAGGAGAGACATCATACAGAAAGACTCGGGTTCAATACCCTAGTCACCATACAGCTAGGCAGGAGAGACATCGTACAGAAAAACTTGGGTTCAATACCCTAGTCACCATACAGCTAGGCAGAAGAGACATCGTACAGAAAAACTTGGGTTCAATACCCTAGTCACCATACAGCTAGGCAGAAGAGACATCGTACAGAAAAACTTGGGTTCAATACCCTAGTCACCATACAGCTAGGCAGAAGAGACATCGTACAGAAAAACTTGGGTTCAATACCCTAGTCTTACAATATCACAGTCACTAGTCTTACATTTCTAAGCCAATCAAAAGCCTCTATTTCGTTTAAAAACGGCGAAAATTATTTCCATATTGTAACGTTTTGGTTTTTATGAACCCAATACTGGTATGTTACTTATTGAATGCGCGTCTATGTTGGATATTGGATGCTCCACCTAGCGAGTTGTAGACAGAGTGTGCATGCACAACTCAGATAGTGGAGCTCAATGTACCAAATAGGACATGTATATCTGTGTAAACCAATATTGGGTGGAGCAATCTGTCTATAAGCATGATGTAAAATTGGGCAGAGCAATCTGTCTATAAGCATGATGTAAAATTGGGCGGAGCAATCTGTCTATAAGCATGATGTAAAATTGGGCGGAGCAATCTGTCTATAAGCATGATGTAAAATTGGGCGGAGCAATCTGTCTATAAGCATGATGTAAAATTGGGCGGAGCAATCTGTCTATAAGCATGATGTAAAATTGGGCGGAGCAATCTGTCTATAAGCATGACGTAAAATTGGGCAGAACAATCTGTCTATAAGCATGATGTAATATTGGGCAGAGCAATCTGTCTATAACCATGATGTAAAATTGGGCAGAGCAATCTGTCTATAAGCATGATGTAAAATTGGGCAGAGCAATCTGTCTATAAGCATGATGTAAAATTGGGCGGAGCAATCTGTCTATAAGCATGATGTAAAATTGGGCGGAGCAATCTGTCTATAAGCATGATGTAAAATTGGGCGGAGCAATCTGTCTATAAGCATGATGTAAAATTGGGCAGAACAATCTGTCTATAAGCATGATGTAATATTGGGCAGAACAATCTGTCTATAAGCATGATGTAATATTGGGCAGAACAATCTGTCTATAAGCATGATGTAAAATTGGGCGGAACAATCTGTCTATAAACATGATGTAAAATTGGGCAGAGTAAATCGCCACATTCAGTATGCATATCAGGAAAATATTGAACATTGGTTTTATTGCAGCGTACACGTACCACGGCGATACACAACATTAATATTCTACGCAAAACCTCCGACATGTTGCGAAATGTATGTAACAAAAGATATATAAGCCACTTATACATTGATGATGTAAAACTCATAAGTCGAGAGAAGTTAGACCTACCTAACCTCGACTGATCTACGTCGCACCATCGAGAAATTGATGAATGGGGAAATCGGGAAGTCAACAACTCCTTCATTTCTCCTGACATTATTCTTTGTTTCATTTACCGTATTTATTCTAATCATCACTTCTTATGGGCAGGCATTTATTAGAGACAATTGTTATTACCGTATGGAAATGAGGTAACTTGTTGCTTGAAAAAAATATGTCTGAAAAGAGAGGGGAAGGGGGCACTTAACGGAGGCTATAATATTTCAGATTGCTTAGTGGGAAAATGACGGTTATGTCGAAATGTCGGGGTGGGCATTTATTAGAATAAACACTGTATAATAGTACCCATACAGAGACAATATGGACTTCATTATGAATGAATTTCTGTGTAGCCATTAACTTAAAGATGACATTAAAGATGACAGATAATGATTATCTTGTTTTCAACTATTCAGCATATTTTGCTTGATTTTCAAGTATTGTAATTTAAATTTACCATGAATTTTAACTTTAAGAGGCGAGTTACTAGGAAGAGAACGATTTTCTTTTTAATTTTCAATCAATTACGTATCGCCAATTAAATAGACAAGACAAATTATTATTAATTGGTACATTTCGCCTTTGTGCATTAATTAACTTAACATTTAACATTGAGAATTATAAGTTTAAACTTTATTTATTTTACAATTGTAAAGCAAGTTCTAACAACTTATATTACTCACTCTCATTGGTGCGGATAAAAGCGTAAATGTGGTCATTCATGTAGGAGGAAACGGGAAAACCCGGAAAAAACCCTCCTATCCGATCTGACGACCACCGTACCATCTCATATATTTCCCGGTCCGAGGATGGAATCGCGGTCACATTGATGAGAAACGAGCGCGCTAACCACCGCGCTAATCGCTTAATATATATCAGTTAATATTAAGGTCCATATTTGCATCTCACATACCTCCCAGTCCGAAGATCGAACCCGGGTTGCATTGGTGAGAAGCGAGCATGCTAACCACTGCGCTAATCCGACAGCCGATTTAGAATTATACAGTATGATGGTGGAATTCATACAGTACGGTTGTTTGCGCACAGTATACATGACCAAAACAGTTCAAATAATTGTAGCAGACGACAATTCATTAGCTTTGTATTTGTAGCTGAAAACTCTCGAAATAATGTCATGGAATTTATTTAGAATTGTGTCATAACACTACACAATTTGAATGAAATTTCATGAAGATATTTAACCGCTATTTTCACCGCTAGCATTAACTGCCATAAGTTTGTGGAGTTCAATGTTGTATTAGAATAAATCTGGTATTAACATCTATTTATATTCCATATACCTAACAGAATTATATATTAATATTTGATGTTGATGATGATGTTGATGATGATGTTGATGATGATGATGATGTTGATGATGATGCTGTTGATGATGATGATGTTGATGATGATGATGATGTTGTTGATGATGATGATGATGATGATGATGATGTTGATGATGTTGATGATGTTGATGATGTTGATGATGATGTTGATGATGTTGATGATGATGATGTTGATGATGATGATGTTGATGATGTTGATGATGATGATGTTGATGATGATGATGTTGATGATGATGATGATGATGTTGATGATGATGATGTTGATGGGTTAACTGTTGTAAATGCGAGTATTTTCATAAAGCATCGTCTTTATGTCTGAGATGTTGTTTTCCAGAGCAGAGTCTGGAGTGCATACAATACGGCACCATAAACAACTGAAGATTTTTGTTTCTTATCTCATTATTAATTACAATTAACAGTTTCCCACTTAGAAGCATCTCTTTACACCATTTCCATTAACAGATACATTGACAATGTAGTAGTCAAACCAATGTTCATAATAAAGGTCAGAATCTCATATAGTTCCAGTGATATCTATGGAGGCGAGTGTAGACATGCTGAGACTGTCTCCGTGGTCACTGACTTATATACTACTGTTACATATCATCACTGATGGTCATTGGTTCAAGCCCCGCTAAGACCGTGTCTCTTTATATGAAAAAGTTGGCAGTTTCTTACGGAGGTAGGTGCACCAAGTACTGGTTAACCGCTTAACTTCTGATGTGATCTCGGTCCAGTCTGGTATAGAACACAACAGCGACTAAACAATTTAATATACGTTATGTTATATTTCGGGTTTTAAGCCTGCATCAGCACCATTTCGGGCTATATCGCCGGCGGGCAGATTACTTAACAACACCTTTCCTGGGCAGGCTCCAGCGGTTAACCAGTACTTGGGTGTACCAACCTCAGTAAGAAACTGCCAACTTTTTCATATAAATGAGACACGGCCTGAGCAGGGCTCGAACCCGTGACCATCGGTGATGATAGGTTACAGTGGTATACAAGTCAGCGACCTTAACCACTCGACCACGGAGGGGGACTAATTTAATATATGTAGTAGTTAGTATATTAGCCTAAATATCTATCAACATGTGGCAAAGGGACAAGCTAGCCTTCTAGTATTATTGATCAAGTATTATTAACTTGTTCTCCCATTCACAATGACAAAATAACACTGTTTAACATGGAGCAATCCTGCACATGCACGATATCGTGACTGACATGTCAATAGTTTGGGAGAGATACTATTGGGACAACTGTTTCCTCACATACAATGTCCAATCCTAATTGCCACCTGGTGCTACATAGGGGAGATACTTCAACCATTCCGTTATCATCACAAATAGTTTACAAGATGTCACTAGCACATTGGAAATCTCTACTTTGTGTTCAAATATTTATCATCACACCTTAAATAATGTCCAAATATGTGATACTCTAATCCATGTATATGTAGTGGCCACAGGATTGTACAGTTACAACAATTTGTGGTATCTGTTTGTAAGATCTGTAATCAGGTACCATACATACACGTGAAGTATCTATCTCTCATCCGTAATCCGGTACCATACACGAGAAGTATCTATCTCTCATCCGTAATCCCCATACCATACATGTGAAGTATCTATCTCTCATCTGTAATCCGGTACCATACACGAGAAGTATCTGTCTCTCATCCGCAATCCCTGTACCATACACGTGAAGCCAGGGTTGGCTTTCTTCCGGGAAGAAAGGTATTTCTTCCCTTCCGTGGGAAGAAACATGGGAAAAAAGGGAAGAAACACCTTTCTTCCCGGAAGAAATGGGAGAAACTAGGAAGAAACTGGGAATAAAGTGTGATATTTTTATTGCATCACTGTCAGCAACTATAAGAGAATAATATTTACATATATACATTAGCACAATGTTCTCACAATTAGCAGTCTTCACATCAGGTAGATAAGCATGTAAAAAAACAGCAGTTAATAATCAATCTCAAGATCACCTCTCAGGAGCCGGAAACAGAACACTAACTTTCCTGCAGTTTGATTTCCTAGTCTGTTCCTAATTTTACTGTGGATCTGTCCAAAGTTGGAAAATATACGCTCTACTGACGCTGAGGAAGCTGGTGCCTGTAGAAGACATACCACAAAGTCTACAAAGTCAGAATTTACACCACTGGATTTAGCTGCTTTCCACCAGGTAACTGGATCCATCCGAAGTGCTGCCTCATTGAAAAATGCAGCAGGGTATGGTGTGGATTTGGCTTGAAAGGCAATCAGCTCAGTGATGAAGGCAGGACTCTTGGACATAATAAAGTCATTAACAATCTCCAATTGTCAAGCAGATAGTTTAACACCCTGATATGCTGGATGTAGTTTGTAAGCTGTAAAGTGTTCTGGTATGATTGCTTGCTTAAACCGCTTTGTGACAAGGGTCTTGTGCGCTGGTGACTGAAGATTGGGATTATCCAGAAGAGACAGCCATGTATGGCACGCTGATGCCAGAGGAGTAGTCTGCCTGGCAAGCATCAATAGCAGTTGCTACAGGGCGAAGCAGCTCTGCCATATCCTTGGAATTCCTATAGATATTGATATCCTGTATCTTTTTGGCAATGGTTTGGTCAATCTCATCCTCATGGTCCTGAACAATCTTCATGTAGCTGGTTCTGTTGGCAATATAGCTGTCAAAACAGGTGAGTTGAGACTTCCAGCGTGTTTCTCCAGGGAGCTGTGGTTTCTTACTTTCGGCACACTCAGACAGCCAAGCACATGCTTATGGTGGTTGCGAAAATACTTCTGTACTTCCACAACATGCTTCATCACTGACTGTGAAGTTAGATCCAGCCCAAGTAAGTTGAGCCAGTGGGCAGAGCAGCCATACACAGTGAGGTCTGGGTCATCTTCTTGTAAGGCAGCACGCATTTTTTCCATGTTCTTAGCATTGTCAGTACATACTCCAGATACAGTGCAGTTGTAGTTTTCCCTTGCCTTTTTGATGGACTCCTGACACAACATCTTGCAATTGTCCCCTGTTTATGACATATATCCAGTAGGCAACTTGCAATTATAGGTTCGTTGTGGCAATTACTCCAGCCGTCTTGTACAATAATTGCAGTTTTTCCGCCAATGACATGCTTCATATCCTCCTGGAGTTGATCATACACAGTGTCTAGGAGTTTTCCGGCTATCTGCTTCCTGTTAGGTGGCTGATATCCTGCTCGTAGTGTACTCATCATCTTTTTGTACTGTGGATGGTCAGCGGCATTGAATGGTATATTGCATGCGTAGAAGAATTTGGCAATCTCCAAGTCAATGGCATTTTTCTGGTTTAGAGATGTCTTCACAACACAACTATCCATGTCTGGTTGGATTGAGATAGCTTGTCGTTTGGTTGGTGGAGGAGATGGAGATCTCCGTCTTTTTACTAACATAGGCTGCTCAGGGATCTCTTTTTCTGCTGGTAAGTGGTATGCTGCACTGCATTTCGCATAATGGAGTTTTAGACGGCAAGCTTTAGGAAGCTGCTGGTTCTCACAAAGTTTGCACCTAGCATACTCTTTTCCAGCCACTGTCACAGAAACAAAGTGTTCCCAAATAGTATCACGAGGTCTGCTATACATTATGATTTAAATAGAACTGATGAGAAAAATAAATGTCAACTTTGTGATAATGGTTCTCAGTTTCTGAATTTAAATGACTTCTCTCGCTTGGTTATATAGTGAAAATGTAATCAATGGGATGCCTTGAAACATATAACAATAGCTAGTAATTATAACAGGTTGGTTGGTGTGACCCAGCTTATGGGACTTCACTATACAATCTAATTGACACCTGTCAATTGGACTTGATCAACAGATGTTATTGTTGAAGCAATATTAATCATAATATATACATTTTATCTATATTTTGCGCATATATTACTAAACAAATTGACAACAAGGAGGTTTCTTCCATTTCTTCCCAGTAGTAGGGAAGAAACGTATTTCTTCCGTATCGGAAAAAACCACGGTTTTTTCCCTATAGGGAAGAAACCTGCCAACCCTGA
>CM026387.1:31146189-31183667 GCA_014843695.1 Archivesica marissinica
GCAAGGTAGCTATGGTAATGGAGGATATAGCCATGTTCCTGCAAGGAGAGTACGGCAAGGTAGCTATGGTAATGGAGGATATAGCCATGTGCCTCCAAGGAGAGTACGGCAAGGTAGCTATGGTAATGGAGGATATAGCCATGTTCCTGCAAGGAGAGTACGGCAAGGTAGCTATGGTAATGGAGGATATAGCCATGTTCCTGCAAGGAGAGTACGGCAAGGTAGCTATGGTAATGGAGGATATAGCCATGTGCCTCCAAGGAGAGTACGGCAAGGTAGCTATGGTAATGGAGGATATAGCCATGTTCCTGCAAGGAGAGTACGCAAGGTAGCTATGGTAATGGAGGATATAGCCATGTTTTCTGCTGTAAGGAGAGTACGGCAAGGTAGCTATGGTAATGGAGGATATAGCCATGTTCCTGCAAGGAGACTACGGCAAGGTAGCTATGGTAATGGAGGATATAGCCATGTTCCTGCAAGGAGAGTACGGCAAGGTAGCTATGGTAATGGAGGATATAGCCATGTTCCTGCAAGGAGAGTACGGCAAGGTAGCTATGGTAATGGAGGATATAGCCATGTGCCTCCAAGGAGAGTACGGCAAGGTAGCTTGGTAATGGAGGATATAGCCATGTTCCTGCAAGAGAGTACGGCAAGGTAGCTATGGTAATGGAGGATATAGCCATGTCCTGCAAGGAGAGTACGGCAAGGTAGCTATGGTAATGGAGGATATAGCCATGTTCCTGCAAGGAGAGTACGGCAAGGTAGCTATGGTAATGGAGGATATAGCCATGTGCCTTCAAGGAGAGTAAGGGCAAGGTAGCTGGTAATGGAGGATATAGCCATGTGCCCTCAAGGAGAGTAAGGCAAGGTAGCTAACTGTGGTGAGCGCAAGAATGGTAATGGAGGATATAGCCATGTGCCTGCAAGGAGAGTAAGGCAAGGTAGCTAACTGTGGTGAGCGCAAGAATGGTAATGGAGGATATAGCCATGTTCCTGCAAGGAGAGTACGGCAAGGTAGCTAACTGTGGTGAGCGCAAGAATGGTAATGGAGGATAGAGCCATGTGCCTGCAAGGAGAGTAAGGCAAGGTAGCTAACTGTGGTGAGCGCAAGAATGGTAATGGAGGATATAGCCATGTGCCCTCAAGGAGAGTAAGGCAAGGTAGCTAACTGTGGTGAGCGCAAGAATGGTAATGGAGGATATAGCCATGTGCCTGCAAGGAGAGTAAGGCAAGGTAGCTAACTGTGGTGAGCGCAAGAATGGTAATGGAGGATATAGCCATGTGCCCTCAAGGAGAGTAAGGCAAGGTAGCTAACTGTGGTGAGCACAAGAATGGTAATGGAGGATATAGCCATGTGCCTGCAAGGAGAGTAAGGCAAGGTAGCTAACTGTGGTGAGCGCAAGAATGGTAATGGAGGATATAGCCATGTTCCTGCAAGGAGAGTACGGCAAGGTAGCTATGGTAATGGAGGATATAGCCATGTTCCTGCAAGGAGACTACGGCAAGGTAGCTATGGTAATGGAGGATATAGCCATGTTCCTGCAAGGAGAGTACGGCAAGGTAGCTATGGTAATGGAGGATATAGCCATGTGCCTCCAAGGAGAGTACGGCAAGGTAGCTATGGTAATGGAGGATATAGCCATGTGCCTCCAAGGAGAGTACGGCAAGGTAGCTATGGTAATGGAGGATATAGCCATGTTCCTGCAAGGAGAGTACGGCAAGGTAGCTATGGTAATGGAGGATATAGCCATGTTCCTGCAAGGAGAGTACGGCAAGGTAGCTATGGTAATGGAGGATATAGCCATGTTCCTGCAAGGAGAGTACGGCAAGGTAGCTATGGTAATGGAGGATATAGCCATGTGCCTCCAAGGAGAGTACGGCAAGGTAGCTATGGTAATGGAGGATATAGCCATGTTCCTGCAAGGAGAGTACGGCAAGGTAGCTATGGTAATGGAGGATATAGCCATGTTCCTGTAAGGAGAGTACGGCAAGGTAGCTATGGTAATGGAGGATATAGCCATGTTCCTGCAAGGAGACTACGGCAAGGTAGCTATGGTAATGGAGGATATAGCCATGTTCCTGCAAGGAGACTACGGCAAGGTAGCTATGGTAATGGAGGATATAGCCATGTTCCTGCAAGAGAGTACGGCAAGGTAGCTATGGTAAGAGGATATAGCCATGTGCCTCCAAGGAGAGTACGGCAAGGTAGCTATGGTAATGGAGGATATAGCCATGTGCCTCCAAGGAGAGTACGGCAAGGTAGCTATGGTAATGGAGGATATAGCCATGTTCCTGCAAGGAGAGTACGGCAAGGTAGCTATGGTAATGGAGGATATAGCCATGTTCCTGCAAGGAGAGTACGGCAAGGTAGCTATGGTAATGGAGGATATAGCCATGTTCCTGCAAGGAGAGTACGGCAAGGTAGCTATGGTAATGGAGGATATAGCCATGTTCCTGCAAGGAGAGTACGGCAAGGTAGCTATGGTAATGGAGGATATAGCCATGTTCCTGCAAGGAGAGTACGGCAAGGTAGCTATGGTAATGGAGGATATAGCCATGTGCCTCCAAGGAGAGTACGGCAAGGTAGCTAACTCAGGGAAGTGTAGGTGGACTAAATTTCCACAACGCAGTTATTACATAATGTTGTATTTTTAAAACACATATTTGTGAAACCTTCCGAACTTCGAATGCAATTCATTTAGTGAGAGATGCCTTTGTGACAATTAACCCATTCAACACCAAGTAACTGACATGGACTGGTGCATGATATTTTTAGACCAATAAATTAATAACAAAATTACATTTGGATCAGTTCATTTATCAAAATGGGAATTTTTTCTTCTAAAAATAGTTATATTACTTGAAAAAAGTGCAGATCCTGATGAGACGGCTCGTCACGAGCCGGCTCATCTGGATCTACACTTTTCTGTAAGCCAATTTAGAGGTCTGTGGTGTTGAATGGGTTAATCCATACCTCGCTAATCATTAGAAAACAGTATAGAACAAGAAATGATGGCACAGAACTATTCGGATAGTGGAGCTAAATCACTTGGCTGAAGAGCAAACAACATAGATCCTGATCAGAAGTGGCGTTACACCACGGCTGACTTGGATCTATGTTGTTTGTACATTCTATCAATTGTATGCAGCAGGTTAAGGGTTAACCCTTTCCACACCACAGACCTCTAAATAGGCTTACAAAAAGTGTAGATCCAGATGAGCCGGCTCGTGACGAGCCGTCTCATCAGGATCTGCACTTTTTGCAAGTAATATTACTGTTTTTAGACAAAATTACCCATTTTAATCAAATGAATTGGTCCAAATTTAATTTTCTTATTAATTTATTGGTCTAAGAATGTAATGGACCAGTCCATGTCAGTTACTTGGTGTTGAATGGGTTAAGGAAATCGCAGTGTCCGTGGTTAAGCATCGGAAATCAAATCGAGACGGGAGGGGGGGATGGAAGTGGTGTTCCGGTTCGAAAAACTCATACCAGCGTGAAAGTAGTGTCCTTGAGCGAGCATGGTACCTCACGCATACTACCGTAAAAAATGCATAGGTCAGCTAATCCGACCGAGAGAAATTGTCCACGTCCAAACAAACGGGACACGTCATAATCACAGTGGCGATATCCTTAGGCGAGACACATAAATCCACGTTGCCTCACGTTCTCTCTCCCTCGTGGCGATGGATTCCATCACGAATTAGGTCTCGAGAGCGGATTAAACGAATGTTGTAAGAACTTGTTTCACAATCAAGCTAAAATAAATGTGCATATAGTGTGTAGCAAAATTTATATTATTCAATTAATTTATTTTACATAAAACAAAATTATGGCCAGAATATTTACCTTAAACTGAACACATTAAAAGCGATGGATTCCATCAATTAGGTCTCGAGAGCGATTAAACGGATGTTGTAAGAACTTGTTTCACAATCAAGCTAAAATAAATGTGCATATACTCTGTAGCAACATTTTTAACATTCAATTCCAAAATTTTACATAAAAACAAAAATTATTGACAAAATATTTACCTTAAACTGAACACATTAAAATTCCAAAAATGCAAGACTCTTGTCAAGACACCACCAGCTGTATAGCAACTGTAGTTGAGTCACTGAAGAGTCAAACATAGACACGTGTCCAAAAATAACTTGTCACCTAAAGTTAAATTCTATTCCCTTCCCGTAACTGCATGACCATTCACGATTGACCATTTCATTCTTGATCACGGACCATATTAACTCAATATCTGCTGATGGATTAAGCGAAAATAAGTGTTCATTTAAAAAGCAGTGATACCATGCCGGGCCATTGAGGTTAACTAGACCATAGATAGCTACTAGGGTCATTAAGGGCCACTAGACCATAGACAGCTGAAAGCTAAATGGATAAAAAGGGATGACCTGACTCCTTTATATTTGGGAACAAACTATATTGGTAAATTAAACTTTTTAAATTTTGTTTCTTTGACCATTTCACACATAGAAGCCCCTCTTGACTACATTACTAATACCACATACATTGACAATGTAGTAGTCAAACCAACATTCATAATTATAACATGGCTTGGCATTTTGTCTGTATACGCAAAGGAGGAATGTACCATGCTTAACCCATTCAACACCAAGTAATTGACATGGACTGGTCCATGATATTTTTAGACCAATAAATTAATAACAAAATTACATTTGGATCAGTTCATTTATTAAAATGGGTAATTTTTTTCTAAAAATAGTTATATTACTTGAAAAAAGTGCAGATCCTGATGAGACGGCTCGTCACGAACCGGCTCATCTGGATCTACACTTTTTTGTAAGCCTATTTAGAGGTCTGTGGTGTTGAAAGGGTTAAATCTGCAATTAAACATGTTTATCGTGTGCTGTCAAATACGACGTCGTTTCATTAGCATAGGCCTATGGCCTGCATGGTTAATTCATGCGCGCCAGAACTACAAACCATGTTTTATTTGCCAATAAATAACGGAAAGACAAATAATATTTCTTAAATAAAAACAATGTGGTCCAGTGGTAGTGTCGGATTTGGAATTGAATGGACCCAGGTTCTATACTCGGTCAGGGTACGTATGTAGTGTCCTTGAGCAAGACACCTCTCACACATTGCTTAGTATTGGTTAACTGCTACGGTTGGCTAAGTCTGCCCAGGAAAACATGTATAGGTTCCCCGAAGGTGTTCGACATAAATGATAAATAAATAAAAGATCTCCGAAATTAGAGTGAAAACATGAGGTAGATAAACCAATAAATACAAGCAAAGAGAGGTCGAGGGTTCGAACCTTGTCAGGGGTTCATTCCAATATGGCTGGTTGGTGAGCCACCAGCTAGATAAATAACGGTTATTGAATGCCTATCAACCTAGCGCATCACACTGATGTTCATACGATGTCTCGTGTTCATATGGTGTCTCGTGTTCATATGGTGTCTCGTATGTTAGAAATAATTGACCCTTTCAATAGTAAACAATTTGGCTTTTACTGGTAAATGTCTGGGTTTATGGTAACTGACTGTACAGGTAACTGATTGGTACAGGTAACTGATTGGTACAGGTAACTGATTGGTACAGGTAACTGATTAGTACAGGTAACTGATTGGTACAGGTAACTGATTAGTACAGGTAACCGATTAGTACAGGTAACCGATTAGTACAGGTAACCGATTAGTACATGTAACCGATTAGTACAGGTAACCGATTAGTACAGGTAACCGATTAGTACAGGTAACCGATTAGTACAGGTAACCGATTAGTACAGGTAACCGATTAGTACAGGTAACCGATTAGTACAGGTAACCGATTAGTACAGGTAACCGATTAGTACAGGTAACTGATTAGTACAGGTAACCGATTAGTACAGGTAACCGATTAGTACAGGTAACCGATTAGTACAGGTAACTGATTGCTACATGTAACTGATTAGCACAAGCACCTGATTAGTAGATGTAACTAATTGGTACATGTAACTGATAAGTTCATGTAACAAACTGATAAGTACACATAACTGATTGGTACAGGTAACTGATTGGTACAGGTAACTGATTGGTACAGGTAACATTGTATCACTGGCATTCACATTAAGCCTAAGGCAGTGAAAATAAAAACGGTGTTACTTCGCTGCTTCGAAACAGAGATAATTTATTATTTCACTGATCTTTCAGTGGAAATCATAAAACGAATGTCTTTTATTCCTCAATATGTGGAAAGCATTTTATAATATATAATAAACGTCTTTAATTCCTTGATCATATGCTACTTGATGGCCTAAGGCTGATCGACTGAGCCTTACAACTGTAGAATGATAAAAATAACTGCAATATAATTATAGTAACAAAGTCGGCCATTTTAGACCTGATGAAATGTTCCCAATTTGATGGACATTTAATTCTTGAGTAAAAAACGTGACCTTAAGAAATAAAAATCAGCATGACCAAGATATATTCCTTTGTTGTGAATTCAAGCTCAGTTGAACATGGTGATGGCACTTACAGCACAGAATGTTATCTTTTAATTTAATGTCCAAAAACCAACAATGTCCGTAATAAATTACTCGGCTACCACAACAAAATAGACAACATAATATGGGTTGTTAAAATGTGTGTGAACTTTTAACTTTTCGCTTTAATAATTATAGATGACAACAATTGTTTGCTATGTTTGAGGTCAGTATATTAGACCAGTGTTAACCTGTGACCATCCTCAGATGACAAGCAATGTGGGTTATGTTTGAGGTCAATATGTTATATCGATGGTAACACGTGGCCATACGGAGAGCCCATACAAGCATTGTGTGTTATGTTTGAGGTCAGTATGTTATATCGTTGGAACATTTGAGGCCGTACTGTGAAGACAAGCATTGTGGGTTATGTTTGAGGTCAATATAAATATATCATTGGAACAGTCATGGCCGTACACTGAGATTACAAGCATTGTGGGTTATGTTTGAGGTCAATATAATAGATTGTTGGAACAGTCGTGGCCATACACTGAGATTACAAGCATTGTGGGTTATGTTTGAGGTCAATATAATATATCATTGGAACAGTCATGGCCGTACAATGAGATTACAAGCATTGTGGGTTATGTTTGAGGTCAATATAATAGATTGTTGGAACAGTCATGGCCGTACACTGAGATTACAAGCATTGTGGGTTATGTTTGAGGTCAATATAATAGATTGTTGGAACAGTCGTGGCCATACACTGAGATTACAAGCATTGTGGGTTATGTTTGAGGTCAATATAATATATCATTGGAACAGTCATGGCCGTACACTGAGATTACAAGCATTGTGGGTTATGTTTGAGGTCAATATAATAGATTGTTGGAACAGTCGTGGCCATACACTGAGATTACAAGCATTGTGGGTTATGTTTGAGGTCAATATAATATATCATTGGAACAGTCATGGCCGTACACTGAGATTACAAGCATTGTGGGTTATGTTTGAGGTCAATATAATAGATTGTTGGAACAGTCATGGCCGTACACTGAGATTACAAGCATTGTGGGTTATGTTTGAGGTCAATATAATAAATAGATCGTTGGAACAGTCATGGCCGTACACTGAGATTACAAGCATTGTGGGTTATGTTTGAGGTCAATATAATAAATAGATCGTTGGAACAGTCATGGCCGTACACTGAGATTACAAGCATTGTGGGTTATGTTTGAGGTCAATATAATAAATAGATCGTTGGAACAGTCGTGGCCGTACACTGAGATTACAAGCATTGTGGGTTATGTTTGAGGTCAATATAATAGATTGTTGGAACAGTCATGGCCGTACACTGAGATTACAAGCATTGTGGGTTATGTTTGAGGTCAATATAATAGATTGTTGGAACAGTCATGGCCGTACACTGAGATTACAAGCATTGTGGGTTGATTGAGGGTTAGAGGTCAGTATATTAGATCGTTCGTTACATGTATATTAGTTGTTTACACATATATTAGATAGTTGTTTACACGTATATTAGATAGTTGTTTACACATATATTAGATAGTTGTTTACACGTATATTAGATAGTTGTTTACACGTATATTAGATAGTTGTTTACACATATATTAGTTGGCTACACGTATATTAGATTGTTGTTTACACATATATTAGACAGTTGTTTACACATATATTATATTGGTGTTTACCCATATATTATATTGTTGTTTACACATATATTATATTGTTGTTTACACATATATTAGACAGTTGTTTACATATATTATATTGTTGTTTACACATATATTATATTGTTGTTTACACATATATTAGACAGTTGTTTACACGCATATTAGATTGTTGTTTACACGCATATTAGATTGTTGTTTACACATATATTAGACAGTTGTTTACACGCATATTAGATTGTTGTTTACACGCATATTAGATTGTTGTTTACACATATATTATATTGTTGTTTACACATATATTATATTGTTGTTTACACATATATTATATTGTTGTTTACACATATATTATATTGTTGTTTACACATATATTATATTGTTGTTTACACATATATTAGACAGTTGTTTACATATATTATATTGTTGTTTACACATATATTATATTGTTGTTTACACATATATTAGATTGTTGTTTACACATATATTATATTGTTGTTTACACATATATTATATTGTTGTTTACACATATATTATATTGTTGGTTACACATATATTAGACAGTTGTTTACATGCATATTAGATTGTTGTTTACACGCATATTAGATTGTTGTTTACACATATATTAGATTGTTGTTTACACATATATTAGACAGTTGTTTACACATATATTATATTGTTGTTTACATATATTATATTGTTGTTTACACATATATTATATTGTTGGTTACACATATATTAGACAGTTGTTTACACGCATATTAGATTGTTGTTTACACGCATATTAGATTGTTGTTTACACATATATTAGATTGTTGTTTACACATATATTAGACAGTTGTTTACACATATATTATATTGTTGTTTACACATATATTATATTGTTGTTTACACATATATTATATAGTTATTTACACGTATATTAGATCATTCGTAACAGACATGCCCATACTAAGACAATGCAACAACAACAAGTAAACATTAGACAGACAATGACCATGACACCTTGTTCACCATCAGAACTGATGAACTGAATTTTCGATGCCAAAACCGCTACCGCACTACCAAAAATCAAAACCGGTAACGTACAACACAACCAAAATTCAAAACTGATACCTCACTATCTAAACTGAAACCTCGCTGACACATATGAAAGCGGTAATTTGTTCATGAGGATCAAGCATCTAATTGAGTTTGTTTTTAGAGTTCTAAGTCGCACTAACAGTTTAGGTCAAATGGCGACTTTCCAGCTGTTGTTGGTGGAGAGACCCTGGGTGCCTCTTTGAGCAGTAGTTCAGGCTTGGACGGGCACCAGGGAAGAACTATCTACATTCCGCAGGCGAGCTAGATAGCTTCCTCGATTGCATAAAAGAATTTAAACAGCCCCATCGGGTTTCAAACATACAGTGGTGAGGGTCAAGTGATTTGAAGTCAATGACCGTAAACACTCGGCCATCCTTAATCTTTTTATAATTAAAAACTTCACAAACAAAACTTCAATAGTGGGCAGATCTTCACAACATTGATTAAAATCTGAATGAATTTAAATTTGACATATGAAACAGTAATCACGATTTTCTAATCACAAGCTCCTTTTTAGAATATTTTGCCACATCTAAGTAAACGCACAATGGGGCTGTAAATACAATTTACACTGACAACCATCATGAAAGTAGGAGCAACTCGGCAAAAGGACATTTATCATTTAACATTGAGGACAAAATCCAAACTGACAACAAGATATTATCTAAAAACTGCCATTTATCTTTTCGTAAAAGCATCATTCACAACAAAACCTTAATCAAAAGTGTCGCTGACCAAATTAAAATGGTTTACATTTAAATATCAAATCTTGTAAACATGTTTACATTAGCTGGAAAATGGCAAGTTTAAATAACACGCATATATTAAAATGCTACGAGGTAAAACCAGTCTGAAAATATATCATTTACTGTAATTCGAATATAGGTTTTTCATTCAAATGCAATAGAGAGAATTCAATGCACACCAACAAAAATGTCACAATCAGCGGGTATCCTGTTGGGAACTGAATGATAATAATGTATACGACGTCAAACGCATGTGATTATATAGAAGTGGTTGTTTGTTTATTTGTTCGGGTTTTACGCCTTCATCAGCACCATTTTGGGCTATATCGCAGGCGGGCAGTTTACACAGTTAACAACACCTTTCCTGGGCCGGCTCCAGCGGTTAACCAGTACTTGGTGCACCAACCTCAATAAGAAAATGCCAACTTTTTCATATAAACAGACACGTCCTGAGCGGGCTCGAACCAGTGACCATCAGTGATGATAGGTTACAGTGGTATACAAGTCAATGACCTTAAGCACTCGACAAGGGAGGTTTTGGGAGAATGGAGGGAGACATAGGAGAAATATAGACGTGGGAATAGCGTGCCTGTGCTGCCTCACTTCTCCCAGTCCCTATGTCCAGTTGCAGGAGAAGTAATTTCATGTACAGTCAAACCTGTCTTAAGCAGCCAGCCAAGGGAGTCAGAGAAAGTGGCTGCTTAGCACAGGTGGCTGCTTAATAGAGGTCAAATGTATAATAAAACAACTGATTGGGAATATGTAAACTGGCTGCTTAATACAGGTTGGCTGCTTAATAAAGGTGACCACTAACACAGGTTTGACTGTAGACAATAATTATATGGAGGCAATATTTGGAATAAATCTTTCAATGATTGTGAAGCAAGCTTTATCAATTTATATTAATCACTTCGTTGGAGCGGATGAAAAACGTATATGTTGTCCTGTGGAAGGAAACTGGACAGACGGATGAATGGACGGAAGGATGGAAGCCACCAAACTCAGTGAGTAGGTCCACTGCGAGTGCTGCAAATAGTCCTCCAAATTCTTCAAATTGTGCATTTTAATGACTATATTTACAACCACTATTTATTAATAAATTAAATAAAGTCACACACAAAAAGCATGAAATTATGAATCTCAAGAAAAATAACACAATCTATAGCTTGCGTGTGTTTTACGTTTATTTATCGTCGCTACCGGTTGCCCACATGAGCGACGCCTCCTGAAGATATTAGTCATTTTAGATTTTGGAGGATAGTGCAATGATACAGACAGAGATCCATTCCAGAGTCTCCTCTGTTTCTTTTACGTACACGGTGTAAAGCACCGACACGAGACCTCGGTTTAACGTCCCATCTGAAAGACTGTTAATTTTATTAAGGTCAGACGGGAGATCGAACTATAGCTTGCAACAAAGACTTGGAAATATAGAGAAAGTGGAGCTTGCCTGGATACATGGGCAGTTTACATAAAATAATATGAAGTGAACAGACAAAGAAAGGGCAGAAAGGTTAGTGACTCTATGTTACACTCAAACCCACGACCTCCTGACCACTTTAGTCAACAGCTCTACCAACTGAGCTCTAGCCGGGCAGATAATTTTAATAATCCATGCTGAAATACACTACAAACTATGTCGCTGGTCATTTCTGAGACGTCGCCTGAAGGTGTCCTATAATCTAACCGTTGTACACTATATTTTCTAAGACATTGCAAGACAATAATTATCGCACCCTGCAAGAACTTGCCAGATCTTAGCAAGACAATAATTATCGCAACCTACATTTCCTTGCCAGATCTTAGCAAGACAATATTGCAACCTACATTTCCTTGTCAGATCTTAGCAAGACAATATTGCAACCTACATTTCCTTTGTCAGATATTAGCAAGACAGTATTGCAACCTACATTTCCTTGTCAGATATTAGCAAGACAATATTGCAAACTACATTTCCTTGCCAGATCTTAGCAAGACAATATTGCAACCTACATTTCCTTGTCAGATATTAGCAAGACAATATTGCAACCTACATTTCCTTGCCAGATATTAGCAAGACAATATTGCAACCTACATTTCCTTGTCAGATATTAGCAAGACAATATTGCAACCTACATTTCCTTGCCAGATCTTAGCAAGACAATATTGCAACCTACATTTCCTTGCCAGATCTTAGCAAGACAATATTGCAACCTACATTTCCTTGTCAGATCTTAGCAAGACAATATTGCAACCTACATTTCCTTGTCATATATTAGCAAGACAATATTGCAACCTATATTTCCTTGTCAGATCTTAGCAAGACAATATTGCAACCTACATTTCCTTGTCATATATTAGCAAGACAATATTGCAACCTACATTTCCTTGCCAGATATTAGCAAGACAGTATTGCAACCTACATTTCCTTGTCAGATATTAGCAAGACAATATTGCAACCTACATTTCCTTGCCAGATATTAGCAAGACAGTATTGCAACCTACATTTCCTTGTCAGATCTTAGCAAGACAATATTGCAACCTACATTTCCTTGCCAGATATTAGCAAGACAGTATTGCAACCTACATTTCCTTGTCAGATCTTAGCAAGACAATATTGCAACCTACATTTCCTTGCCATATATTAGCAAGACAATATTGCAACCTACAGTTCCTTGCCATATATTAGCAAGACAATATTGCAACCTACATTTCCTTGTCAGATATTAGCAAGACAATATTGCAACCTACATTTCCTTTGTCAGATATTAGCAAGACAATATTGCAACCTACATTTCCTTGTCAGATATTAGCAAGACAATATTGCAACCTACATTTCCTTGCCAGATATTAGCAAGACAGTATTGCAACCTACATTTCCTTGTCAGATCTTAGCAAGACAATATTGCAACCTACATTTCCTTGCCATATATTAGCAAGACAATATTGCAACCTACAGTTCCTTGCCATATATTAGCAAGACAATATTGCAACCTACATTTCCTTTGTCAGATATTAGCAAGACAATATTGCAACCTACATTTCCTTGTCAGATATTAGCAAGACAATATTGCAACCTACATTTCCTTTGTCAGATATTAGCAAGACAATATTGCAACCTACATTTCCTTGTCAGATATTAGCAAAGACAATATTGCAACCTACATTTCCTTGTCAGATATTAGCAAAGACAATATTGCAACCTACATTTCCTTGTCAGATATTAGCAAGACAATATTGCAACCTACATTTCCTTGTCAGATATTAGCAAGACAATATTGCAACCTACATTTCCTTGTCAGATATTAGCAAAGACAATATTGCAACCTACATTTCCTTGTCAGATATTAGCAAGACAATATTGCAACCTACATTTCCTTGTCAGATATTAGCAAGACAATATTGCAACCTACATTTCCTTTGTCAGATATTAGCAAGACAATATTGCAACCTACATTTCCTTGTCAGATATTAGCAAGACAATATTGCAACCTACATTTCCTTGTCAGATATTAGCAAGACAATATTGCAACCTACATTTCCTTGTCAGATATTAGCAAAGACAATATTGCAACCTACATTTCCTTGTCAGATATTAGCAAGACAATATTGCAACCTACATTTCCTTGTCAGATATTAGCAAGACAATATTGCAACCTACATTTCCTTGTCAGATATTAGCAAAGACAATATTGCAACCTACATTTCCTTGTCAGATATTAGCAAGACAATATTGCAACCTACATTTCCTTGTCAGATATTAGCAAGACAATATTGCAACCTACATTTCCTTGTCAGATATTAGCAAGACAATATTGCAACCTACATTTCCTTGTCAGATATTAGCAAGACAATATTGCAACCTACATTTCCTTGCCAGATCTTAGCAAGACAATATTGCAACCTACATTTCCTTGTCAGATATTAGCAAGACAGTATTGCAACCTACATTTCCTTGCCAGATATTAGCAAGACAGTATTGCAACCTACATTTCCTTGTCAGATATTAGCAAGACAGTATTGCAACCTACATTTCCTTGTCAGATATTAGCAAGACAACATTGCAACCTACATTTCCTTGCCAGATATTAACAAGACAACATTGCAACCTATATTTCCTTGCCAGATCTTAGAAATACAAAATAGTTCCTATAAACAGAAATACAATAAATACCTCAAAGATAAATCCAATTGTTCGAAACCGACAATGTCCATATAACTTTTATGTGGTGGTGAATATTAGCGCCTGCCACAAATTCATGCTTTACCAATTTTCTTCCAATAAATTCATTTTAAAGTCAGTCACACGTCAAATTATGACAATTTTCGGGCTAATTACGATATGTAATTGTAAAATTTGTTCATTTTTTTTACTGCATGCTACAATTTGAAGAACATTGTCATTGTATATTGGGTAAAATTATTTAACAATTGATACCTATTCCCCTAACAATATCTTCAAAGATAGGTAACTACGGTGATTAATCTAGTTCATGTTTCATAACGCCTAGGTATTACATCGTTTGTTTGCTAAATATTCACATGAACTTTTTGAGTATATTTGTAAATGTAGCAGTTGTCATCAAAAACTGTACAATATTCCTTGTTATTTTATGACCCTTTTACACTATAATGGAAGAGATATAGACAGACACAGATGAGGGGAGGGCCGTAACTAATGTTAAAACTTGTGGCCCAACCCATTTGCTTCAACATTTATTGACAATTCTTGTGCACAACAATGACATAAATCGTATATACTATGCATAATTATACAAGGATGTTCATTTGTTTGTGTGTTTACGTTTATTTATCGTCGCTACCGGTTGCCCATATGAGCAACGCCTCCTGAAGAAATTAGTTATTTTAGATTTTTGGAGGATAGTGCATGATACAGACAGACCAATTCCAGAATCTCCTCTGGTTCTTTTATGTGCATGGTGTACACCACCGACACGAGACCTCGGTTTAACGTCCCATCTGAAAGACTGTTAATTTTATTAGGGTCAGAAGGGGGATTGAACCTGCGATCCCTGGATTACCAGTCCAGCGTGTTACCACTGGACTACAGATCCGTCTGGGTTCATTTGTTTTGTACTGTATATTATATATATAGAATGAATGCAATAAAATATGATTAAACTAAACAGATGAGAGATACACTGGATACAGATGGATACAGAGTGAACTGGAGATTTCATACCAAGTTTATGGATAAAGTCAGATTTATCCCGAAATGTATATTGGTCCTTTTAGTTGGAATCCTTTGTTTTTACTGTTGTCATTTAACCAAATGTTGTGTTAGGATTAATGTAATTTTATCAAAATCATGTTAATTAATAGAACCAATATTTACAATACGGTATCCATTGGATATGCTAAAGGATATATGTCGAGATTTAATAATTTCATAATTATAAGACGAGAATACAGATAAAAATAGAAAACATGTGGTGCAAAGGAAACAACGATAAAAACAGCAGAGGAAACCAATTAAGAGGACCAATATACTTTTAGGAGTATTCAGGGGCAGTAACTGACTAATGTTTCTCCTTGTACTGGAACTATGATAGCTGGAAATGAATACAATGTATGCAGGAACAATCACTAATGTTGTCAGAACTTGTGGCCCAACCCATTTGCTAATTATGTATCGGTTATACGATTGTTATTGTTATATACATGTATATAGAGCAATAAAATATTATCAAATCAAAGTTGACAGAGGAATGCAATTGAGGACATGGATGTATTCAGTTGAGGACATGTTCTGTAATGAAGCATTCAATTGAGGACATGTTCTGCAATGAAGCATTCAATTGAGGACATGTTCTGCAATGAAGTATTCAATTGAGGGCATGTTCTGTAATGAAGCATACAATTGAGGACACATTCTGTAATGAATCAATTGAGGGCATGTTCTGTAATGAAGTATTCAATTGAGGACATGTTCTGTAATGAAGTATTCAATTGAGGACATGCCCTGTAATGAATCAATTGAGGACATGTTCTGTAATGAAGCATTCAATTGAGGACACGTTCTGTAATGAAGTATTCAATTGAGGACATGTTCTGTAATGAAGCATTCAATTGAGGACATGTTCTGCAATGAAGCATTCAATTGAGGACATGTTCTGCAATGAAGTATTCAATTGAGGGCATGTTCTGTAATGAAGCATACAATTGAGGACACATTCTGTAATGAATCAATTGAGGGCATGTTCTGTAATGAAGTATTCAATTGAGGACATGTTCTGTAATGAAGTATTCAATTGAGGACATGCCCTGTAATGAAGTATTCAATTGAGGACATGTTCTGTAATGAAGCATTCAATTGAGGACACGTTCTGTAATGAAGTATTCAATTGAGGACATGTTCTGTAATGAAGCATTCAATTGAGGACATGTTCTGCAATGAAGCATTCAATTGAGGACATGTTCTGCAATGAAGTATTCAATTGAGGGCATGTTCTGTAATGAAGCATACAATTGAGGACATGTTCTGTAATGAAGTATTCAATTGAGGACATGTTCTGTAATGAAGCATTCAATTGAGGACATGTTCTGCAATGAAGTATTCAATTGAGGGCATGTTCTGTAATGAAGCATACAATTGAGGACACATTCTGTAATGAAGTATTCAATTGAGGACATGTTCTGTAATGAAGCATTCAATTGAGGACATGTTCTGTAATGAAGCATTCAATTGAGGACATGTTCTGTAATGAAGCATTCAATTGAGGGCATGTTCTGTAATGAAGTATTCAATTGAGGGCACGCTCTGTAATGAAGTATTCAATTGAGGGCATGTTCATGTAAAACTAGTAGACATGAATACTTAAATACCTAAAGACAATGCATCTTGACCTCATCAAGCCTTTATCGGTGCATTTTAATCTATTTTACAGACCATGTGATCACTTTTAATCTCTATTCTATTTACTATTCCAATGGGTGGTTGCTATATACAGGTTTATGCGTGTTCTATTTACAATTCCAATTGGTTGTTACTACAGACATGTTTTTTAGTATTCTATTTACAATTCCAATTGGTGGTTACTATATACAGGTTTATGTGTATTCTATTTACAATACCAATGGGTGGTCACTATATACAGGTTTATATGTTTTATATTTACAATACCAATTGGTGGTCACTATATACAGGTTTATCTGTATTCTATTTACAATACCAATGGGTGGTCACTATATACAGGTTTATCTGTATTCTATTTACAATACCATTGGGTGGTCACTATATAGAGGTTTATATGTTTTATATTTACCATTGGGTGGTCACTATATACAGGTTTATATTAACCATTGGGTGGTCACTATATACAGGTTTATATGTTTTATATTTACCAATGGGTGGTCACTATATACAGGTTTATCTGTATTCTATTTACCATTGGGTGGTCACTATATACAGGTTTATCTGTATTCTATTTACAATACCACTGGGTGGTCACTATATACAGGTTTATATGTTTATATTTACCATTGGGTGGTCACTATATACAGGTTTATATGTTTATATTTACCATTGGGTGGTCACTATATACAGGTTTATCTGTATTCTATTTACCAATGGGTGGTCACTATATACAGGTTTATATGTTTTATATTTACCATTGGGTGGTCACTATATACAGGTTTATCTGTATTCTATTTACCAATGGGTGGTCACTATATACAGGTTTATCTGTATTCTATTTACAATACCATTGGGTGGTCACTATATACAGGTTTATCTGTATTCTATTTACCAATGGGTGGTCACTATATACAGGTTTATCTGTATTCTATTTACTATTGGGTGGTCACTATATACAGGTTTATATGTTTTATATTTATCATTGGGTGGTCACTATATACAGGTTTATCTGTATTCTATTTACAATACCGTTGGGTGGTCACTATATACAGGTTTATATTTTTTATATTTACCATTGGGTGGTCACTATATACAGGCTTATATGTATTCTATTTACCATTGGGTGGTCACTATATACAGGTTTATATGTTTTATATTTACAATCATGGGTGGTCACTATATACAGGTTTATATGTTTATATTTACCATTGGGTGGTCACTATATACAGGTTTATATGTTTATATTTACCATTGGGTGGTCACTATATACAGGTTTATCTGTATTCTATTTACCATTGGGTGGTCACTATATACAGGTTTATATGTTTTATATTTACCATTGGGTGGTCACTATATACAGGTTTATCTGTATTCTATTTACCATTGGGTGGTCACTATATACAGGTTTATCTGTATTCTATTTACATACCATTGGGTGGTCACTATATACAGGTTTATCTGTTTTCTATTTACCATTGGGTGGTCACTATATACAGGTTTATCTGTATTCTATTTACTATTGGGTGGTCACTATATACAGGTTTATATGTTTTATATTTACCATTGGGTGGTCACTATATACAGGTTTATCTGTATTCTATTTACCATTGGGTGGTCACTATATACAGGTTTATATGTTTTATATTTACCATTGGGTGGTCACTATATACAGGTTTATATGTTTTATATTTACCATTGGGTGGTCACTATATACAGGTTTATATGTATTCTATTTACCATTGGGTGGTCACTATATACAGGTTTATCTGTGTTCTATTTACCATTGGGTGGTCACTATATACAGGTTTATATGTATTCTATTTACCATTGGGTGGTCACTATATACAGGTTTATCTGTGTTCTATTTACCATTGGGTGGTCACTATATACAGGTTTATATGTATTCTATTTACCATTGGGTGGTCACTATATACAGGTTTATCTGTGTTCTATTTACCATTGGGTGGTCACTATATACAGGTTTATATGTATTCTATTTACCATTGGGTGGTCACTATATACAGGTTTATCTGTGTTCTATTTACCATTGGGTGGTCACTATATACAGGTTTATATGTATTCTATTTACCATTGGGTGGTCACTATATACAGGTTTATATGTTTTATATTTACCATTGGGTGGTCACTATATACAGGTTTATATGTTTTATATTTACCATTGGGTGGTCACTATATACAGGTTTATATGTATTATATTTACCATTGGGTGGTCACTATATACAGGTGTATATGTTTTATATTTACCATTGGGTGGTCACTATATACAGGTTTATATGTTTTATATTTACCATTGGGTGGTCACTATATACAGGTTTATATGTTTTATATTTACCATTGGGTGGTCACTATATACAGGTTTATATGTATTCTATTTACCATTGGGTGGTCACTATATACAGGTTTATATGTATTCTATTTACCATTGGGTGGTCACTATATACAGGTTTATATGTATTCTATTTACCATTGGGTGGTCACTATATACAGGTTTATATGTATTCTATTTACCATTGGGTGGTCACTATATACAGGTTTATATGTATTCTATTTACCATTGGATGGTCACTATATACAGGTTTATATGTATTCTATTTACCATTGGATGGTCACTATATACAGGTTTATATGTATTCTATTTACCATTGGGTGGTCACTATATACAGGTTTATATGTATTCTATTTACCATTGGATGGTCACTATATACAGGTTTATATGTATTCTATTTACCATTGGATGGTCACTATATACAGGTTTATATGTATTCTATTTACCATTGGGTGGTCACTATATACAGGTTTATATGTATTCTATTTACCATTGGATGGTCACTATATACAGGTTTATATGTATTCTATTTACCATTGGGTGGTCACTATATACAGGTTTATATGTATTCTATTTACAATACTAATGGGTGGTCAATGCAGACAGGTTTTTCGGTATTCTATTTCTCTGCCCTACCATATTTAACTTGGTTAACATATTCATCATCGTATAGTTACAATGACTACATCTACAATTAAAGTCATCATTTCAGTAAATAAAAAATACAAGTGTCATAAAAACGTATTGGATAAAGCTATATTTTATGTTTTAATCGGCAATATATCACTGGATGGATCACAGCATTCACATGAACACCTGAGAAAGTAAATCACCAGGAGTCCAATTGGATGAATGAATATAATATTGAAGGTTTAATATATGATCTGGTATCATTGCAATACTGTGTTACAGTAGTATTTCACACTCATTCTATCATCATCATCAATCTGTCAACAACGACCATTGTTTGTGTGTTTCTTTACATATTAGGTTGACTGTTGTAAATGAGAGTATTTTCATAGAAAGTCGTCGTATGTCCGAAATGTGGCTGAACTCTGAGCAAAACCATGTAAATGTGGCTGAACTCGGAGCAAAACCATGTAAATGTGGCTGAACTCGGAGCAAAACCATGTAAATGTGGCTGAACTCGGAGCAAAACCAGCAAAACCATGTAAATGTGGCTGAACTCGGAGCAAACCCATGTAAATGTGGCTGAACTCGGAGCAAAACCAGCAAAACCATGTAAATGTGGCTGAACTCGGAGCAAAACCATGTAAATGTGGCTGAACTCGGAGCAAAACCATGTAAATGTGGCAAAACCATGTAAATGTGGCTGAACTCGGAGCAAAACCATGTAAATGCGAATATTTTCATAAAGCATCGTCTTGATATCCGAGATGTTGTTTCCCAGAGCAAAGTCTGGAGTGCATACAATACGGCACCATGAACAACTGAAGATTTTTGTTTCTTATCTCATTATTAATTACAATTAACAGTTTCCTACTTAGAAGCATCTCTTGATACCATTTCCATTAACAGATACATCGACAATGTAATAGTCAAACCAATGTTCATAATAAAGGTCAGAATCTCATGTAGTTCCAGTAATATCTATGGAGGTGTTGTATAGTTATGCTGACTGCTTATCCTGTGATTGATGTGTGTGTGTTTTACGTTTATTTATCATCGCTACTGGTTGCCCATATGAGCGACGCCTCCTGAAGAGATTAGTCATTTTAGATTTTTGGAGGATAGTGCAATGATACAGACAGAGACCCATTCCAGAGTCTCCTCTGGTTGTTTTACGTGCACGGTGTAAAGCACCGACACGAGACCTTGGTTTAAAGTCCCATCTGAAAAACTGTTAATTTTATTAGGTTCAGACGGTGGATCGAACCTGTGATCCCTGGATTACCAGTCCAGCGTGTTACCACTGGATTAAGGATCCGTCTCTATTTGATTGATAGATAGCTAGCTGGCTATCATATGTATGGAGTATTAGCCTAAATCTCTATGTATGAAAGAGTAGGAATCAAACCGTTAACACCTGTTGAGACTAAAGAGCTAGATGATACAGGAAAGCCAAGTGTTCAGACTGATGTAGGAATCAAACTGTTAACACCTGTTGAGACCAAAGAGCTAGATGATACAGGAAAGCCAAGTGTTCAGACTGATGTAGGAATCAAACTGTTAACACCTGTTGAGACCAAAGAGCTAGATGATGCAGGAAAGCCAAGTGTTCAGACTGATGTAGGAATCAAACTGTTAACACCTGTTGAGACCAAAGAGCTAGATGATACAGGAAAGCCAAGTGTTCAGACTGATGTAGGAATCAAACCGTTAACACCTGTTGAGACCAAAGAGCTAGATGATACAGGAAAGCCAAGTGTTCAGACTGATGTAGGAATCAAACTGTTAACACCTGTTGAGACCAAAGAGCTAGATGATACAGGAAAGCCAAGTGTTCAGACTGATGTAGGAATCAAACCAGGAAAGCCAAGTGTTCAGACTGATGTAGGAATCAAACCGTTAACACCTGTTGAGACCAAAGAGCTAGATGATACAGGAAAGCCAAGTGTTCAGACTGATGTAGGAATCAAACCGTTAACACCTGTTGAGACCAAAGAGCTAGATGATACAGTAAAGCAGTGGTCAGACTGATGATGTTAATCTCCTCTTTGTTAGTATGCAAGGTAATGGTTTCAAACGTCTGAATTATCTGGATGCTCTATATGCAAGGCTTAAGCATGACCTTTAAGATAGGGGGAAGTAGAAGGTTTGCAATGGAGAAGTCTGTTGACTCAGCAGAGTATTATATATTCTATATATGAAAATTCTCCAAGAACTGAAAATATGGAGACGTTTTAAAGGCATATAACGCAGAAGCTAGGTTGACTGACAGGTGCTCTTTATAATTACCATATGAAAGAAGGAAGGCACAAACAAACAAACAAATGAATGCATAAATAGAGGGTAACTCAATTAGTCCAGAAATCTAATCTTAATTGAGGTCCTCGTATGAAAATAATTCTTCCAGAACTCAAAATAGGGAGAAAAGCGAGGCAGCGCAGGAAAACTACTGATACTTCTCTCTCATCACCCGCTAGCTCAAGACCCAGTTGAAGCACCAGGGAAACTACCGATACTTCTCTCACATCACCCGCCAGCTCACAAGACCCAGTTGAAGCACCAGGGAAACTACCGATACTTCTCTCACATCACCCGTCAGCTCAAGACCCAGTTAGTTTATACAAATTTATTTTAGCTCGATTACGAAACAAGTTCTTTCAACTTATATTAATCACTCTCGAGACCTCATTCCTGATGGAATCCATCGCCATGAAGGAGAGAAGAGGCAATGTGGAATTTAAATGTCTTGCCTAAGGGCACAATCGTAACGGCTCCAGCGGGGCTCGAACTCCGGACCTTTCGCACCTGAAGCGAACGCGCATCCACTGCGCTATTACGACCCAGTTGAAGAACTAGGGAAACTACCGGTACTTCTCTCACATCACCCGCCAGCTCACAAGACCCAGTTGAAGCGCATTGGGCAATAAAACACTAGACAATCATATCACAAACATTTTACCATAAAAGTTCACCTTTGATATTTAAACACACATGCGGCATACTTGAAGTGATTTTGAATCATCTTACGGACATATGGTAAACAATCTTCAAACCTTAAACCGGGTAACAATAAACACTGGACCCGCTCCAATGTACACAAATGCACGTTACACATGATCATAACTCATTGGACATGCTGAAAATTGTGAACTTAATACTTTCCATAGAATCTATATATTTTCGGATATACACCCAATATGAGATGTCATACAGAGGTAGGGCACGAAAGAATGAGAAGAATTTTGAAATATAAAAAAACTGAAAGTAGCTTCATTGAGGCATACGTTTATATTGATAAATAATGACGCACTAACGTGGTAAAGCAACATCCGTTCAAAAAAATAAACAAATCTTAAAAAGTATCAAGTGTTTATATAACATAATGATACAGTCTGTATATTTGAATGAACAAACATTCTTAAACAATTTTAAACATGATGTTATAACAAGAAACAACAATGGTCTAGATACAGAGCTTTATAATTTACAGAGTATGTATATATTCTATACGACCCACGATAGTCACATTTATGGATAAATGTCTAAACAGGATGAAACTGAGGAGAGCGATACCACAGCTATTGCCTAACATCGCAAGCCGACTGTACGAACAATGTGGCACACAGTGCTCACACCTATTGCTGTAATAGAACCTTTACTAGCACAGCCCCCAATTTAACCCGTAACCTGCCAATCACAACTAAAGTCGCTTTTGCCAACAGCATAGAACGTGATCAGATGGCACATTATTGCTTAGAGCCAGATCAGACGGAACATAATGTGCCATCTGATCAAGTTCTTTGCTGTTTGCTATTCAGATAGTGGAGCTAAAACACTTGTCTGAATAGCAAACAAGATACATGTAGATCTATGTTGTTTGTACATTCCGTCCAGTTTATTCGACAGGTTACGCGTTAACCTCGTTTTGTTTTTGTTTTTTTGGATAAGTATTATATTTATCATTGACCTCCGATTAATTGGGGCAATGCCTTCAGAAACATAGTTTTATTTTTGGAGGATAATATACAGAGGACGCTCCAATTCCAGAAACATCCGTGTTTAATTTACATACTCGAGTGGAAGTCGTGATAGCGCAGTGCTAGCACGTTCACTTCAGGTGCAAAAGGCCCGGAGTTTGAGCCCCACTGGAGCCGTTACGATTGTGCCCTTAGGCATGCGATTGGTGGATAACTCCATGTGATTGGTGGATAACTCCATGTGATTGGTGGATAACTCCATGTGATTGATGGATAACTCTATGTGATTGGTGGATAACTCCATGCGATTGGTGGATAACTCAATGTGATTGGTGGATAACTCCATGTGATTGGTGGATAACTCCATGTGATTGGTGGATAACTCCATATGATTGGTGGATAACTCCATGTGATTGGTGGATAACTCCATGTGATTGGTGGATAACTCACTGTGATTGGTGGATAACTCAATGTGATTGGTGGATAACTCACTGTGATTGGTGGATAATTCGAAGGGGAGTTTGCTAAGTACATCAAAGATCTGAACTGTGTACAACATGCATCGCAACAGAAAAGGTGCCAAAGCAGAAGAAGTCAGTATGTGTTGCACATTGCCGACATTTGAATATATCATAGATGGGGGAAGTCGTGTTAGCACAGTGGTAGAGCATTCGTTTCAGGTGTGAGAAACCTGGAGTTTGCACCAAGCTGTAGCCGTTTCCATAGTGCCCTTCGGCAAGGCACTTAACTTTCACATTGCCTCTCATTCTGGGTTAGCTACATCGGGATTGAGCATGTCCCATAAAAAGAAAGGGACCTGCAAGTCATAAAATTAGGAATTGATTGTCCACGCAGTATAAATAGACTGGTGAACATTTCTAAATATTGCCTGTCCAGCATGGATGGCTGTCAATGTTGTGACAGTCAATATCAAGACTAACGAGCCGTTTTTCTGGGCAGGCTTAGGCGACCCAAGTGGTTAACCACTACTAAGCAATGTATGCAAGATGCCTTGCTCAAGGACACTACATACTGTCTCCGTGGCCTAGTGGTTAAGGCATGCACTTACTGAATGGGAGGTCGAAGGTTTGAACCTTGTCAGGGGTTCGTTCTGATATAAAGTGACCAAGCAAAGAAAGATCAGAAAAGTTAGTGACCCGGCGTGGGACTCGAACTCACGACCTCCCGAACACTAGTCGGACAGCTCTACAAACTGAGCTAGCTGGGCCGATGTTCTACCCACGCAGAAATACACTACACTCTTCCTTTTATTCTTTAGGAGCCACACTCCGATCCCTGGAGTCGCACCCCTACTCCTTTGCCTGTAGCATCCCATCCTCGTCGCCATTAAAGTGACCAAGCAAAGAAAGAGCGGAAAAGTTAGTGACCCGAAGTGCGACTCAAATCCACGACCTCCCGAACACTAGTCGGACAGCTCTACCAACTGAGTTAACTGGCCCGCTGTTCTACCCACGCCGAAATACACTACACTATGGCCGGGTTTGTGAGCCGCCAGCTAGTTACCGATTGCCTACCAGCCTGGCGCCAGGCATACAAGGATAGGATTCGGGAAGTACTGATGTTCATAAAAATAGGTGACTCATAAGTCAGAAATGACTGGCCCTTTTTATAATGAGGGTGATACTATAATAAACAAACACTTTACTTTTTTTACTTTTACATTGCCTGGCCGAGTATCGAACCTGGGAACCTTTGATTCTAAATCTTGACGCTCTACCACTGGACTACTGGACCACGGACACAACTATCACGTCAATAAGACATCTCCGACTCCATCATTTTTGGCAACTACCCTGTTGCTATGTTGTACAACAGATGCATGATTAACCCTTTCAACACCACATACCTCTAAATTGGCTTACAAAAAGTGTAGATCCAGATGAGCCGGCTCGTGACGAGCCGTCTCATCAGGATCTGCACTTTTTTCAAGTAATATAACTATTTTTAGAAAAAAAATTACCCATTTTGATAAATGAACTGATCTTAATGTAATTTTGTTATTAATTTATTGGTCTAAAAATATCATGGACCAGTCCATGTGAGTTACTTGGTGTTGAATGGGTTAAATGTAATATATACTGGAAGACCTACAAACCTCAAAATCTGCCTCATTGTGTAAATCTGGTGCCAAAAGTGCAAAGAATAGCGTCTGCTGTATAGCTCCATCTGGCTCATCAAAAGAAGAACTGTTGCTACCAGGCAACGATGTAAACCCCGCCTCCTCTTCATTTCTCGGCGATAATCGTTTTCTCCTCATTCCTTTTTGCATAATCTTTGGTGAACGTAGCTTACTTAGGATGGTTTTTGTACGATTTGGACGTGGAGAGCCATTCGGCGATGGCGATCGAGTGTTCATTTTAACGAGTAACTCTTCCCATAGACTGGACACGAGCGGATTTGGACTCAGACTGGTAGGTCGCATTTTTGGGGTGTTTCTCAAGCGCGTAGTTCTCGCCTTTTGATCGACAATATCATCACTCGATGGAAACTTCAGCCGCGCTGCAACGAGACCCGACGGTGGATCAGGCGCTTTCCGTTTCTTCCTCAACGTTGTTGGCGAATCACAAGACATCACTATCCGCGGGATTGATCTTGTCATATCGGACGTATTCACAGACTGAGACAGCTCAGCCACGCTGCTCGCATCGCGCGAAAACAGCCTCTGTAGCGCGTATTCAGGGAAAGATTTAAAACCATAATCATCATCCTCACCATCCGTGTAATCCATGGCTTGAGAATCATAACTGCGCACAGAACCAGTTCTTATGCCTCTCAACATTGGACTGGATTTATATACTGGTATTCTACCATATTCTTCCATTATAACTGTTCTTTTTGTTATTCACGTTCTATTGTGTAAATCTTTAGACTTATTTGTAACAATAAGTACCTTTTCAATACATAGTGCAAATACAACCCACTGATCTCATACCTTCAGGCACAATCTCTAAATCCATGCTTTCCACAATATTTTCAGATATACTAACAATGGTCAACATAAACAAACACAGTCCATTATTGACCACTTATAAGTGAATTAGAAAAGTAATTGTCCATTTACTCTTTATGTTAGAATTCCATAATCCATGTTAAGTAAACATTTAAATTTCCCCAAATCCATCAATATTGCACATACACTCTGGATATTTGTCCAAGCCACCACATACACATATTATTGTATTAATACAAATGTATAGAATTAGATGCTAAATTTAAATCTTGCTCGTTTTGTTATTCCAAAATCGGCACCGATAAAATTTCCAAAGTAGCCACACAAAAATATGAATATTAGCAAAGTAATGCAGATAGCATTTAAGACTTTAAGGTGGAATTGAGAAATTTTATATCGTAATCCTCTCCCACTGTGTTTGCTTTGTCGCTCAGAAAAGACGTGTATTACGGAATAAAACTAAATTCTCTACACACACGTTTTTCATTCACACAAAATTTTGAACGTTACACTTGACTCAATAAACAGATTAAAGTTATTTTCAAATCTGATCATATTAGCGAAACTATATAACTATGAATTGTGACCAAAATATGTGTAAACTGTAGGAAAATCAAATTATGAACATAAATCCAAATTTGTATAATAGCTTTACTAGGTTCATATAATTACCAAATGCTTTTTCTATATCGTCGAGTTCGTTGTCACGAGCTATCAATTGTACATATTTGCTGAAAAATCTATAAACATAAATCCAATTATGCACAGTTCTTTCATAGCAGGTTACAACTACTAAATACTTTTCAATATTTTTTTTTCACTTTTCACTTTGTTGTCATGCATTGTCAATTGTACATTATTGTATTATATTTCCTAAAAAGTCTACCTTAAATTTAAAAAACAAATCTCACAATCCGTTTCAATACTGCCAGTGCTATAGATCCATCATTACATTTCGAAAGTTGAAGTGTACCAGATTCATGCACAACAGGTATTCTAAATCATACAAATTGCGGGACACTTTGATCCCAAACTCTGAAATCAGAAATGTACATCAAATTCATTGAAAATGTTAATTGTTTATCCTTGAAAAATCATGACTGTAAAACTAAAACGCTGATCAATTATCTATCCATTCATGTCTGTCCGCCTATATTCATCGCCGAGGCTTATCCCTATAGTGCTAAGATTGTCTACATGTTCACAAGAGATCGGAGAAATCACACATAGATAACATCAAGTCATCTTGACCACATTTTACAAATTGTTTGTTTGCTCACTACTTTAAATATGACACCATAATGATAAAAAGCATACTTGTAAAATGTCTTGATCTAGTATAACGTATGTTTTTCACTTTGAACATTTTATGAATAACGAGTCAGTGTGACTGGTTACTGTTAGCACGACATCAAATATTCACGGTAATATCGAGCTATCATTTTTTAATGATTGCTATCCACAACAAACACTATCAAAATGACTTCATGGATAATAGGTTTCAAGATGAAATCCACACGCGTACCCTGTAACTCCCAGCTTCAAATACAGTGTGCGCAGCTTCAAGTTTTACCTGAAGGCAGCCACCCCGATTACACACAGGTATTTGTGTAATATATATATATTTATATTTTGCTGCATATTCCTTGATGATAATGCAATAACCAGTCGCTCAAGCTATTACACAGTAACATTATGCATGGAAAAAAGTCCAGTATTTCCCATCAAGTGATACAAACATAAAGTAAAATGATGGTAAACATATAGATTTCCTTCCAGCTTGTTCAAATATTCCGGTCATCTATTTTCACAAATATGTGGAATTCGCCTTCATACATCAGTTTTATATAATATTATAACATAAACATAAATATGACAGAAGGATGATACTGGTGTAAACACAGGAAATTTGTTAAACAAACCAGATGAGAATTATATATACTGAGTCAAAAAAGAAACGATACCTGGTGTTTATGTGTCTATAATTTCAACATTTATTAAGAATATTCGTTGAAAATTCATAAGATGATAGTCCAACATGTTTGAAAGAGGAGCACATAAAGCATAATGAGCCTCCGAAACTGTCTGCTGCGTGATGATGTAATTCGTCGGACAGGGGTCTAATGGAGTTTTCACACAGACGTCAATACCGAGTATGGGCACCATTTGCATCTCTCACTGCAATGCACCGCCGTTGCATCGAACGGAAGAGTGTCTGAATCTCTTGCTGGTCAATATTTGTCCACCACTGACGCAAAACATCCCTCATTTGATTTAACGTTACCGGCTGACGTCGTCTGACGCGGCGGTCTAACGTATCCCACAAATGTTCTATGGGTGACAAGTCTGGTGACGGCAGAGTTTCAATATTGTTCTGCTCCAATAATGTGGTGGAAATCCGAGCAGTATGACACCTGGCGTTGTCCTGTTGGAACAGTGTGACCTTTCTGTTGGCGTTAAAGAACGGCACAACAACTGGCGCAAGGATCTCATCACAGTACCGCTGGGCGTTTAGGTTCCCGTCCACCACTAACAGTTCAGTGCGACTGCCGAAGGTGATACCGCCCCACGCCATAACACTTCCGCCCCCGAACAGATCGACCTGACGTACACATGCGTCGGCGTAATGTTCACCGCGTCTGTGATATACCCGCTCTCTGCCATCCGCTCGACGCAAACAGAACTGCGATTCATCGCTAAACATCACCGAATTCCACTGTAACCGAGTCCAGCGAGCACGTTCCGTCGTCCATTCCCGCCGTACGTCACGGTGACGTCGTGTCAGGATGGGTCCAACGTATGGCCGATAGGCACGAATGCCACGTTCACCGAGCCGGTTCCTGACTGTTTGTGCACTGATGCGATTGTTGGTCATCCCAGGAGTAACGGCAGCTGTGTGCGTAGCAGGTAGGAACCGGTCACGTAAATGTGACGTCCGAATGTGACGGTCCTGTTCACGCATCGTCACACGTGGTCGACCAGATCTTGGACGGTCATCCACCGATCCATGTGTTCGATAACGTCGAAGTAGACGTGTTATCGTGATCCGCGTAACCCCGAGTCGATTTGCGACGTCACGCTGACGTAAACCGCCGTCAATCATGCCAATGGCACGCATTCTCTGATTGCGGTTTAGCCTAGGCATTTTGTTAGAGGTAACAATGGGTATGTAAGGTGTTTTTCCTCGATGATAATGCAATACCAGTACAATAAACCGGTTTTCCGATTTGTACATGTGTAGGAAGTTGTCTTTGTTGAGGAGCATGTGCAAATCGGCAATTCGGCGTTCCAGGATTATCGGGTGTTTATTTACCTGTGTTTATGGTTGGCTGACGTTGCAATAAGATACCCGGTACTGATACGTAATAATATATTAAACCTTTCTATGGTTTTATCCGTTTTACGTCATTTTTAGTTTGGTATCGTTTCTTTTTTGACTCAGTATATATATATATATATCATATGCTATCTCTTCACAGGTTGAAATATTTGATCATTTGTTATTTTTTTTCATCATTGATCATCGTTACGTTTCCTTGACAGGGAAAAACTTCAGACAGTAACTTCAACAACTTGAGACGGTCATACAGTTCCCTTACTTTGCTATGATCGCTTATATAGTCAGTAGTTCAGATTGAAAAGTCCTTCTTAGGGGTCATACAAATATTCATAATGGTTAATCTATTGTTGAAAACATGCAAAACAGCAGTCTTCCTCTTAACCCATTCAACCCCAAGTAACTGACATGGACTGGTCTAAAAATAGTAATATTACTGGTATAAAGTGCAGATCCTGATGAGCCGGCTCACTTTTTGAAAGCCTATTTAGAGGCCTGTCGTGATGGAATCTGTTATTGCACAATACTTTAAAGCGACATTACATCGCAAAAAGCAACTAAGATGCATTTTTTCATGTATAAATGCGTTGCTACTACAATTTTGTCCGAATACATTAGAACACTAACATTGAATCAATAAACAGTGTTTTTGTGGTCTACAAGCTTTCAAAATTGAAAGTAGGATTACATATAACGGTCATCCATGCTCCTGATGTGACGTTTGTTTGTCATCGGAGTCAATACTAAGCGCGTGATACTGTCCTTTAGAGATAATTTAACTAAGATTAGTCTACAAATAAATATGCACAGGCACAGATGTGAGATATAACGGTAAATCTGTACTATAGCTTGTGTTATTCAGGATACACGCGTTGTATTATGCTTGGATGTCGACCCTATTTCTGTTCATATGTCAACAAACCGCATGAAATACTCAGTTTTTGAGGCAAATAATTGGGGGGAAATTATACCATATAATAGCCAATTACATTTGTGCATGCCTGAATCAATAAAATGAATGTTAATCCACAAGTGTATGCACATTCTAAGCAACATACGCAGGATACAAACTCCACTAAAAATCTACTTTATATTCTTCAAACGGGCCAATATGGATAATTAAATAATTTGAAATTATCTGCCCTATTATGCCATATCCGAATGCAAAAACACATTTAAATTCAACAAATAAGTCTTCAATATGAATATCCATTTAGAGTCAAGATCGCTTCTCCATTAATCATTAGAGTCCATAACAATAAATAATTATAATGTGGCATGAAATTGGAGGACACGTGTTCCACATTATAGTTAAATAACATGAACATAATAATAAAAAAGGACGACAAGCAGTAGCAACATCTGGAGACAGGTAGTTTAGTATACACGTAATGTGTATATATATACGTAACGTTAATATATTTTATTTTTTTTAATTTTATTTTTTTACAACGATTGCGAAACAAGGGTTAACAACTTATATTAATCACTCTCGTTGGCGCAGATTAAAGTGTAAATGTGGTCCTTCGTGTGGTAGGAAACCGGAGTACCCGGAGAAAACCAACCTATCCGATCTGACGACCACCGTACCATCTCATATATTTCCCGTTCCGAGGATGGAATCTAGGTCACATTGATGAGAAGCGAGCGCGCAAACCACCGTGCTAATTGGTTAATATTAACCCATTCAACCCCAAGTAACTGACATGGATTGGTGCATGCTATTTTTAGACCAATAAATTAATAAGAAAATTACCTTTGGACCAGTTCATTTATCAAAATGGGTAATTTTATCTAAAAATAGTAATAATTATTACTGGCAAAAAAGTGCAGATCCTGATGAGACGGCTCGTTACGAGCCGGCTCATCTGGATCTACACTTTTCATAAGCCTATTTAGAGGCCTGTGGGGTTGAAAGGGTTAAGGTCCAAATTTGCATTTTTCTTCCAATTGCAAACATTTATTTTTAGTTCATATGCAAATTTATCTAGTATTAATGGTTGGCAAATTGTGCATTTTGAAGGTAAATATCCTTCCGCAAAAACCAGTTCATATGTGGGTAGGTAGACCTTTACATAAAACTGAATATTGCTGAATAAATTTGAAGGAATATGTAAACATCAGAGATCAGCCACAGTGAATACAATTATATGGAATATATATAGGATCTAACATGAGCGGTGATTTCATACAATATTTTATGAAACAAGTTTGGAATTTTGCTATTAAGCGAAACTTTTGACAAACTTAATGGCAAAATTCCGAAACTAGCTTCATAAAATATGGTAGGAAATCACCACAATTGTAAAATCATTTTTATCACATTACCACAGTAACCATAATTCTTTTTTGAAAACAACATTTTTGTTTGCCAGAAAACTCCCTTTTGAGCATTATTGGTAACTCTCGTAAAAATAATCCAGGAATCGCAGGTTCGATCCCATGTCTGACCCTAATCAAATTTACAGTCTTTCAGATGGGACGTTAAACCGAGGTCTCGTGTCGGTGCTTTACACCGTACACGTAAAAGAATCAGAGGAGATTCCTGAATGGGTCTCCTGTATCATGCACTATCCTCCAAAAATCTAAAATGACTAATCTCTTCAGGAGGCGTCGCTCATATGGACAACCAGTAGCGACGATAAATAAACGTAAAACAAACAAACACAATATCGCTTTCATAAAAATATAATAATCTTCCCAAATCAACACAAGTTGGCTAACTGATAATATATTTATTTCATTCTTTAGAAAGTTATTTTTACTGATAATATCAATATTGTTTAATTCACAAGATATCTGTCATATTCAATATTCTAACACACACCAGGTGCAATACATGACAGTATTTTGCTCCAGCTTGTACACCAATCAAAATCCATCATTTCATTTTAAAAATGGTGAATTTATACATTTGTATATATTTTTTTGGGCACTGGACCATTTATATTGACAAGATTTCATCATTAATTGATCACCTTGTCTTTAGATGTCTGCGTATCATTGTGAATATGTACATGCTATTAACCCTTTCAACACCACAGGCCTCTCAATAGGCTTACAAAAAGTGTAGATCCAGATGAGCCGGCTCGTAACGAGCCGTCTCATCAGGATCTGCACTTTTTGCCAGTAATATTACTATTTTTAGACAAAAATTACCCATTTTGATAAATGAACTGGTCCAAATGTAATTTTCTTATTAATTTATTGGTCTGAAAATATCATGCACCAGTCCATGTCAGTTACTTGGTGTTGAATGGGTTAAAAGGGTACGTATTACTGATTATACATATTTTTGACACAAGTTCACTATTTAAGGCTAATGATTTTCGAGACCTCTTTCCTTCCTGATGTCGTCCAATGCCACGCGGGAGGGAGAACAGAAAATTTTAATTTCCGTGTCTTGCCTAAGGACGGCGGGGCTCAAACTCACCACGCCATTGCAACAAGGAAGACATCGCTTCCATTGCACCAAAGATGCTCCACAAGGGGATGTCAAACAATGGGCATGGAACGTTATTTTTAAGTTGGCTAACTGATAATATATTTCATTCTTTAGAAAGTAAAGTTCAAGGTCATGGTTATTAAACATTTCTCAGATCTCAAGCTGGTTGATTCTGAGATTTACACTCAAGTTGAACCAATCACTAGTTTACGGTGGTCGCCAGATCGGACAGGTGGGTTTTCTCCGGGTACTCCGGTTTCCTCCCACGTGAATGACCACATTTATGCTTTCATCCGCGTCAACGAGAGTGATTAATATAAGTTGTTGAAACTTGCTTCGCAATCGTTGTAAAATAAATAAAGTTTAAACTTAAATCACTAGTTTGAGATTCAGAGCTTGAGATTTGAGAAAAGTTTTATAACCTCGAGGCCTGGACTGGTTGACACTTGTCCTCCTCAAATACAACATTACAACAAACAGTATATTCATAATGCAAGCATTAACCCATTCAACCCCAAGTAACTGACATGGACTGGTGCGTGATATTTTTAGACCAATAAATTAATAAGAAAATTACATTTGGACCAGTTCATTTATCAAAATGGGTAATTTTTGTCTAAAAATAGTAATAATTATTACTGGCAAAAAAGTGCAGATCCTGATGAGATGGCTCGTTATGAGCCGGCTCATCTGGATCTACACTTTTCATAAGCCTATTTAGAGGCCTGTGGGGTTGAAAGGGTTAACGTATTTATTTAACCCTTTCATCCCTTTCAGGATCTGCACGTTTTACCAGTAATATTTTACTATTTTTAGACAAAATTACCCATTTTTTTAGCCCGTTTATTCTTTCATGTTGTAATTAACAATTACATATGTAAACATATAATATCAATTACATTTGTTTTACAATAATCTATCGATACTATATATTAGTATAGTATATATACAAATGCATTTATTAATTTTTATAAAGAGAGCAGGCATTATGTTTGAAAGTAAGATAGCAGGAGAAGAGTTGAAAGAATTCCGATCCAGAATACAAACATCTTTTCAATATCAGTTGCTAATATGATTGCTGTTACATGCATGTGATTATACTTCTATCAGTCAATATCAATTTGTTCCACTTTCTATTGTGAGCTTCTAGTTTATTTTTCATAAAGGCTATATGTTCTTCGATGTGTTGTCTTTCTTTTAAATTACCCATTTTGATAAATTTTCTGATTAATTTATTGGTCTAAAAATATCATGCACCGGTCTATGTCAGTGTTGAAATTTCTGTCAAAAAACAATTTGTCATAAAAAAGATTTTGTTCACAGTCTATGTATGTTGTTAAGTGAAATGCATATATTGATTGCGAAGGACACATTTCCCCTTAACCTTTCCTTCAAACATGTCGACACTGATTGATTATGTGCGTCTTCTAAAAGTCTTCTTTTCTTACCTAGTTCATTAATATTATAGCGAGCCTTTATATATAGCAATGTACCGTATATACTCAGATATAAAGCGTCCTTATTTAAAAAGGGGGGGGGGCTCCGTGGCCTAGTGGTTACGGTCTTTGACTTCAAAACACTTTCCACCAACACTGTAGGCTCGAATCCCATCGAGGGTGTCAAATTCTTTCATGCGAGGAAGCTGCTATCCAGTTAGTTTGTGGAAGGTCGGTGGTTCAACCCAGGTGCCCATCTGTGCCTGAAATTTTGCTCAAAAGGGGAATCTGGGGGTCTTCCTCCACCAATAAAAGCTGAGGAGTCGCCATGTATGACCTAAGCTGTTGGTGTAACTTTAAGCTTCATAATATTACAAAACTAACTAAGCCACTAAAAGTTCTCTAAAATGGTCCATCGAATTTTGTCTGAGTCACATAAAACTCTAAAAAAAAAAACATTTTATAAAAAATTGTTTTAGCTTGAAACATTAGATTAATCGCTCTCGACACCTCATTCTTGAAATCGTACCGTTAGTGCACATTGACCTGTCCTATTTAGAGGTCATATGCATATTCATAAGACACAGTCTACTGTTGAAACAAGCAACTGTTGAGCAGCAATAAATTTCTTCTAATCCATTTTGGCTCTACATTTTACAATTGTCAGTAATTCTGTAATACCTGCCTGTATTACTAAAATGTACACCATCCTCAATTTACTCATATGCAAATGATAGGTAACAAACACATTTGAATGCGCACCATAATCGCTTGAATACGGTAATATAAATGCTAAAAGTAACAAAAATACTATTAACACTTCAAACACATCTTCAGGCAGTTAGCTGATGATGGTTGGTAGTCACAAAACAAACTCAATCGTTGCAAGAAGCCGGCTAGACAGAAATACACTTCAAATGACCTTTTTGCAATTTGAAAGATATATATGTATACAGTTATAAATACAGGTACGGTAGATAGTTTGCACAAGTAACGCAACCGCTGCAGATCATTGACATTACGGAATGACTTAGTCTGGTTAAACTGGTTTTGATTGATAATGGTTTAACTTAGGCTGGTTATAGACTGGATTTTATTGAACATTGATTGGCTTAGGTTTGCTATAGACTGGTTTTGATTGATAATGGTTTAACTTAGGCTGGTTATAGACTGGTTTTGATTGAACATTGATTGGCTTAGGCTGGTTAGACTGGTTTTGATTGATAATGGTTTAACATAGGCTGGTTATAGACTGGTTTTGATTGGTAATGGTTTAACTTAGGCTGGTTATAGATTGGTTTTGATTGGTAATGGTTTAACTTAGGCTGGTTATAGACTGGTTTTGATTGCTAATGGTTTAACTTAGGCTGGTTATAGACTGGTTTTGATTAATAATGGTTTAACTTAGGCTGGTTAAACTGGTTTTGATTGATAATATTTTAACTTAGGCTGGTTATAGACTGGTTTTTATTGAACATTGATTGGCTTAGGTGGTTAGGCTGGTTTAGATTTATAATGGTTTAACCTAGGCTGGCTATAGACTGGTTTACATTGACAATGGATTGGCTTAGGCTGGCTTCTGATCATCTATCTCTATTTCACTATTTGGGTCACTGATCCTCCATCTCTATTCTCCCACCATCCTCCCTCACTGATCATCTATCTCTATTTCCCCACCACCCTCCCTCACTGATCCTCTGTCTATTTCCCCATCAACCTCCATCACTGATCCTCCATCTCTATTCCCCATCCTCCTCCCTCACTGATCCTCCATCTCTATTCCCCATCATCCTCCCTCACTGATCCTCCATCTATATTCCCCCATTATCCACCCTCACTGATCCTCCATCTCTGTTTCCCCATCATCCTCCCTCACTGATCCTCACTCTATATTCCCCCATCCTCCTCCCTCACTGATCCTCCATATATATTCCCCATCCTCCTCCCTCACTGATCCTCCATCTATATTCCCCCATCCTCCTCCATCTCTATTCCCCCATCATCCACCCTCACTGATCCTCCATCTCTATTCCCCCATCATCCACCCTCACTGATCCTCCATCTCTATTCCCCATCATCCACCCTCACTGATCCTCCATCTCTATTCCCATCCTCCTCCATCTCTATTCCCCCATCCTCCTCCATCTATTCCCCATCCTCCACCATCACTGATCCTCCATCTCTATTTCCCCATCCTCCTCCCTCACTGATCATCTATCTCTATGTCCCCATCCTCCTTCACTGATCCTCCATCTCTATTTCCCCACCATCCTCCTTCACTGATCCTCCATCTCTATTTCCCCACCATCCTCCCTCATTGATCCTCCATCTCTATTACCCAACTCCCTCCCTCCTGATACTTTATCTCTATTCCCATCTCCCTCCCTCACTGATCATATATCTCTATTTCCCATCTCCCTCCCTCACTGATCATCTATCTCTATTCCCTATCTCCCTCCCTCACTGATCATCTATCTATATTTCCCCATCTTCCTCCCTCACTGATCATCTAT
>CM026387.1:31184667-31199667 GCA_014843695.1 Archivesica marissinica
GTACAGGTATTGTTGCAGTCAACTATCCTTCATGTCAGCATACAATATTGTACAGGTATTGTTGCAGCCAACATGTCCTTCATGTCAGCATACAATATTGTACAGGTATTGTTGCAGCCAACATGTCCTTCATGTCAGCATACAATATCGTACAGGTATTGTTGCAGCCAACATGTCCTTCATGTCAGCATACAATATTGTACAGGTATTGTTGCAGCCAACATGTCCTTCATGTCAGCATACAATATTGTACAGGTATTGTTGCAGCCAACATGTCCTTCATGTCAGCATACAATATCGTACAGGTATTGTTGCAGCCAACATGTCCTTCATGTCAGCATACAATATTGTACAGGTATTGTTGCAGCCAACATGTCCTTCATGTCAGCATACAATATTGTACAGGTATTGTTGCAGCCAACATGTCCTTCATGTCAGCATACAATATTGTACAGGTATTGTTGCAGCCAACATGTCCTTCATGTCAGCATACAATATCGTACAGGTATTGTTGCAGCCAACATGTCCTTCATGTCAGCATACAATATCGTACAGGTATTGTTGCAGCCAACATGTCCTTCATGTCAGCATACAATATTGTACAGGTATTGTTGCAGCCAACATGTCCTTCATGTCAGCATACAATATCGTACAGGTATTGTTGCAGCCAACATGTCCTTCATGTCAGCATACAATATTGTACAGGTATTGTTGCAGCCAACATGTCCTTCATGTCAGCATACAATATCGTACAGGTATTGTTGCAGCCAACATGTCCTTCATGTCAGCATACAATATCATACAGGTATTGTTGCAGCCAACATGTCCTTCATGTCAGCATACAATATTGTACAGGTATTGTTGCAGCCAACATGTCCTTCATGTCAGCATACAATATCATACAGGTATTGTTGCAGCCAACATGTCCTTCATGTCAGCATACAATATCATACAGGTATTGTTGCAGCCAACATGTCCTTCATGTCAGCATACAATATCATACAGGTATTGTTGCAGCCAACATGTCCTTCATGTCAGCATACAATATTGTACAGGTATTGTTGCAGCCAACATGTCCTTCATGTCAGCATACAATATCATACAGGTATTGTTGCAGCCAACATGTCCTTCATGTCAGCATACAATATCATACAGGTATTGTTGCAGCCAACATATCCTTCATGTCAGCATACAATATTGTACAGGTATTGTTGCAGCCAACATGTCCTTCATGTCAGCATACAATTATCGTACAGGTAGTTTAATAATATTTTATTGCAACTTTTCCCATAATGACGAATACAATTTACAAATCACAATAACATCACTGTCACATTAATAACATACATAAATCCTGATAATATCCATCTACATATACATGACATTTTCAAAGTGCAAATGGATTGGGCTACAAGTTTTGAAAACATTAGCAACAGCCAACATGTCAGCATACAATATTGTATTATACATGAGCATACAAATTGATCTCACAATAATTAGGTGCTTCATGATAGGTAAGTATCTATCCGATATGTACATGTGAGTAATGCTGTGGGAAAACCAATAATGGACAAGAAAACTAATGGTGCCATGACATACCGGTATATCACAATATGGTACCAGACTGTATTGTACCACGATATACCGGTATATCACAATATGGTACCAGACTGTATTGTACCACGATATACCGGTATATCACAATATGGTACCAGACTGTATTGTATCATGATATACCGGTATATCACAATATGGTACCAGACTGTATTGTATCATGATATACCGGTATATCATGATATGGTACCAGACTGTATTGTATCATGATATACCGGTATATCACAATATGGTACCAGACTGTATTGTACCACGATATACCAGTATATCACAATATGGTACCAGACTGTATTGTATCATGATATACCGGTATATCACAATATGGTACCAGACTGTATTGTACCACGATATACCGGTATATCACAATATGGTACCAGACTGTATTGTATCATGATATACCGGTATATCACAATATGGTACCAGACTGTATTGTATCATGATATACCGGTATATCACAATATGGTACCAGACTGTATTGTACCATGATATACCGGTATATCACAATATGGTACCAGACTGTATTGTACCACGATATACCAGTATATCACAATATGGTACCAGACTGTATTGTACCACGATATACCGGTATATCACAATATGGTACCAGACTGTATTGTACCACGATATACCGGTATATCACAATATGGTACCAGACTGTATTGTATCATGATATACCGGTATATCACAATATGGTACCAGACTGTATTGTATCATGATATACCGGTATATCATGATATGGTACCAGACTGTATTGTATCATGATATACCGGTATATCACAATATGGTACCAGACTGTATTGTACCACGATATACCAGTATATCACAATATGGTACCAGACTGTATTGTATCATGATATACCGGTATATCACAATATGGTACCAGACTGTATTGTACCACGATATACCGGTATATCACAATATGGTACCAGACTGTATTGTATCATGATATACCGGTATATCACAATATGGTACCAGACTGTATTGTATCATGATATACCGGTATATCACAATATGGTACCAGACTGTATTGTACCATGATATACCGGTATATCACAATATGGTACCAGACTGTATTGTACCACGATATACCAGTATATCACAATATGGTACCAGACTGTATTGTACCACGATATACCGGTATATCACAATATGGTACCAGACTGTATTGTACCACGATATACCGGTATATCACAATATGGTACCAGACTGTATTGTATCATGATATACCGGTATATCACAATATGGTACCAGACTGTATTGTATCATGATATACCGGTATATCATGATATGGTACCAGACTGTATTGTATCATGATATACCGGTATATCACAATATGGTACCAGACTGTATTGTACCACGATATACCAGTATATCACAATATGGTACCAGACTGTATTGTATCATGATATACCGGTATATCACAATATGGTACCAGACTGTATTGTACCACGATATACCGGTATATCACAATATGGTACCAGACTGTATTGTATCATGATATACCGGTATATCACAATATGGTACCAGACTGTATTGTATCATGATATACCGGTATATCACAATATGGTACCAGACTGTATTGTACCATGATATACCGGTATATCACAATATGGTACCAGACTGTATTGTACCACGATATACCAGTATATCACAATATGGTACCAGACTGTATTGTACCACGATATACCGGTATATCACAATATGGTACCAGACTGTATTGTACCACGATATACCGGTATATCACAATATGGTACCAGACTGTATTGTACCACGACATACCGGTATATCACAATATGGTGCCAGACTGTATTGTACCACGATATACCGGTATATCACAATATGGTACCAGACTGTATTGTACCACGATATACTGGTTCGCGTCAACACCATGTCAACATGTGGTGGTTAGGTAACACACGTGCAAAGCAGTGACAAATAAAACATGTTATTTACATGCATACACATTTTATTGTATCGATAAATTTCCTTGGAAAGCATAAAATAAAAACATATATTTACCCCAACAAACAGAGGTACATAGGCTTGTGCTTCCTGAAAGTCAAAAACAATAAATCAATAATAAATGGCTTCCTGAAAATCAAAATACAATAATAAATGGCTTCCTGAAAATCAAAAAACAATAAATCAATAATAAATGGCTTCCTGAAAGTCAAAAAACAATAAATCAATAATAAATGGCTTCCTGAAAGTCAAAAACAATAAATCAATAATAAATGGCTTCCTGAAAATCAAAATACAATAATAAATGGCTTCCTGAAAATCAAAAAACAATAAATCAATAATAAATGGCTTCCTGAAAATCAAAAAACAATAAATCAATAATAAATGGCTTCCTGAAAGTCAAAAACAATAAATCAATAATAAATGGCTTCCTGAAAATCAAAATACAATAATAAATGGCTTCCTGAAAATCAAAAAACAATAAATCAATAATAAATGGTTCCTGAAAGTAAAAAAAAAAAATCAATAATATATGAACAATAAATGTCATAATTCAGGGGTCATTCTAGGTCAGAATTTTTGGGAGAAGTGAGAAAGCATGATCACGTCCTTAAATGGCGTTATTTAAATTTAATAAATTTCAACAAAATATGGATAAAATGCACAGTACGACCATTAAATACAGCATTTGCATAGAAGGAGTGCTTTATAATGGGCCAGTGTATCCTACTGGATAAAATTTTGTATGAAAATTGTAAAAAAAACTAATATTATTAAGTAGGGGACCACCAGAGGACGAAATCATAAGCGATTATTTCGCCCACATCACCCTCTAGAATGATCCCTGTCATTAGTAAAGTAGACAAGTAGAGTACATGACCAAGTCACTTATGGTCAATAATGAGATACTGATATCTCAAGCAGTTTTCCTACATAATTATGTACAAATGTAACGTTTAATAAAACAAACAAAATATCAACACAAAGTAACTACACAAATATGTCTGTCCTCTTGGATCCTACAAATGTCATTTTGCACCAGTGCTAGAAAAATAGGATAGCCTAAAGAAGCCCCCCCCCCCCTCAAATTTCAAGTTGGGCCTCATGCACCTCAGTACTATGGGGATATTCAGTCACATGGAAGGACATATTTGTGGATTTTTAGTCAATTAAAGGGCAATAATTGTGTTATTGGGCAGATCCCCATGAAAAGTGTGCATGCACCACATCACCATGCCGATACATATTTATTTAAAGTTACATAAAATTCCACACATTAGTTACTGAGAACTGGGACGATATTGACAAATGGCTGTGGAGTATTCCCTGGATACTGTTTACATTAGGATGCATCACTAAGATCTGCATGAGGCTTACCATAATTACCATTTCAACAAGATTTATTCTCAAAGGAACAAGAACCCAACAACATTTTGCAAGATTTATTCTCAAATGAACAAGAACCCAACATTTTTTAACTGAACAGGCAACACCACCTTTATCAGTGTATATCTTCCATATTCCAGATCAACAGAGAATTCCTGAAACACATACCATTATAACATACTGTAGGAATCATAATTTCAATTTATTTTATGCATATTTCTTTTTTCAATTTAAAGCAATATACATAGGCTTTTTCCTAGATCGGAATGACAGGGCCCTGTCCCTTTTTAGTCCCACCCTTTGCCCTTTATGTCCGCCCTCTTTGATCAAGCATAATTAACTGTCCATCGCCACAAGTTAGCAACATTGTCTAGGCCGTAACCCCAATATACCCACTCTTTTCTGACACACCCTGACCTTCTTTTCACTCTAGAATAAACCCTGCTGTCCGATTAGCGCAGTGGTTAGCACGCTCACTTCTAACCAATGCGACCCGGGTTCGATCCTTGAACCGGGAAGTATGTGAGATGGTACGATGGTCGCCAGATCGGACAGGTGGGTTTTCTCCGGGTACTCCGATTTCAATCATTTCATCCCACACGAATGACAACATTTACGCTTTCATCCGTGCCAACGAGAGTGATTAATATAAGTTGTTAAAACTTGCTTCGCAATTGTTGTAAAATAAATAACGTTTAAAAAAAAAAAGAATAAACCCTATATTCATATAAATTAAAATACTTCCGGCAACATTTTATATATAGTAAGCTACGAGTTGTCTGATTGGCTCGCCCGTGAAGTCTACAAAGAATTTAAATCTGATTGGCTCGCCCATAAAGTCTACGAAGAATTTAAATCTGATTGGCTCGCCCGTAGAGTCTACGAAGAATTTAAATCTGATTGGCTCGCCTGTAAAATCTACAAAGAATTTATATCTGATTGGCTCGCCCGTAAAGTCTACAAAGAATTTAAATCTGATTGGCTCGCCCGTAAAGTCTACAAAGAATTTAAATCTGATTGGCTCGCCCGTAGAGTCTACAAAGAATTTAAATCTGATTGGCTCGCCCGTAAAATCTACAAAGAATTTAAATCTGATTGGCTCCATAGAGTCTAAAAAGAATTTAAAATCTGATTGGCTCGCCCGTAGAGTCTACGAAGAATTTAAATCTGATTGGCTCGCCCATAAAGTCTACGAAGAATTTAAATCTGAATATACAAAGTCAGCATACACTTACTTTGGTATTGATGACATATTTGTTGATAGAACTCACTATCAGGTTAGTAAACCATATTTGGATGACCTCTAGTAACAGTCGTGGCACGAGTCCTCTGCAATACAATGTATTATGTTATGTTATATTTCGGGTTTTACGCCTGCATCAGCACCATTTTGGGCTATATCGCCGGCGGGCAGTTTACCTAACAACACCTTTCCTGCAATACAATGTAACATTTATTATACACTCTATGAAACACGATACAACAAATTGTCTTCATTGTGAAAAGTGGATTCAACAAAACATGAAAATTGATTGGATGTAACTGAATGCAAGTCATAGTTGAGTATATTGTCTTTCTGATTAAAGCGACATTACATCGCAAAAAGCAAAATAATACATTTTTGCATATAAATACAATGTAGCATTGCTACCATTAACACATTTCATTCTGGATACCGTTCAAACGGTATTTGCAAAGAATATAGACCCAGATCAACCGCCACGGAACGATAAATAAACGTAAAACACACACCGTTTAAGAGATAATATAAATCAGATTAGTCACAATTGTGAGCTATAACGGTAAATCTGTCGACACTATTTACATTATTTTGTTATGTCAACAAACCACGTATACGACATTTGTTTATTTGTTGAAATACTCATTTTTTGAGGCAAATATTTGGACAAAAATTACATTCTGCAGACATTTGCGTTTTCACCGATGTAGTGTCGCTTTAAGTGTTTTCGTGAAACAAGTCCATGAGTGTTTTTCAATCTGTATATTCAGATACTTACGAAAAGAAACCTTTAATTCCATCTGCACGGTAAATTTCTCCAATCGATGGGAAAAGGCCACTGAAAATATATGCTGACAATGTTTGTTTCATATCAACAATATGGGACACAATAACTACAGACCGTGTTACTTCGACAATTTTCATACATTTCGCACATACTGTTTCGGGTGATACATGGCCGTCTTGTACAGTGGGAAATTGGCATATGGGATGAAATATACAAACAAAATAGATATTTAGGAACAACACAATTGCATCAAGCATGCTACAGTACAGTAAAAATAATATTTACCAATATATTTTTTCTCCCCCAACAAATTGAGCCATTTGTCGAACCATTATAACTGTAATGAAGATAAGATCATTCTATTAAGTATTAATACATTATGAAAGATAAGAACATTTTTTAGAATTTTCACTGTATGAAAGATAATCCTTCAGGAATTATCACTATACAAGCATAATATCATTAATCAAGCACTATCCCTGTTTGACAGATCGGTAATTATTTAAGCACTATCCCTGTATGACAGATCGGTAATTATTCAAGCACTATCCCTGTATGACATCGGTAATTATTTAAGCACTATCCCTGTATGACAGATCGGTAATTATTCAAGCACTATCCCTGTATGACAGATCGGTAATTATTTAAGCACTATCCCTGTATGACAGATCGGTAATTATTTAAGCACTATCCCTGTATGACAGATCGGTAATTATTTAAGCACTATTCCTGTATGACAGATCGGTAATTATTTAAGCACTATCCCTGTTTGACAGATCAGTAATTATTTAAGCACTATCCCTGTTTGACAGATCAGTAATTATCTTAAACACTATCCCTGTATTATAGATTGATAAATGTCATAACAAGACAAGATGTGGAAGTCATGATAGCGCAGTGATAGCACGCTCGCTTCAGATGGGAAAGGCCTGGAGTTTTCTTTCAGCTGTAGCATTACAATTATGCCCTTAGGAAAGGCATTTAAATTCCACATTGACTCCTCTCTCTCCCTCGTGGCGATGGATTCCAATCAGGAATGAGGTCTCGACAGTGATTAATATAAGTTGGCTTGCAGGAACTATCGAGCAAACATAAATTTTTATAAACTAAAAGACTAGATTCACTCATTCAAGAAAAGAGTAATTACCATGGAATGGCTGGCTGGCTATGACTCCACAACACTTGGCCACTGTCTCTTGACCCGTCTGTAAAACCATAATTGTTAACATTATTATAGCAATGTTATAAATGATATGTTGGTGTACGTAAACTTCCTGAAGACCCCAACACCAAAATAAATAGATAAGGCTATGTTCAAAGAAATTATTCATAAAATTTCATGATGTCGCATACTCTATAAATAAGGAATTCACAAAGAACAATGTGTGACACTGACCAATGGCTAAACAGGTTATCCCATCAGGGTTCATTCTAGGTCAGAATTTTTGGGAGAAGTGAGAAAGCGAGTGATCGCTTCCTTAAATGGTGTTCTTTAATATACTTCTGTGCAAAATAGGGTTAAAATGCACAGTGCAACCATTAAATACAACATTTGAATAGAAGGAGTGCTTTATAATGGGCCAGTGTATCTTACTAGACACAATTTTGTTTGAAAATCGTAAAAACCAAAAAAGGGAGAAGTGGGGCCCCCAGAGGGCGAAGTCAGGGTCCCTAGGGCGACAATTTCGCCCACATCGCCCTCTAAACTGATCCCTGCCCATATACCGGTATGTATACAGCTGCATTCAGAGCAATGAATAGTTAGATTGCAAAAACATAATTATATACATTGTACTGTAAATTCATATTTCTTATAAACTGTTGATGGTGTAAATGTGATCTGACGTTAAATAATGCCTCTTGTATCATGGTGGTTTATACTTTCCACTATGGGTGTCATTGATTAAACAAAAATGTACCGATATATCGACATCCAATCGACCTGCGGGAATCGATGTTACATCGATATCCTGATTATCAACGACACCTCGACTTTCCACTAGGTCATTCTTTATACAAACAGATTTTATCCGGTCTATCATTGGTGAAGTATAATACCTTTATACAAACAGATTGTATCCAGTCTATCTTAGGTGAAGTATAATACTTTATACAAACAGATTTTATCCAGTCTATCATTGGTGAAGTATAATACCTTTATACAAACAGATTTTATCCAGTCTATCATTGGTGAAGTATAATACCTTTATACAAACAGATTTTATCCAGTCTATCATTGGTGAAGTATAATACCTTTATACAAACGGATTTTATCCAGTATATCATTGGTGAAGTATAATACTTTATACAAACAGATTTTATCCAGTCTATCATTGGTGAAGTATAATACCTTTATACAAACAGATTTTATCCAGTCTATCATTGGTGATGTATAATACCTTTATACAAACAGATTTTATCCAGTCTATCATTGGTGAAGTATAATACCTTTATACAAACGGATTTTATCCAGTCTATCATTGGTGAAGTATAATACCTTTATACAAACAGATTTTATCCAGTCTATCATTGGTGAAGTATAATACCTTTATACAAACGGATTTTATCCAGTATATCATTGGTGAAGTATAATACTTTATACAAACAGATTTTATCCAGTCTATCATTGGTGAAGTATAATACCTTTATACAAACAGATTTTATCCAGTCTATCATTGGTGATGTATAATACTTTATACAAACAGATTTTATCCAGTCTATCATTGGTGAAGTATAATACTTTATACAAACAGATTTTATCCAGTCTATCATTGGTGAAGTATAATACTTTATACAAACAGATTTTATCCAGTCTATCATTGGTGAAGTATAATACCTTTATACAAACGGATTTTATCCAGTCTATCATTGGTGAAGTATAATACTTTATACAAACAGATTTTATCTAGTCTATCATTGGTGAAGTATAATACCTTTATACAAACAGATTTTATCCAGTCTATCATTGGTGAAGTATAATACTTTATACAAACAGATTTTATCTAGTCTATCATTGGTGAAGTATAATACTTTATACAAACAGATTTTATCTAGTCTATCATTGGTGAAGTATAATACCTTTATACAAACAGATTTTATCCAGTCTATCATTGGTGAAGTATAATACCTTTATACAAACAGATTTTATCCAGTATATCATTGGTGAAGTATAATACCTTTATACAAACAGATTTTATCTAGTCTATCATTGGTGAAGTATAATACCTTTATACAAACAGATTTTATCCAGTCTATCATTGATGATGTATAATACCTTTATACATAAGGATTTTATCCAGTCTATCATTGGTGAAATACAATACCTTTATACAAACAGATTTTATCAAGTCTATCATTGGTGAAATACAAAACCTTTATACAAACAGATTTTATCCAGTCTATCATTGGTGAAATACCATACCTTTATACAAACAGATTTTATCCAGTCTATCATTGGTGAAATACAATACCTTTATACAAACAGATTTTATCCAGTCTATCATTGGTGAAGTATAATACCTTTATACATAAGGATTTTATCCAGTCTATCATTGGTGAAATACAATACCTGTATACAAACAGATTTTATCCAGTCTATCATTGGTGATGTATAATACCTTTATACAAACAGATTTTATCCAGTCTATCATTGGTGAAGTATAATACCTTTATACAAACGGATTTTATCCAGTCTATCATTGGTGAAGTATAATACCTTTATACAAACAGATTTTATCCAGTCTATCATTGGTGAAGTATAATACTTTATACAAACAGATTTTATCCAGTCTATCATTGGTGAAGTATAATACTTTATACAAACAGATTTTATCCAGTCTATCATTGGTGAAGTATAATACCTTTATACAAACAGATTTTATCCAGTCTATCATTGGTGAAGTATAATACTTTATACAAACAGATTTTATCCAGTCTATCATTGGTGAAGTATAATACCTTTATACAAACAGATTTTATCCAGTCTATCATTGGTGAAGTATAATACTTTATACAAACAGATTTTATCCAGTCTATCATTGGTGAAGTATAATACTTTATACAAACAGATTTTATCTAGTCTATCATTGGTGAAGTATAATACCTTTATACAAACAGATTTTATCCAGTCTATCATTGGTGAAGTATAATACCTTTATACAAACAGATTTTATCCAGTCTATCATTGGTGAAGTATAATACCTTTATACAAACAGATTTTATCCAGTCTATCATTGGTGAAGTATAATACCTTTATACAAACAGATTTTATCCAGTCTATCATTGGTGAAGTATAATACCTTTATACAAACAGATTGTATCCAGTCTATCTTAGGTGAAGTATAATACTTTATACAAACAGATTTTATCCAGTATATCATTGGTGAAGTATAATACCTTTATACAAACAGATTTTATCCAGTCTATCTTTGGTGAAGTATAATACCTTTATACAAACAGATTTTATCTAGTCTATCATTGGTGAAGTATAATACCTTTATACAAACAGATTTTATCCAGTCTATCATTGGTGAAGTATAATACCTTTATACAAACAGATTTTATCCAGTCTATCATTGGTGAAGTATAATACCTTTATACAAACAGATTTTATCCAGTCTATCATTGGTGAAATACAATACCTTTATACAAACAGATTTTATCCAGTCTATCATTGGTGAAATACCATACCTTTATACTAACAGATTTTATCCAGTCTATCATTGGTGAAATACAATACCTTTATACAAACAGATTTTATCCAGTCTATCATTGGTGAAGTATAATACCTTTATACATAAGGATTTTATCCAGTCTATCATTGGTGAAATACAATACCTTTATACAAACAGATTTTATCCAGTCTATCATTGGTGATGTATAATACCTTTATACAAACAGATTTTATCCAGTCTATCATTGGTGAAGTATAATACCTTTATACAAACAGATTTTATCCAGTCTATCATTGGTGAAGTATAATACCTTTATACAAACAGATTTTATCCAGTCTATCATTGGTGAAGTATAATACTTTATACAAACAGATTTTATCCAGTCTATCTTAGGTGAAGTATAATACTTTATACAAACAGATTTTATCCAGTCTATCATTGGTGAAGTATAATACCTTTATACAAACAGATTTTATCCAGTCTATCATTGGTGAAGTATAATACTTTATACAAACAGATTTTATCCAGTCTATCTTAGGTGAAGTATAATACTTTATACAAACAGATTTTATCCAGTCTATCATTGGTGAAGTATAATACCTTTATACAAACAGATTTTATCCAGTCTATCATTGGTGAAGTATAATACTTTATACAAACAGATTTTATCCAGTCTATCATAGGTGAAGTATAATACTTTATACAAACAGATTTTATCCAGTCTATCATTGGTGAAGTATAATACCTTTATACAAACAGATTTTATCCAGTCTATCATTGGTGAAGTATAATACTTTATACAAACAGATTTTATCTAGTCTATCATTGGTGAAGTATAATACCTTTATACAAACAGATTTTATCCAGTCTATCATTGGTGAAGTATAATACTTTATACAAACAGATTTTATCCAGTCTATCATTGGTGAAGTATAATACCTTTATACAAACAGATTGTATCCAGTCTATCATTGGTGAAGTATAATACCTTTATACAAACAGATTTTATCCAGTCTATCATTGGTGAAGTATAATACCTTTATACAAACAGATTTTATCCAGTCTATCATTGGTGAAGTATAATACTTTATACAAACAGATTTTATCTAGTCTATCATTGGTGAAGTATAATACCTTTATACAAACAGATTTTATCCAGTCTATCATTGGTGAAGTATAATACTTTATACAAACAGATTTTATCCAGTCTATCATTGGTGAAGTATAATACCTTTATACAAACAGATTGTATCCAGTCTATCATTGGTGAAGTATAATACCTTTATACAAACAGATTTTATCCAGTCTATCATTGGTGAAGTATAATACCTTTATACAAACAGATTTTATCCAGTCTATCATTGGTGAAGTATAATACCTTTATACAAACAGATTTTATCCAGTCTATCATTGGTGAAGTATAATACCTTTATACAAACAGATTGTATCCAGTCTATCTTAGGTGAAGTATAATACTTTATACAAACAGATTTTATCCAGTATATCATTGGTGAAGTATAATACCTTTATACAAACAGATTTTATCCAGTCTATCATTGGTGATGTATAATACCTTTATACATAAGGATTTTATCCAGTCTATCATTGGTGAAATACAATACCTTTATACAAACAGATTTTATTCAGTCTATCATTGGTGAAATACCATACCTTTATACAAACAGATTTTATCCAGTCTATCATTGGTGAAATACAATACCTTTATACAAACAGATTTTATCCAGTCTATCATTGGTGAAGTATAATACCTTTATACATAAGGATTTTATCCAGTCTATCATTGGTGAAATACAATACCTTTATACACACAGATTTTATCCAGTCTATCATTGGTGATGTATAATACCTTTATACATAAGGATTTTATCCAGTCTATCATTGGTGATGTATAATACCTTTATACATAAGGATTTTATCCAGTCTATCATTGGTGAAATACAATACCTTTATACAAACAGATTTTATCCAGTCTATCATTGGTGAAATACAATACCTTTATACAAACAGATTTTATCCAGTCTATCATTGGTGAAGTATAATACCTTTATACAAACAGATTGTATCCAGTCTATCTTAGGTGAAGTATAATACTTTATACAAACAGATTTTATCCAGTATATCATTGGTGAAGTATAATACCTTTATACAAACAGATTTTATCTAGTCTATCATTGGTGAAGTATAATACCTTTATACAAACAGATTTTATCCAGTCTATCATTGGTGAAATACAATACCTTTATACACAAGGATTTTATCCAGTCTTTACCATCTTCTTCCACCTCACCATTCTCCTTTTTGTCATCCTGTCTCAGCCACTGTCATGGAAACATGTTAGTATATAGCATGGTATATCAGTAATAATAACAACTCTATTTCAAACGGATAACATGACTCAGTAATGGTCCAACTGTTTCAGTAATTCCTACTTTCACTTTTATGAGTTCGTAGATTGCATAAACATTGCTTACTGATGAAAATTAATTATTTCGGAGATGTGTAATATCATTGCTATTTATGCGTGAAAAGATGAATTTTTGGCTTTATGCAGGAAAGATTTTGTTTAAACATATTTTATTTCAAGAATAGACTTCTTAAAAGTCCTCACACTTAAAGATCACACACTACTTCCTGCATTGATGACAAGGGTTTTTCAGACTCACCTCCAGGGCGGAGCTCTGTACATAGGTACCAGCAAAGGATCCTAGAATGCGAGGTAACAGTCCAGTGTACATCCCCAGAAAGCCGTCTGTCGTCCAGATATGGCCAGCTGAAAGAAAACATGCACGAAATGTAGTTTTATGATAATATATTGATAACATTGTTGAAGATGTGGTTGGTGATGATAACACAGCTGATAATGCATTGGTTGATGAAGACAATGATGATGAAGATTGTGATGATGGCGCAGTTAATGATGATAGTTAGTTTATACAAATTTATGATAGCTTGAGTGTGAAACAAGTTCTTACAACTTATATTAATCACTCTCGAGACCTCATTCATGTTGGAATCCATCGCCACGAGGGAGAGAGAAGAAGCAACGTGGAATTTAAATACCTTGCCTAAGGGCACAATTGCAACGGAACTCGTGGGGCTCGAACTCCGGACCTTTCGCACCTCAAGCGAATGCGCTACCACTGCGCTATCATGACTTTCACAAGTCGTGTTAGTTGACCGATATTCTAACATCCAACTTTTATCTATAAAGAAATGCTACATGTTCTTCTTTGTCCCCCCCTTGAACAAACCTTATTAATCTGTCGTATATTCAAATAAAGGGAGGCAACCAGCAAGAATATTTACACTTGGCTTTA
>CM026387.1:31202167-31225006 GCA_014843695.1 Archivesica marissinica
GGATTGTCAACAGGTTGCTTTCTGACAAAACAAACACTTCACTACCTGGTTGTGATGGAAGGTATGTTCATGAACTTTATCCAGGCGATTGGTAGCTATAATTTAGAAATACACCGAATCACTACCATGTTAGAATACGTGTCGAATGTGTCTGAATAATTTTACCTGGATAAGAATCTTAGCATGGCCAATAGGATGGAATATAACCGTAGCACATTGACTCAGAGCTACAGTAGCTATATGTTGAATGGAAGCTGCCATTTTGCTTTTCAGCTACTTGCGATAAAACCCCGTTCTGTGACGCATGTTCTGTACAGGTTATATACAACTAAATTACAAGTATTCACGAGAGAAATGTACTGCATTTCTTCATCTTCTCTGATAATGGCTAACAGTCAATAATTGAGCTATTATGGCCATGCGTGAGGGGGTTAGAAAAGTGAGCTACCAGGTCTCCTCAGCTACTATAATTCCACCAAGAGGACACTGGTAGTGTGATAAAAAAAAAGTGTAAAAACCTAACACCTTAAAAGCCCTTTTAAGCCTACAATATATACATATACTAGAAGTGTGCAAAGAGAGGTTAGTAGTTGTTAAGAACAAGATACAAACAAGTGTGTTCTGTTATGGCTTCATCGTCGATGCAGCCAGCGCTGACTTAAATCCTGCGATAGTCAGCACTGACTACATGAGATGGCAGTATGTTCCATTGAACAACTGTTCTCGGAAAGTATGAGCACTTGAAATAGTCAAATGTTGTGAATGGAATGTGATATGCCAAATGGTTGTAATGTCGTGACTGTCTGCTGTAAGGTGTGATATATTGTGATGGATTGACAGCCACATGCTTATTTACCATTTTATAGAACAGAGTAAGCCGGTTTGTTTTTCGTCTACTTTCTAAGGAGTTCCATTTCAGATCATTCATTATGTTTGTGACTGTGCCCGGGGTCATGCTGTATGTGTTTGTGACAAAAAAGTGTGCAGCCTGTTTTTGAATATTTTCAACTTTGTCATTGTCTTTCTGTGTGTGTGTGTATTCCATACTGATGAGCAATATTCTAATGTAGGTGTGACAATAGAGTTATAAGTAGCCTGTTTAGTTGTTTTGCGTGCTGAATGAAAATTCCTTTTTAAGAAGCCTAAGCTCTGACTGAATTTACTGGTTATGTTATTTATGTGCGGAGTCCATGAGAGATTGGATGAAATACCAAGATAAGTTGCTTGGGACACGGTAGATAACGTTTGTTCATGCAGGGTATATATTGTTGTGATCGTTCGTTTTGATCTTGTGACATGCATGATGTGGCATTTACTGATGTTGAAGCTCATCTTCCATTTCTGCTCCCATTCTGCTAGTTTGTCTGGATTACACTGCAATTGCATGGAGTCTTGAGCAGAATGAATGGTTCTATAAATAACGCAGTCATCAGCAAAGAGTCTGACATGGGACTTTGCAGTTGCTGGAAGGTCATTTATGTAGAGCAGAAACAGAAGAGGCCCCAACACCGACCCTTGGGGGACTCCTGATAGTACAGTAGATGTCGCCCCATCAACAACAACGTGTTGCGTTCTATGACCTAAGACTTTGTAGCCTTACCCGAAGACTTTTGTAAAAAATGGAACATTCGAGGGCGTAGCCAGACATACGTGCGTCTCGTAGTAAATTTGGATTGGAAAACAAGCATATTAAAATGCTTATACTAATTCCTTTCCATAGTGGAGTTTGCATATACATGGATCACATTTGAGTAAGTGGCTTGTAGGCATTATTTGAGCATTGGCTCATTTTAAATTTATCTTGTTTAAACATGATACTGCATTTTAATGCTCAATGTGACCGCTATCCTGAGTCAATGCATTAATTAACGTTAATTTATAACATTAATAGAACAAAATAGGTACTAGTACTGTCTCACACGTTGTGTAGATAGGAGGGGTCGGACATTTGATGGTAACTTATTAGATCTCGAAACGCGTAGGTGCTGCTATGGCGCCCTGGGCACGTAGGAATATGTGTTTGCTGACTTCAAAGATAAGTCATAACCATATAGTAGATTATTTAACGTATGTATACATGGAAGATCGTGAAGAAAGTGTTGGCGTAATGCATAGTATCAACGCCGCATACGCATAGAGGAGAATGAACGATATTTCTTCTGTACCGATCGATGCTCAATGCTCTGCATCACAGGCGAAGGCGTGCGAGATAAATTTGATTTTACCTCTTTCCAATGTTATAAATGGTTTTCTTTTGTTTAGCCCTAGTATTCAACTTGCTTTTAAAGTATCCTATAGTATTGAAGCGTTTTTAAGTTCTTGTGGAATTATATCCAACTGGTGTCATATTCTGGAATTGGATCGCAATCATAGCAATCGTTAATAAATCATCAATCAACGTTACAGGGAAAATATTCAGTTGTTTTATTATTTTTACCCCCGCATATTATGTCCGTTCTGGCGTTCCATACTTAACGTATATCATAATATAATCATAACAATGTATTGTTATTATTATTATTATTATTATTATTATTATTATATGCCTAAAATGGCGATTTATCATCTATTCCAAAGCTGACCTGAAAGTGACCAACAATAGTAATTGGTTAGAATATGTCACATGCAAATTGTTAGTATGGCCATTTATAAATACATTTTACATATATACAAGTGGCTAACGATATAATGAAAATATGTTTAGGTTTTTAAAATAAACAAAAGAAGGCACATATTATATAATATATAGTACATGTATTAAGTTCTGTTGTATTTAGTATCAAATTAAGGGTATTAACTCTGGGCAGGGGATAACGTGATATGATTTTTAATTTAAGTTTTATGGCATTACGGTTAATTGGTGATGGTGAAAATATTGAAATTTTAATGTATTCAATGGAATTTATTTAATCAATCCAAGGGAAAATAACTCTGTTGCTATGAATCCGATCCGGACGAAAGTTATACGTGCATATGGATACTATGGTGGTACATATTTATTTTGATTTTCATGAAATACTATGATGCAGTTACTTATTAAGGCAACATTAAATGAATAAATTCAAGGGCAATAACTGGTTTCACTATTGCAATGTGAGTCAGACTTGCAAGACAACACCGTACAATTGTGGTCTAATTATATATTACGTTTAATAACATTACACACAGCGGTTACTTAGTAACTATATTAGGTGCAAGAACAATCTACATGCATATACAAATGAAATGAACAATTAATTTCTAGTTGAAAGTCATACGCATAGGTTATTATGTTAGTTATCGAGTTCAAGTCCATATATAGGTTATTATGTTAGTTATCGAGTTCAAGTTCATGTATAAGAAAACAATGTATTTCGTTTCTCAAAGCAAACCATTTGACTAGAACGTACACTTCCATATACACCCCTGTGATGGCCTTCCTGTGTAGTAGTTCTTTGTAGTAGACAAACATAATGTCACATAAGTTTATAGCCTATACAGTTTTTGCATCAATAGTTTTTGTTTTTTTACATTTATTTATCGTCGCTACCGGTTGCCCATATGAGCGACGCCTCCTGATGAGATTAGTCATTTTAGATTTTGGAGGATAGTGCAATGATACAGACAGAGACCCATTCCAGAGTATCCTCTGGTTCTTTTACGTGCACGGTGCAAAGCACCGACACGAGACCTCGGTTTAAAGTATCATCCGAAAGACTGTTAATTTTATTAGGGTCAGATGGGGGATCGAACCTGCGATCCCTGGATTACCAGTCCAGCGTGTTACCACTGGACTACAGATCCGTCTGTATATTGTTGTATTTATACTTAATATACCACTATCCATCCTTGCTAGCAATATATATTCAATTAGTATATGCTAATTGTACTTGGGCTATGCCATCATTGGCTATATAACCATATTGCGTCTGACGTCACTGGCGACAATATGTACAACACTATCAAATCAGGAGGTTAAATATAACAGAAAAACTACGGTAAGGCCAGAACTTCAATACACGAAACACGGAGTGTTATATTAAGACAATGTAAATAACATATGTGCGTAACATTATATAGTGATATCATCAACTGTAGGACAAAAGAAACATTCATACGGAAAGGAGCGTAGAAAGGTAACATTTGTTTGCCAACTGTGAGACGATGAATATTACTGTGGTATGTCAGTTGATTCTAAACAATTAGATATGTGACAGGAGGGAGATAGTCACATCGTCGGTTCATATACGTACGTACATATTTCCAACATGATGTGTCAGTACATGGTTGCCACCTACAACAAACACGCACAGGCAATATGCAAATATATGAATCTGGCCTAATTCGATGCTAATGATACATGTATAATCGATATTGTAATCCGTCATTAAATACATGCGATCTATCTTAGTTACATAAGATGAAATATGAACTGAATGTTCAGATTGAATGTAGAACACCTCAAACGACAATTATTTTTGTTACAAGCTACGGGTATATAATTTCCCTAATTCAACGATCTCCCGAGTATTTGCATTCCATGCGCCGGGTGTGCACATTCCAGATTGCATCATCTCTAGACCAGGTGCATGTAATTAGAGTACACACTCATGTATTTAACGACCATGGACCAAAATAAAAAGTGAATAAGCATAATTGCTCTCGGTCGGGTTTCATTTTACACATTAAAACATACTACTTGCTCGATAGTAGCCGACCTCGCTCTAACATAACAATGCATCAAACGACAATAGATGAATCCTATTACCTTACACCGAAAATGATACTGTACAACACACTGTCTTACAATAAAAACACGATACAGTCGGTACTAAGTATTATCAATACCTAAGTATTATATAATTACATGTACATGTATTTGAAGGATATATGCACACACATGTTATTTTTAAAATCTGTTAGTTTATGCAATTTTATTTAGCTCGATTGCGAAACAAGTTCTTACAACTGATATTGATAGCTCTCGAGACCTCATTCCTGATGGAATACATCGCCACGAGGGAGAGAGAAGAGTCGATGTGAAATTTTTAAATGCCTTTCCTAAGGGCACACTCGTAACGGCGCCAGCGGGGCTCTAACTCTGCCATTGTTTATGAAAATTATGTTTGTCATGGAGAAAATCTAAATAAGCTACTAGCTTCCGATTTAATCCATTTGTTCTTGTATATTAATGTTACAAAATGATGTAAATATTGATAAAATATGTTTAAACTAAATATGTTATGATATGTGTTAATGTTTCTGGTGACTGCAAGATACATTCAACATTTGGTCATCAGAATACGACAATACACTTTTGAACATGGTACACTACAAGGAAATGAAATATGTTGTTATATAGCATAAAGCACTGCTTTACCATTGCTGGTCTTGACTCGATGCCTAAACACTGAAATAACAAAAGGGAAGACTATGCTACTGACATAATGCTACACTCATATACAAAGATTCTTTGATTGACAATCTATGTTCCTGCACACACGTATTGTACATGTATTAACAAATGCTATTGCGGAATAGTTATCACCCACATCAGATGTAGTCAGGAAATGATCAGTGTGGACCGTTGTCTAATGTTGTTAAAATTTGTGGCCCAAACAATTTGTATTTTCATGCTATGTATTGTATTTTTATGTGTATGACATATTTATTATTGATTTGCAATAACATATTATTAAACTAAACGGGATCAGTGATACAGTGGTAAAACGTCGGATTTGGAATATAACGGTCCCGGGTCAGGTCACGTATGTAATGCCATTGAGCAAGGCACCTCACCTCACCTCATACACATTGCTTAGTACTGGTTAGCCGCATAGGACGGCTAAGCCTGTACATGAAAACATGTATAGGTCCCCGCAAGGGGTTTGACATTAATGGGACATACAAACACGGCATTATGAATAATCACAGACTCAGTTGTTCCTTTATTTCTTTATTTAAGTCGCAACGACATCTTAGATCATATGATGATTCTCCAGTTTTTAGAGGAAAATCCTGGGTGCCACTCCGGGCAGTATTTCAGACACGGCCGGGTACCCGCGTATCACCAACGGCTTTCCGCTAGATAACGTTATCATGTGAAATAATTCGACACCAGCCTAGTGGGATTTCTGAGATCAGGCTAATGCCTTTGTAATTATCACAACGTATTTATTTCACGTTCCACGAGAAACGATTGTTTACAAACAAATGGCGTCTGAGAGTGCAACCTTTCTGCTCAAACTTCATTCACTCTAGATTTCCATGCGAAGTAGGGTATTGTTTGGATTATTTATATCTCAGTGATTTGGTACTTAATCTTGATCGGATGTCCAGTATTAAATTTATCAAACGGTTATAAGTCTGGTAATGTTATTGTGCGTGTAGATCTATCGATGTTGCCATTATTGTTGTAGCAATGACGGATATATGTTACTGCTACATCGTTGTCATCTCATCGGTGCATCACACATTTGTGCTTGTCACATTGACTTTTTCGAGGAAAGTTGTTTATTATATTACTGAAAAAGCCTCACCGAAATGCTGCGACAAGTTTACCGCTTGGTTCTTATACAACAAACTTTATAAACAATAGCTACAATAGCTATTTGCAGACAAAAACAAAGATACATATCGTAATGATGAAGCAAACACATGTTGGATAAAACATGGATTAAACAAACACCTGTGGGATAAAAACATAAAGTAACATTGACATTTTAAAATATTATGCCGAAGTTCATTAATTTAAACCTAAAAAAATCATTGTAATAGTAATATAGTAGTGGAATAAAACATTAAGACAGACAAGATCTATACAATGATAAATAATTATTTGATTTAAAAGTCCAAAGGGTTAAATAAGAGTTATTATTGTTAAGAATCCAGAATGTGATATTTGTATGAGATGGTTTCTTGTGAAGCCTCTGCACCTCCCCTACTAATAAACATTGCAGTGCATACGGTCTTCTACTGTATGTTCCAGAATGTCTCTTTGTCTTTGATACTTCTTACATGTGAAGATATGATTAGTTTTCATTATTCGGATGATATCTGTATTTCGGATAAAACATTGTATGTATATTCCATTAATGTCAAACCCATTGCGGGAACCTAGACATGTTTCAATATTAAATTATCGATATGGGTACTTTACTACCTTCACGGACATAAACTTATTACTGCAGAACAATTAATGGTGATTATAGCTAGTGTGGCATCCGTGATCCAGTGGTAGAGCATCAGATTTGGTATGAAACAGGCCTGCGTTCATAGAAGATACTTGGTCAGGCCATGTATGTAGTATCATTGAGCAAGGCACCTCATACACATTGCTTAGTACTGGTTAACCGCTTAGATCGACTAAGCCTTACCAGGTAAACTTGTCTAGGTTCCTACATGGGGATTGACATTAATGGAACATACATACATACATAATTACATGCACAGTCTTGAAATAGTCAGATAGTATAAAAATGGCTGTCTGATTAGCGCCCTCGCTTCTCACCAATGCAACCTGTGTTTGATCCTCAAACCGGGAAGTATGGTAGATGGTACGATGTTCGCCAGATCGGACAGGTGGTTTTCTCCGGGTACTCCGGTTTCCTCCCACATGAATGATCACATTTACACTTTCATCCGCGCCAACGAGAGTGATGAATATAAGTTGTTAAAACTTGCTTCGCAATCGTTGTAAAATAAATTTTAATTAAAGTTCAAATAAAAATGCTATGTGCAAAGTTAAGAATATAAAACTAAATGAATCGTCAATCAGTGAATCACTTTGTTTTCGAATCTGTTTGCCATGTTGTCATCACTGTCAATAACAGGTGCTTGGTTTAAATGGCACACGCTAGGACTACCAAGTCCGCCTCCGTGGTCGAGTGGTTAAGGTCGCTGACTTGTATACCACTGTAACCTATCATCACTGATGGTCACGGGTTCGAGCCCCGCTCAGGCCGTGTCTCATTTATATGAAAAAGTTGGCAGTTTCTTACGGAGGTTGGTGCACCCAAGTACTGGTTAACCACTGGAGCCTGCCCAGGAAAGGTGTTGTTAGGTAAACTGCCCGCCGGCGATATAGCCCAAAATGGTGCTGATGCAGGCGTAAAACCCGAAATATAACATATAAATATAACATAAGGACTACCAAACAGGAAAATTAGCAAAACATAAATATATATAAGATATTTCGAAAATATCATCAATTAGGTGTTCCCAGACAACCCGCCTGCTAGCTATTTATTATAATCGCAAACGATTGTCAGCAATATAACATAGACAAACGTAAATGTTGATCAATCCATTAAGCTGGGGCATATATATAGAACTATTTTATTGTTTTGTTACGGGTGAAGCCTCATGGATTATTTTGCAAGGTTACATGCCAGTGATGTGACAATGCTGGAATTTCATTGGTGAATTGATGACATGTCCTATTTTGACGTCATGTTGAATTCACATGTGACTGAAATCGTAGTTTATTTTAAAATTACATTATGCAATCTAAGTTTAGTCATGCACATTAAATGCAAGAATAATCACTTTACAAAGTAATATTATTTCATCTGCTGTAAAAGAGACTGACTACAACCTATTCACCGGCAAATCTTATAGGTCAGAAAACCGGCGTGGCCATAAAAGCAGACATTTTTTAGGACTACCAGTCTAGACTGCTAACAAAATTAGGCATAATGGAACTCGACTGTATGTGTGTCTGTAGACTGTTCCATCGCCTATTATTCCTTCGGAAAAAGGAGTTGGCATGTTATTAGGTTTTAATCTTTGACCTTTTGGTGGTATAAGAAATAGTTTTTGTCTCGTCATTGTGGTCTTGCAGTAAATATTACAACTGTAAGTAAGCAATATGCTTAATCCTTTCAACACTACAGACCTCTCATCAGGATCTGTACTTTTTGCTAGTAATTTTAGTATTTTAAGAAAAAATTACCCATTTTGATAAATGAACTGGTCCAAATGTAATTTTCTTAATAATGTATTGGTCTAAAAATATCATGCACCAGTATTTGTCAGTTACATGGTGTGGACTGGGTTATTGTGGGTTTAATAATAAATTATAACTGTTGCAGAATGTGTGATAAAGGTACCGGTGATGGGGGAGACAACACAGAAGAAGATGTGACACATCAGAAGAGTCTGGCAATGCAGGAGGAAAGTATGATCCCACTTAGAGAAGATCTAGCAGACTGGATTGCTAAAACTTTAGGTAACAGAGTGTTTCTTAGAGAAGCTCTGAGAGATTGGATTGCTAAAACTTTAGGTAACAGAGTGTTTCTTAGAGAAGCTCTGACAGACTGGATTGCTAAAACTTTAGGTAACATGGTATTTCTTAGAGAAGCTCTGACAGACTGGATTGCTAAATCTGACAGATCAAGTTGCTAACACTTTTAGTATTAATACTATTTAAATTAGGCATATTCTACTGGCACCTTCCCTTTGAGTGAAGCTGTATAATATACATGTAGCAACTTCCTAAGTTCATTCATGCATGTAGTCTAGTGTAAGGATTACATCAGATAGACACCTCAGTCATGAACATCATTTCCCGAATCCTATACTTGTATGCCAGGCTGACAGGCAATCAGTAATTCCTGAATCCTATGCTTGTATGCCAGGCTGACAGGCAATCAGTATTTCCTGAATCCTATGCTTGTATGCCAGGCTGACAGGCAATCAGTATTTCCCGAATCCTATACTTGCATGCCAGGCTGATAGGCAATCAGTATTTCCCGAATCCTATACTTGCATGCCAGGCTGACAGGCAATCAGTATTTCCTGAATCCTATACTTGCATGCCAGGCTGACAGGCAATCAGTACTTCCTGAATCCTATACTTGCATGCCAGGCTGATAGGCAATCAGTAATTCAAGAATCCTATACTTGCATGCCAGGCTGACAGGCAATCAGTACTATCCTTGCATGCCAGGCTGATAGGCAATCAGTACTTCCTGAATCCTATACTTGCATGCCAGGCTGATAGGCAATCAGTACTTCCCGAATCCAATCCTTGCTTGCCAGGCTGACAGGCAATCAGTACTTCCCGAATCCAATCCTTGCTTGCCAGGCTGATAGGCAATCAGTGCTTCCTGAATCCTATACTTGCATGCCAGGCTGATAGGCAATCAGTACTTCCCGAATCCAATCCTTGCTTGCCAGGCTGATAGGCAATCAGTACTTCCTGAATCCTATACTTGCATGCCAGGCTGATAGGCAATCAGTACTTCCCGAATCCAATCCTTGCTTGCCAGGCTGATAGGCAATCAGTACTTCCTGAATCCTATACTTGCTTGCCAGGCTGATAGGCAATCAGTACTTCCTGAATCCTATACTTGCATGCCATGCTGACAGGCAATCAGTACTTCCTGAATCCTATACTTGCATGCCAGGCTGAGAGGCAATCAGTACTATCCTTGCACGTCAGGCTGACAGGCAATCAGTACTATCCTTGCACGCCAGGCTGATAGGCAATCAGTACTATCCTTGCATGCCAGGCTGACAGGCAATCAGTACTATCCTTGCACGCCAGGCTGATAGGCAATCAGTACTATCCTTGCATGCCAGGCTGACAGGCAATCAGTACTATCCTTGCACGCCAGGCTGATAGGCAATCAGTACTATCCTTGCATGCCAGGCTGACAGGCAATCAGTACTATCCTTGCACGCCAGGCTGATAGGCAATCAGTACTATCCTTGCATGCCAGGCTGACAGGCAATCAGTACTATCCTTGCACGCCAGGCTGATAGGCAATCAGTACTATCCTTGCATGCCAGGCTGACAGGCAATCAGTACTATCCTTGCACGCCAGGCTGATAGGCAATCAGTACTATCCTTGCATGCCAGGCTGATAGGCAATCAGTACTATCCTTGCATGCCAGGCTGATAGGCAATCAGTACTATCCTTGCATGCCAGGCTGAGAGGCAATCAGTACTATCCTTGCACGCCAGGCTGACAGGCAATCAGTAATTCCTGAATCCTATGCTTGTATGCCAGGCTGACAGGCAATCAGTATTTCCTGAATCCTATGCTTGTATGCCAGGCTGACAGGCAATCAGTATTTCCCGAATCCTATACTTGCATGCCAGGCTGATAGGCAATCAGTATTTCCCGAATCCTATACTTGCATGCCAGGCTGACAGGCAATCAGTATTTCCTGAATCCTATACTTGCATGCCAGGCTGACAGGCAATCAGTACTTCCTGAATCCTATACTTGCATGCCAGGCTGATAGGCAATCAGTAATTCAAGAATCCTATACTTGCATGCCAGGCTGACAGGCAATCAGTACTATCCTTGCATGCCAGGCTGATAGGCAATCAGTACTTCCTGAATCCTATACTTGCATGCCAGGCTGATAGGCAATCAGTACTTCCCGAATCCAATCCTTGCTTGCCAGGCTGACAGGCAATCAGTACTTCCCGAATCCAATCCTTGCTTGCCAGGCTGATAGGCAATCAGTACTTCCCGAATCCAATCCTTGCTTTCCAGGCTGATAGGCAATCAGTGCTTCCTGAATCCTATACTTGCATGCCAGGCTGATAGGCAATCAGTACTTCCCGAATCCAATCCTTGCTTGCCAGGCTGATAGGCAATCAGTACTTCCTGAATCCTATACTTGCATGCCAGGCTGATAGGCAATCAGTACTTCCCGAATCCAATCCTTGCTTGCCAGGCTGATAGGCAATCAGTACTTCCCGAATCCAATCCTTGCTTGCCAGGCTGATAGGCAATCAGTACTTCCTGAATCCTATACTTGCATGCCAGGCTGATAGGCAATCAGTACTTCCTGAATCCTATACTTGCATGCCAGGCTGATAGGCAATCAGTACTTCCTGAATCCTATACTTGCTTGCCAGGCTGATAGGCAATCAGTACTTCCTGAATCCTATACTTGCATGCCATGCTGACAGGCAATCAGTACTTCCTGAATCCTATACTTGCATGCCAGGCTGAGAGGCAATCAGTACTATCCTTGCATGTCAGGCTGACAGGCAATCAGTACTATCCTTGCACGCCAGGCTGATAGGCAATCAGTACTATCCTTGCATGCCAGGCTGACAGGCAATCAGTAATATCCTTGCACGCCAGGCTGATAGGCAATCAGTACTATCCTTGCATGCCAGGCTGAGAGGCAATCAGTACTATCCTTGCACGCCAGGCTGATAGGCAATCAGTACTATCCTTGCATGCCAGGCTGATAGGCAATCAGTACTATCCTTGCATGCCAGGCTGATAGGCAATCAGTACTATCCTTGCATGCCAGGCTGACAGGCAATCAGTACTATCCTTGCACGCCAGGCTGATAGGCAATCAGTACTATCCTTGCATGCCAGGCTGATAGGCAATCAGTACTATCCTTGCATGCCAGGCTGAGAGGCAATCAGTACTATCCTTGCATGCCAGGCTGATAGGCAATCAGTACTATCCTTGCATGCCAGGCTGATAGGCAATCAGTACTATCCTTGCATGCCAGGCTGATAGGCAATCAGTACTATCCTTGCATGCCAGGCTGAGAGGCAATCAGTACTATCCTTGCACGCCAGGCTGATAGGCAATCAGTAGCCATTATTTAACTAGCGGGCTGCTCACCAAGATTTGATTTGTTTTAACATTGGAACATGTTTAGATATGGAGTTATACTCACAAATCCTTATATTCATGTTGTGTATGTGATTGTAGAGATAGATATATCAGCCGAGAACTTCATGGATGTGCTGGACAGTGGAGTTTATATCTGTGATCTGGCCAATGTCATCCACAGAAAAGCAGAACTGTGTGCTAAAGAGGGCAAGTGCAATGATGTATGAAATAATGTTGATTTGAAATACTTTATATTAACAAGATTTCACTAATTGTAATGCATAGATAATATTGTATGTTTACAGTACCATTGTAGGCGCATATATCTTTCAATATTTCAAGTATTAACATTGGCAAGAATTGATATTTCTATTTATAGATAAATGATAAATGACATTTCTCTGACAACAGTAGTTTCCAGAGGGGCTGTTAATACATCCCAAACAACCTGAAAGTTTGCCTGTACACGACTTTCTTCTTGGGACATTTTCCAAACTCAGCAGACAACACAATATGATGACAGATGCTTTGTTTATTTACAAACCGTAATCTGGGTCATAAAAGTAGTCCGTCACGAAAGCGTTATTAGGCACTGACTAATAAAGCAAAATTTATTAGGCAGGTCGTTTTTGTACGTTATTTCGCATGAAGGTAGGATAAATATATATATAATAGATGTTGGTGTTACAAAACAACACGGAAATACAAATCTGGCCCCTAGATAGTACAATTTTTCTCTACTCTCAAGCTCAGTCTGAAGATTCTGATTGGTTCAGCTGGGTGGCATGTGTAATTCTCAGAATTTACCAATCAAATTTATTGAGTTCGAGTTGGAGATCTGAGAAACGTTTTATAACCTCAGGCCCTGATCCTATGCATAACAGTGATTTGTTTACTTGTACCATGCCTGTATACACAGCATTACAGTTGTTTGTTTATGTGTACCATGCCTGTATACACAGCATTACAGTTGTTTGTTTACTTGTACCATGCCTGTATACACAGCATTACAGTTGTTTGTTTACGTGTACCATGCCTGTATACACAGCATTACAGTTGTTTGTTTATGTGTACCATGCCTGTATACACAGCATTACAGTTGTTTGTTTACGTGTACCATGCCTGTATACACAGCATTACAGTTGTTTGTTTATGTGTACCATGCCTGTATACACAGCATTACAGTTGTTTGTTTACATGTACCATGCCTGTATACACAGCATTACAGTTGTTTGTTTACATGTACCATGCCTGTATACACAGCATTACAGTTGTTTGTTTACTTGTACCATGCCTGTATACACAGCATTACAGTTGTTTGTTTACTTGTACCATGCCTGTATACACAGCATTACAGTTGTTTGTTTACGTGTACCATGCCTGTATACACAGCGTTACAGTTGTTTGTTTACGTGTACCATGCCTGTATACACAGCATTACAGTTGTTTGTTTACTTGTACCATGCCTGTATACACAGCATTACAGTTGTTTGTTTACTTGTACCATGCCTGTATACACAGCATTACAGTTGTTTGTTTACATGTACCATGCCTGTATACACAGCATTACAGTTGTTTGTTTACTTGTACCATGCCTGTATACACAGCATTACAGTTGTTTGTTTACATGTACCATGCCTGTATACACAGCATTACAGTTGTTTGTTTACTTGTACCATGCCTGTATACACTGCATTACAGTTGTTTGTTTACGTGTACCATGCCTGTATACACAGCATTACAGTTGTTTGTTTATGTGTACCATGCCTGTATACACAGCATTACAGTTGTTTGTTTATGTGTACCATGCCTGTATACACAGCATTACAGTTGTTTGTTTACGTGTACCATGCCTGTATACACAGCATTACAGTTGTTTGTTTACATGTACCATGCCTGTATACACAGCATTACAGTTGTTTGTTTACTTGTACCATGCCTGTATACACAGCATTACAGTTGTTTGTTTACATGTACCATGCCTGTATACACAGCATTACAGTTGTTTGTTTACTTGTACCATGCCTGTATACACTGCATTACAGTTGTTTGTTTACGTGTACCATGCCTGTATACACAGCATTACAGTTGTTTGTTTATGTGTACCATGCCTGTATACACAGCATTACAGTTGTTTGTTTATGTGTACCATGCCTGTATACACAGCATTACAGTTGTTTGTTTATGTGTACCATGCCTGTATACACAGCATTACAGTTGTTTGTTTACATGTACCATGCCTGTATGCACAGCATTACAGTTGTTTGTTTACTTGTACCATGCCTGTATACACAGCGTTACAGTTGTTTGTTTACGTGTACCATGCCTGTATACACAGCATTACAGTTGTTTGTTTACATGTACCATGCCTGTATACACAGCATTACAGTTGTTTGTTTACGTGTACCATGCCTGTATATACAGCATTACAGTTGTTTGTTTACGTGTACCATGCCTGTATACACAGCGTTACATTTGTTTGTTTACGTGTACCATGCCTGTATACACAGCGTTACAGTTGTTTGTTTACGTGTACCATGCCTGTATACACAGCATTACAGTTGTTTGTTTACTTGTACCATGCCTGTATACACAGCATTACAGTTGTTTGTTTACTTGTACCATGCCTGTATACACAGCATTACAGTTGTTTGTTTACATGTACCATGCCTGTATACACAGCATTACAGTTGTTTGTTTACTTGTACCATGCCTGTATACACAGCATTACAGTTGTTTGTTTACATGTACCATGCCTGTATACACAGCATTACAGTTGTTTGTTTACATGTACCATGCCTGTATACACAGCATTACAGTTGTTTGTTTATGTGTACCATGCCTGTATACACAGCATTACAGTTGTTTGTTTACATGTACCATGCCTGTATACACAGCGTTACAGTTGTTTGTTTACATGTACCATGCCTGTATACACAGCATTACAGTTGTTTGTTTATGTGTACCATGCCTGTATACACAGCATTACAGTTGTTTGTTTATGTGTACCATGCCTGTATACACAGCATTACAGTTGTTTGTTTACGTGTACCATGCCTGTATACACAGCATTACAGTTGTTTGTTTACATGTACCATGCCTGTATACACAGCATTACAGTTGTTTGTTTACTTGTACCATGCCTGTATACACAGCATTACAGTTGTTTGTTTATGTGTACCATGCATGTATACACATCATTACAGTTGTTTGTTTACATGTACCATGCCTGTATACACAGCATTACAGTTGTTTGTTTACGTGTATCATGCCTGTATACACAGCATTACAGTTGTTTGTTTACATGTACCATGCCTGTATACACAGCATTACAGTTGTTTGTTTACATGTACCATGCCTGTATACACAGCATTACAGTTGTTTGTTTACGTGTACCATGCCTGTATACACAGCATTACAGTTGTTTGTTTACGTGTACCATGCCTGTATACACAGCGTTACAGTTGTTTGTTTACATGTACCATGCCTGTATACACAGCATTACAGTTGTTTGTTTACTTGTACCATGCCTGTATACACAGCATTACAGTTGTTTGTTTACTTGTACCATGCCTGTATACACAGCATTACAGTTGTTTGTTTACATGTACCATGCCTGTATACACAGCATTACAGTTGTTTGTTTACGTGTACCATGCCTGTATACACAGCATTACAGTTGTTTGTTTACATGTACCATGCCTGTATACACAGCATTACAGTTGTTTGTTTACGTGTACCATGCCTGTATACACAGCATTACAGTTGTTTGTTTACGTGTACCATGCCTGTATACACAGCCAATGTTTTGTTTATTTCAGGATATACCTAAAGTATATCCCAAGTGTAGAAGAAATGCCAAGTCTGGCAGCTGGTTTGCTCGAGATAATTCTGCCAGCTTTCTCAAATGGTGCAAATCCTTCAATATGCAAGATGACTGCTTGTTTGAATCCGAGGATCTAGGTACGTCTTTAGGTATTAAGTTGCAGCCACAAATCCTCAATGTACAAGATGAATGCTTGTCTGAATCCAAGGATCTAGATATATCTTTAGAAACCAATCTACAGGATGACTGCTTGTCTGAATCCAAGGATCTAGGTATATCTATAGAAACCAATCTACACGATGAATGCTTGTCTGAATCCAAGGATCTAGGTATATCTTTAGAAACCAATCTACAGGGCGAATGCTTGTCCGAATCCAAGGATCTAGGTATATCTTTAGAAACCAATCTACACGATGAATGCTTGTCTGAAACCAATGATCTAGGTATATCTTTAGAAACCAATCTACACGATGACTGCTTGTCTGAATCCAAGGATCTAGGTATATCTTTAGAAACCAATCTACACGATGAATGCTTGTCTGAAACCAATGATCTAGGTATATCTATAGAAACCAATCTACAGGGCGAATGCTTGTCCGAAACCAAGGATCTAGGTATATCTTTAGAAACCAATCTACATGCTGAATATTTGTCTGATCTAGGTATATCTTTAGAAACCAATCTACACGATGAATGCTTGTCTGAAACCAATGATCTAGGTATATCTTTAGAAACCAATCTACACGATGACTGCTTGTCTGAATCCAAGGATCTAGATCTAGATTGTGCATGGGAGAAAGTTGCAGGTATACATGGGGGGAAGGTGCAGGTATACGTGGGGGAAGGTGTGGGTATACATGGGGGAAGGTGCAGGTATACGTGGGAGAAGTTGCAGGTATACATGGGGGAAGGTGCAGGTATACATGGGGGGAGGTGCAGGTATACATGGGGGAAGGTGTAGGTATACATGGGGAAGGTGCAGGTATACATGGGAGAAGGTGCAGGTATACATGGGGAAGGTGCAGGTATACATGGGAGAAGTTGCAGGTATACATGGGGAAGGTGCAGGTATACATGGGGGAAAGTGCAGGTATACATGGGGAAGGTGCATGTATACATGGGGGAAGGTGCAGGTATACATGGGGGAAGGTGCAGGTCTACATGGGGAAGGTGCAGGTATACATGGGGGAAGGTGCAGGTATGCATTGAGGAAGGTGCAGGTATACATTGGGGAAGGTGCAGGTATACATGGGGGAAGGTGCAGGTATACATGGGGGGAAGGTGCAGGTATACATTGGGGAAGTTGCAGGTATACATTGGAGAAGTTGCAGGTATACATGGGGGAAGGTGCAGGTATACATGGGGGAAGGTGCGGGTATACATTGGAGAAGTTGCAGGTATACATTGGAGAAGTTGCAGGTATACATGGGGGAAGGTGCAGGTATATATGGGGGAAGGTGCGGGTATACATGGGGGAAGGTGCAGGTATACATGGGAGAAGTTGCAGGTATACATGGCAGATTGTACAGGTATACATTGGAGAAGTTGCAGGTATACATGGGGAAGGTGCAGGTATACATGGGAGAGGTTGCAGGTATACATGGGGGAAGGTGCAGGTATACATGGGGAAGGTGCAGGTATACATGGGAGAAGTTGCAGGTATACATGGGAGAAGTTGCAGGTATACATGGCAGATTGTACAGGTATACATTGGAGAAGTTGCAGGTATACATGGCAGATTGTGCAGGTATACATGGGAGAAGTTGCAGGTATACATGGAAGATGGGAGAGAAGTTGCAGGTATACATGGCAGATTGTGCAGGTATACATGGGAGATGGGAGAAGGTGCAGGTATACATGGGCAATGGGAGAGGTTGCAGGTATACATGGCAGATTGTGCAGGTATACATGGGAGATGGGAGAAGGTGCAGGTATACATGGGAGATTGTATAGGTATACATGGGAGATGGGAGAAGTTGCAGGTATACATGGCAGATTCTGCAGGTATACATGGGAGATGGGAGAAGGTGCAGGTATACATGGGCGATGGGAGAGGTTGCAGGTATACATGGCAGATTGTGCAGGTATACATGGGAGATGGGAGAAGGTGCAGGTATACATGGGAGATTGTATAGGTATACATGGGAGATGGGAGAGGTTGCAGGTATACATGGCAGATTGTGCAGGTATACATTGGAGATGGGAGAAGGTGCATGTATACATGGCAGATTGTGCAGGTATACATGGGAGATGGGAGAGGTTGCAGGTATACATGGCAGATTGTGCAGGTATACATGGGAGATGGGAGAGGTTGCAGGTATACATGGCAGATTGTGCAGGTATACATGGGAGATGGGAGAGGTTGCAGGTATACATGGCAGATTGTGCAGGTATACATGGCAGATTGTGCAGGTATACATGGAAGATGGGAGAAGGTGCAGGTATACATGGAGATTGTGCAGGTATACATGGGAGATGGGAGAAGGTGCAGGTATACATGGCATATTGTGCAGGTATACATTGGAGATGGGAGAGGTTGCAGGTATACATGGGAGATGGGAGAGGTTGCAGGTATACATGGCAGATGGTAGAAGTTGCAGGTATACATGGCAGATTGTGCAGGTATACATGGGAGAGGTTGCAGGTATACATTGGAGATGGGAGAGGTTGCAGGTATACATGGCAGATTGTGCAGGTATACATGGCAAATTGTGCAGGTATACATGGGAGAAGTTGCAGGTATGCATGGCAGATTGTACAGGTATACATTGGAGATGGGAGAGGTTGCAGGTATACATGGGAGATGGGAGAGGTTGCAGGTATACATGGGAGATTGTGCAGGTATACATGGCAGATTGTGCAGGTATACATGGAAGATGGGAGAGGTTGCAGGTATACATGGGAGATTGTGCAGGTATACATTGGAGATGGGAGAGGTTGCAGGTATACATGGAGATTGTGCAGGTATACATTGGAGATGGGAGAGGTTGCAGGTATACATGGGAGATTGTGCAGGTATACATTGGAGATGGGAGAGGTTGCAGGTATACATGGAGATTGTGCAGGTATACATTGGAGATGGGAGAGGTTGCAGGTATACATGGGAGATTGTGCAGGTATACATTGGAGATGGGAGAGGTTGCAGGTATACATGGGAGATTGTGCAGGTATACATTGGAGATGGGAGAGGTTGCAGGTATACATGGGAGATGGGAGAAGTATACATGGGAGATGGGAGAAGGTGCAGGTATACATGGCAAATTGTGCAGGTATACATGGCAGATTGTGCAGGTATACATGGGAGATGGGAGAAGGTGCAGGTATACATGGGAGATTGTGCAGGTGTACATGGCAGATTGTGCAGGTATACATTGGAGATGGGAGAGGTTGCAGGTATACATGGCAGATTGTGCAGGTATACATGGGAGAAGTTGCAGGTATGCATGGCAGATTGTACAGGTATACATTGGAGATGGGAGAGGTTGCAGGTATACATGGGAGATGGGAGAGGTTGCAGGTATACATGGGAGATTGTGCAGGTATACATGGCAGATTGTGCAGGTATACATGGAAGATGGGAGAGGTTGCAGGTATACATGGGAGCTTGTGCAGGTATACATTGGAGATGGGAGAGGTTGCAGGTATACATGGAGATTGTGCAGGTATACATTGGAGATGGGAGAGGTTGCAGGTATACATGGGAGATTGTGCAGGTATACATTGGAGATGGGAGAGGTTGCAGGTATACATGGGAGATTGTGCAGGTATACATTGGAGATGGGAGAGGTTGCAGGTATACATGGGAGATGGGAGAAGTATACATGGGAGATGGGAGAAGGTGCAGGTATACATGGCAGATTGTGCAGGTATACATGGCAGATTGTGCAGGTATACATGGGAGATGGGAGAAGGTGCATGTATACATGGGAGATTGTGCAGGTGTACATGGCAGATTGTACAGGTATACATTGGAGATGGGAGAGGTTGCAGGTATACATGGCAGATTGTGCAGGTATACATGGGAGATGGGAGAAGGTGCAGGTATACATGGGAGATTGTGCAGGTGTACATGGCAGATTGTGCAGGTATACATTGGAGATGGGATAGGTTGCATGTATACATGGCAGATTGTGCAGGTATACATGGCAGATTGTGCATGGGAGATTGTGCAGGTATACATGGCAGATTGTGCATGGGAGATTGTGCAGGTATACATGGCAGATTGTGCAGGTATACATGGGAGATGGGAGAAGTTGCAGGTATACATGGCAGATTGTGCAGGTATTCATGGGAGATGGGAGAAGTTGCAGGTATACATGGCAGATTGTGCAGGTATACATGGGAGATGGGAGAAGGTGCAGGTATACATGGCAGATTGTGCAGGTATACATGGGAGATGGGAGAAATGCAGGTATACATGGCAGATTGTGCAGTATACATGGGAGATGGGAGAAGGTGCAGGTATACATGGCAGATTGTGCAGGTATACATGGGAGATGGGAGAAGTTGCAGGTATACATGGCAGATTGTGCAGGTATACATGGGAGATGGGAGAAGTTGCAGGTATATATGGCAGATTGTGCAGGTATACATGGGAGATGGGAGAGGTTGCAGGTATACATGGGAGATGGGAGAGGTTGCAGGTATACATGGGAGATGGGAGAGGTTGCAGGTATACATGGCAGATTGTGCAGGTATACATGGGAGATGGGAGAAGTTGCAGGTATACATGGCAGATTGTGCAGGTATACATGGGAGATGGGAGAAGTTGCAGGTATACATGTGAGATGGGAGAGGTTGCAGGTATACATGGCAGATTGTGCAGGTATACATGGGAGATTGTGCAGGTATACATGGGAGATGGGAGAAGTTGCAGGTATACATGGGAGATGGGAGAAGTTGCAGGTATACATGGGAGATGGGAGAGGTTGCAGGTATACATGGCAGATTGTGCAGGTATACATGGGAGATGGGAGAAGTTGCAGGTATACATGGCAGATTGTGCAGGTATACATTGGAGATGGGAGAGGTTGCAGGTATACATGGGAGATGGGAGAAGGTGCAGGTATACATGGGAGATGGGAGAAGGTGCAGGTATACATGGCAGATTATGCAGGTATACATGGGAGATGGGAGAAGGTGCAGGTATGCATGGCAGATTGTGCAGGTATACATGGGAGATGGGAGAGGTTGCAGGTATACATGGCAGATTGTGCAGGTATACATGGGAGATTGTGCAGGTATACATGGGAGATGGGAGAAGTTGCAGGTATACATGGGAGATGGGAGAAGTTGCAGGTATACATGGGAGAGGTTTGCTATCTTGAGCCAATTGTCTTCTATATATTCATTCACATTGTGCAGTTGAGGGAGGATACTCATAAATCCTCCTTCAGTCTGACCCTGCAATAAATAAGATCAACCTACTTGTAAACATTACAGTTATTCATTGTTGTACTTGAAGGGATATAAATGTAAAGTATAAAAGTTTTTAAAATTAATGTAACTCATTGGTTGTATTGGTGTCCCAGGTAAATGTGTAACGGTAAGAAACAGTCAGCAGATAACCAGATGTTTGCTGTGTTAAATGCTCTATCATGTAGCTTCTTTGTTTTTACCTCATCGTACTTGTTTAGAATAATCAGGGTGAGAGATATTGCTGGTTCTTCTATTACCTCCCTTGACAGATAAAGTCTTATTTGTCCCTAAATGTATATTGGTCCTTTTAGTTGGAATTCTTTGTTTTTATTGTTGTTTTCTAAACCAGATGTTGCGGTAGGATAATGTAATTTTAGCAAAATCAATTTAATTACTTGATAACCAATGTTTACAGTAAAGTATACATTGTATATACTGTAGGATGTCTGTTTAATAATTATTAGATGAAAAAAACGGATGAAATTGGATAGCATGTGGTGCAATTGAAACAACGATAAAAACAGAGGAAACCAATTAAGAGGACAAATTTATTTTTAGATTATGACCAGCATGCTTTTACTTCAATGTCAGGGCCGTCGCTGGAGCTATTTTTATGATACGCACGGCCAAATATGCTTGTTTGTCGAGTACGCTAGGGGGGGGGGGGGAGCATGCCCCCCCCATGAAAATTTTGGAAATGAAGCAATTTCCTGCATTTCAGTGCATTTTGTAACATACAATTGCAGGACTAAAGTTCTTACGACAATCCGTATAAAGGTATAAATTAAGGCTAGATGTATAATAAACATGATCTATCGCCCTTATCAATTAAACAAGCACGTAAAATAGCACAAACTAAATTTCGAGATGCACCATATTTGCAATGGGCTCAATTATTCCACCACTCCACACATCACGGCGCCTATGTATCCCTACTACCCCCCCGGGGTTTTAATGCATTTTTGGAGTTTTCATTTTTTTAATTTTCTGAGACCAATGATACGCACGTGCGTA
>CM026387.1:31226006-31328527 GCA_014843695.1 Archivesica marissinica
CCCGGGTTTTATTGCATTTTTGGAGTTTTTATTTTTTTTATTTTCTGAGACCAATGATATGCACGTGCGTACGACCAGCAATGTGCCTGAATGTTATTATCGACATGCTATTACCAGTATGTTATTACCAGCATGTTATTACTGGCATGTATAACCAGTATGTTATTACCAGCATGTTAACCAGCATGTTATTACCAGTATGTTATTACCAGCATGTTATTGCCAGTATGTTATTACCAGCATGTTATTACCAGTATCTTATTACCAGTATGTTATTACCAGTATGTTATTACCAGCATGTTATTACCAGTATGTTATTACCAGCATGTTATTACCAGTATGTTATTACCAGCATGTTATTACCAGTATCTTATTACCAGCATGTTATTACCAGCATGTATAACCAGTATGTTATTACCAGCATGTTATTGCCAGTATGTTATTACCAGCATGTTATTACCAGTATGTTATTACCAGTATGTTATTACCAGTATGTTATTACCAGCATGTTATTACCAGTATGTTATTGCCAGCATGTTATTACCCGTATGTTATTACTGGCATGTATAACCAGCATGTTATTACCAGTATGTTATTACCAGCATGTTATTACCAGTATGTTATTACCAGTATGTTATTACCAGTATGTTATTACCAGTATGTTATTACCAGCATGTTATTACCAGTATCATATTACCAGTATCTTATTACCAGCATGTTATTACCAGCATGTTATTACCAGAATGTTATTTTATACAAAATGTAGCTAGAAATGTTATCATTGTGTTAGAATTATATATTTCAAATAAACATATTTTCCCATTTAATTTGCAATGCAAAATTCGATGTCAATTTACGCTTTTTTTATAATTAAGCTATATATATAGATATGTGACATAAACGACATCAATATATAAAATGTACAAACTGTAAATGATGTAGATTAAATGCTGACATGTCATGTGTAGCATGCAGTTTACAGCACACTAGGTACAGGGTGTTTGCAGCACACTAGGTGCAGGGTGTTTACAGCACACTAGGTACAGGGTATTTACAGCACACTAGGTACAGGGTGTTTGCAGCACACTAGGTACAGGGTGTTTGCAGCACACTAGGTACAGGGTGTTTGCAGCACACTAGGTACAGGGTGTTTGCAGCACACTAGGTACAGGGTGTTTGCAGCACACATGGTACAGGGTGTTTGCAGCACACAAGGTACAGGGTGTTTGCAGCACACAAGGTACAGGGTGTTTGCAGCACACTAGGTACAGGGTGTTTGCAGCACACTAGGTACAGGGTGTTAGCAGCACACTAGGTACAGGGTGTTTGCAGCACACAAGGTACAGGGTGTTTGCAGCACAATAGGTACAGGGTGTTAGCAGCACACTAGGTACAGGGTGTTTGCAGCACACAAGGTACAGGGTGTTTGCAGCACACTAGGTACAGGGTGTTTGCAGCACACTAGGTACAGGGTGTTAGCAGCACACTAGGTACAGGGTGTTTGCAGCACACAAGGTACAGGGTGTTTGCAGCACAATAGGTACAGGGTGTTAGCAGCACACTAGGTACAGGGTGTTTGCAGCACACAAGGTACAGGGTGTTTGCAGCACACAAGGTACAGGGTGTTTGCAGCACACTAGGTACAGGGTGTTTGCAGCACACAAGGTACAGGGTGTTTGCAGCACACTAGGTACAGGGTGTTTGCAGCACACTAGGTACAGGGTGTTTACAGCACACTAGGTGCAGGGTGTTTGCAGCACACAATTTTCATACAAAATCTTGTCCAGTAGGCTACACTGCATACACATGGTTTCATACAAAATCTTGTCCAGTAACATACATTGACCTAGCCTGGGAACAGGCATCGATATATTTTGCCTGGTCAGTCAATTAAATATATTTTAACACCGAGACTATTAATTGGGCCGTATTGAGTTTCTGAACGTGTCATTTGGCTAGAAGTTAAAAAGTGCAAAAAATGGACAGACTGGAACCTAGGCTAACACTGACCCATAATAAAGCACTTTTTCTATTCTAAAAATGGTCATAATGTGCATTTCAATCCTATTTGATTAGTACAATATTTTATTCAAGAATGGTACATAACACAGGAATAGTTACAACAGCACAGTTAGGATTGGGGGAAAAGTTACATAGTAACTTATTCGAATCCATTTCCTATTTGATTGAAATTCATTATGGATGCAATTTCACTTATTCCAAACATTCTTACCCCGGATGAGTCCCGGGTTAGGGATCAATATTTAAAAAGGAGAAACATTAAAGAGAGTATGCTATGCAATGTATTCGTAGGACTACCTGAAGAAAACATGTGTATGCATCGTTTGATAAATGTGTCAAGTTTTAGCAAAAGGGGCCCACTGGGTTCATGACGGGTCCAGAAATAACTGATGTCGGTTGAAATGATTAGACGCACCAAAATAAAGTTAAATGTTGAATATCGAAGAAAAATAGACTTCTGGAAACAACTCATTGTCGAAACTTTGACCTAAGTGATATAAAGCGTTATTATGTAAGCACGAAGAAACACCTTAGACTGTGTGTGTTTTACGTTTATTTAACGTCGCTACCGGTTGCCCATATGAGCGACACCTCCTGAAGAGATTAGTCATTTTAGTTTTTGGAGGATAGTGCATGATACAGACAGAGACCCATTCCAGAGCATCCTCTGGTTCTTTTACGTGCACGGTGTACAGCACCGACACTAGACCTTGGTTTAAAGTCCCATCTTAAAGACTGTTAATTTTATTAGGGTCAGACGGGGGATCGAACCTGCGATCCCTGAATTACCAGTCCAAGGTGTTAACTACTGGATTACAGATCCGTCTGTATAAAGGGACTGTTTTGATACCGGGTAACTGTCAGGCTGGGATTTTCATAGTTGCATTACATTTTGAATATGACATACGCAGAAATTCCGAATTAAACCAGATACAATAATAGCTGTAAAATCTTCCAATTTCTTTATGACCTCCAGTATCCCACAAGTCTGAGCGACAGGTGATAGTGACACTGCTGGAGCTGGCTCGTGTAGGATACCGGTACGGGTTGGAACCTCCCAGTATCATCAAGATTGAGAAGGAGCTGGAAAAAGAAGAACAACAGCCAGTAGTGCCATCACCAAAACCCAAAGCACCAGTAATAGCAAAAAGGTCGCTGAATTTAGATGAAGAGGTAACAGATTTGTAATTTTGTCAATATAAATTAACTGTTAGATTCTTGGGTGGGGGGATTGGGGGCTGTCTTTGACAAAATGGGAGGGGGGGGCTATGAAAACATGATCCTACTTTAGACAGATCGGACAAACCTTGGTAGCCTGGGAACAGGAGTTGATATATTTTGCCTGGTCAGTCATTTAAAATGTTTTAAATATATTTAAACACCGAGACCATTAATTGGGCCATATTGAGTTTCTCATAATATCAACTCCTGGGGAAACTTGGGGGTATTCCATGTAATTATGTGATTATGATTAATCCTATTAATAGCACGTGATTTAATTAATTTAATTTAATTTATTTAATTGATGTACTTGAATCGAAAGCGCGAGGCACTGTAATGTTGATAAAACTGTATAATTGGCTGCCATTTTTTTTACGAGTCAACGGAACGATAAACAGTTTTAAAAAGTACAGTGTGCGTCTGATTTGACATATTTACTCAAGATTTAAGTCGTCCTTACTTACACCGAATCTAAACGTTACCACATAAATGTAATAGTTAAAATCCGCCATCTCGTCGATATAGCACAGAAACGTGAAATTATGTGTTGACACAATTTTGAAATATTTTTTCGGAAATGACGTGCATAATTGTGCCTATTCGGTGATGTCCGAAAAAATTCTGTTTTATTTTAGCGATCGTATCTTGCAGATAATAGTTGTCATTCTTCAATCAACACCCTAGAAAACATGGATGTAATGTAGGTGGCACTACGCTCGGAAATCAAGTTTCCCCAGGTTGTCATTTTGTCAGAAATGTAAATTAGTGAAAAATCGACAGACTGGAACCCTGGCTAAATCCTTGGGACAACAGCACATTCGGACAGACAGCAATATAATCACATATTTTCACTTTAAAACGACACTACATCGGTAAAGAAAGCAAATTTCTACAGAATGTAATTTCCTAATATATGGCAGTACGCTAGAATATGGCCGTACACTAGCAGAATGTAAAACCAAGTGTCTAGCCTATTTTAGACCTAATCGATGAAAAGCATACCAACAGGGCAACTGTAGACTGAAATTGTGACATTTTATTCTAATTTTATAGCGAATAAAGCGATAGTAAAATATCAATGAATAATACACGTCATAAAGTTCAGTATGATTTATTCCTGGAAAATTGTAAGAACTCTTAAAACTTTTATTTTCAAAAGTGTTTATTTACTATGTACAGGTACGGAAGATGGCTGCTAAATGCGAGTGTTCCGAGCATGTGACCAGGATTAAGGAGGGGAAGTACATGGTGTTTGGAAAAGCTGTTATCATAAGGGTTTGTATAGAAAACAATATTGTATGTTTCTTATTGTCATCGGCTGAGTATCGGTACTGGATGCTGCCATTCTGATAATGTCTATGTAGCGGCTAGAACGGAAATGATCTGGTACAAACCTTACCTGGCAAACTGTGCCAGAGTGTTACATATTTAAGTGATATACAATGTATACTTGGTTTATGACCTGTAGCTTATGGCTGTTTGATTAATGTTAGGCTTCAATATCATGCTGGCTTCTTACCAATGTAAGCGTGATTGAATTCAAGGTCCATTATGTGTCACTGTGAATAATGGACCTATATATTACCGAGCCTGTATATCCAAGTCTATGGGAGTACATGGAGCCTGTATATCCAAGTCTATGGGAGTACATGGAGCCTGTATATCCAAGTATATGGCAGTACATGGAGCCTGTATATCCAAGTATATGGCAGTACATGGAGCCTGTATGTCCAAGTCTATGGCAGTACATGGAGCCTGTATATCCAAGTCTATGGCAGTACATGGAGCCTGTATATCCAAGTCTATGGGAGTGCACAGAGCCTGTATATCCAAGTCTATGGGAGTACATGGAGCCTGTATATCCAAGTATATGGCAGTACATGGAGCCTGTATATCCAAGTCTATGGCAGTACATGGAGCCTGTATATCCAAGTATATGGCAGTACATGGAGCCTGTATATCCAGGTATATGGAGTACACAGAGACTGTATATACAAGTATATGGAGTACAGAGACTGTATATCCAGGTATATGGAGTACACAGAGACTGTATATACAGGTATATGGAGTACACAGAGACTGTATATACAGGTATATGGAGTACACAGAGACTGTATATCCAGGTATATGGAGTACACAGAGACTGTATATACAAGTATATGGAGTACACAGAGACTGTATATCCAAGTCTATGGCAGTACATGGAGCCTGTATATCCAGGTATATGGAGTACACAGAGACTGTATATACAAGTATATGGAGTACACAGAGACTGTATATCCAAGTATATGGAGTACACAGAGACTGTATATCCAAGTATATGGAGTACACAGAGACTGTATATCCAGGTATATGGAGTACACAGAGACTGTATATACAAGTATATGGAGTACACAGAGACTGTATATCCAAGTATATGGAGTACACAGAGACTGTATATACAAGTATATGGAGTACACAGAGACTGTATATCCAGGTATATGGAGTACACAGAGACTGTATATACAAGTATATGGAGTACACAGAGACTGTATATCCAAGTATATGGAGTACACAGAGACTGTATATACAAGTATATGGAGTACACAGAGACTGTATATCCAGGTATATGGAGTACACAGAGACTGTATATACAAGTATATGGAGTACACAGAGACTGTATATCCAAGTATATGGAGTACACAGAGACTGTATATACAAGTATATGGAGTACACAGAGACTGTATATCCAGGTATATGGAGTACACAGAGACTGTATATACAAGTATATGGAGTACACAGAGACTGTATATCCAAGTATATGGAGTACACAGAGACTGTATATCCAAGTCTATGGCAGTACATGGAGCCTGTATATCCAGGTATATGGAGTACACATAGACTGTATATACAGGTATATGGCAGTACATGGAGCCTGTATATCCAGGTATATGGCAGTACATGGAGCCTGTATATCCAGGTATATGGAGTACACAGAGACTGTATATCCAAGTCTATGGCAGTACATGGAGCCTGTATATCCAGGTATATGGAGTACACAGAGACTGTATATCCAAGTCTATGGCAGTACATGGAGCCTGTATATAGGTATATGGAGTACACAGAGACTGTATATCCAAGTCTATGGCAGTACATGGAGCCTGTATATCCAGGTATATGGAGTACACAGAGACTGTATATCCAGGTATATGGAGTACACAGAGACTGTATATCCAGGTATATGGAGTACACAGAGACTGTATATCCAAGTCTATGGCAGTACACAGAGACTGTATATCCAGGTATATGGAGTACACAGAGACTGTATATCCAGGTATATGGAGTACACAGAGACTGTATATCCAGGTATATGGAGTACACAGAGACTGTATATCCAAGTCTATGGCAGTACATGGAGCCTGTATATCCAGGTATATGGAGTACACAGAGACTGTATATCCAAGTCTATGGCAGTACATGGAGCCTGTATATCCAGGTATATGGAGTACACAGAGACTGTATATCCAAGTATATGGCAGTACATGGAGCCTGTATATCCAGGTATATGGAGTACACAGAGACTGTATATCCAGGTATATGGAGTACACAGAGACTGTATATACAGGTATATGGAGTACACAGAGACTGTATATCCAGGTATATGGAGTACACAGAGACTGTATATCCAGGTATATGGAGTACACAGAGACTGTATATCCAGGTATATGGAGTACACAGAGACTGTATATCCAGGTATATGGAGTACACAGAGACTGTATATCCAGGTATATGGAGTACACAGAGACTGTATATCCAGGTATATGGAGTACACAGAGACTGTATATCCAGGTATATGGAGTACACAGAGACTGTATATCCAGGTATATGGAGTACACAGAGACTATATCCAGGTATATGGCAGTACATGGAGCCTGTATATCCAGGTATATGGAGTACACAGAGACTGTATATCCAGGTATATGGAGTACACAGAGACTGTATATCCAGGTATATGGAGTACACAGAGACTGTATATCCAGGTATATGGCAGTACATGGAGCCTGTATATCCTGGTATATGGAGTACACAGAGACTGTATATCCAGGTATATGGAGTACACAGAGACTGTATATCCAGGTATATGGAGTACACAGAGACTGTATATCCAGGTATATGGAGTACACAGAGACTGTATATCCAAGTCTATGGCAGTACACAGAGACTGTATATCCAGGTATATGGAGTACACAGAGACTGTATATCCAAGTCTATGGCAGTACACAGAGACTGTATATCCAGGTATATGGAGTACACAGAGACTGTATATCCAAGTCTATGGCAGTACATGGAGCCTGTATATCCAGGTATATGGAGTACACAGAGACTGTATATCCAAGTATATGGAGTACACAGAGACTGTATATCCAGGTATATGGAGTACACAGAGACTGTATATCCAGGTATATGGAGTACACAGAGACTGTATATCCAGGTATATGGAGTACACAGAGACTGTATATCCAGGTATATGGAGTACACAGAGACTGTATATACAGGTATATGGAGTACACAGAGCCTGTATATCCAAGTCTATGGCAGTACATGGAGCCTGTATATCCAGGTATATGGAGTACACAGAGACTGTATATACAAGTATATGGAGTACACAGAGACTGTATATCCAGGTATATGGCAGTACACAGAGACTGTATATACAAGTATATGGAGTACACAGAGACTGTATATACAAGTATATGGAGTACACAGAGACTGTATATCCAGGTATATGGAGTACACAGAGACTATATCCAGGTATATGGCAGTACATGGAGCCTGTATATACAAGTATATGGAGTACACAGAGACTGTATATCCAAGTCTATGGCAGTACATGGAGCCTGTATATCCATGTCTATGGCAGTACATGGAGCCTGTATATCCAGGTATATGGAGTACACAGAGACTGTATATCCAAGTCTATGGCAGTACATGGAGCCTGTATATCCAAGTATATGGCAGTACATGGAGCTTGTATATCCAGGTATATGGAGTACACAGAGACTGTATATACAAGTATATGTGTATGGATCCATATATATTGAAAGTTTTGCTTTGGAAAATCACTTTGTTTAATACAATCATTGTCCTTTTTTCCCGGACTGTTTAGAAAGCTACTGAAACTTGGGTGTTTTCCCCAATTTGTTTAGAAAGCTACTGAAACTTGGGTTTTTCCCGTTTGTTTAGAAAGCTACTGAAACTTGGGTTTGTCCCCAATTTGTTTAGAAAGCTACTGAAACTTGGGTTTTTTTTGTTTAGAAAGCTACTGAAACTTGGGTTTTTCCCGTTTGTTTAGAAAGCTACTGAAACTTGGGTTTTTCCCGTTTGTTTAGAAAGCTACTGAAACTTGGGTTTTTCCCGTTTGTTTAGAAAGCTACTGAAACTTGGGTTTTTCCCGTTTGTTTAGAAAGCTACTGAAACTTGGGTTTTTCCCGTTTGTTTAGAAAGCTACTGAAACTTGGGTTTTTCCCGTTTGTTTAGAAAGCTACTGAAACTTGGGTTTTTCCCGTTTGTTTAGAAAGCTACTGAAACTTGGGTTTTTCCCGTTTGTTTAGAAAGCTACTGAAACTTGGGTTTTTCCCGTTTGTTTAGAAAGCTACTGAAACTTGGGTTTTTCCCGTTTGTTTAGAAAGCTACTGAAACTTGGGTTTTTCCCGTTTGTTTAGAAAGCTACTGAAACTTGGGTGTTTTCCCAATTTGTTTAGAAAGCTACTGAAACTTAGGTTTTTCCCCAATTTGTTTAGAAAGCTACTGAAACTTGGGTTTTTCCCCCAGCTTGTGTAGAAAGTTACTGTAAACTATTTCTCGCATTTATCCTTTGATTTCAGATGTTAAACAGTAGTAAGGTGAGGTGTTTGTAAAACTTGTTATTGTTTATTTACTGAATTGTTTTCTATTTACAAAGTACTTGTTTCTATTGCTTATTGTTTTATTAGAAATGTTCCGTTCGCTAGTTTATAAAGTTTTATTAAAGATATTTTGGATGTTTACATTACGTATTTGACCACCGTTCTGAATGGCGATGAATCAGCATTTGAAAATATACCTAGAATATCCCAAGTTTCAAAATGAGTCACCTTATAATAATGGGTTGTTGTATAACACAGGGCACTTTCCATGTTAGTAGTTTTCGTACACAGCCCGCTCAGGCCGTGTCTCATTTATATGAAAAAATTGGCAGTTTCTTACGGAGGTTGGTGCACCCAAGTACTGGTTAACCGCTGGAGCCTGCCCAGGAAAGGTGTTGTTATGTAAACTGCCCGCCCCGGCGATATAGCCCAAAATGGTGCTGATGCAGGCGTAAAACCCGAAATATAAATAGTTGTCATACACAAAGTTATTTTGAATTCTGTTCAAGGTAAATAATATGAGAATAATTATAATTCAAAATATTAATTATTTGTACATATTTTTTACAATATACATTACAAGCACGAACGTTCACCAGCAATCTATATCGTCCGCTCGAATTCCTAATTCACGAACATGCCAATATCTGAAGTACCATGGCTGTACCGGTTTCCAGACTTCTAAGGTTTATCGGACAGTGAATATCTTCTAGTTGGTCTCTTTTATAGCAGATGAAATAATGTAAAGTGACCATTCTTGCATTTAATGCGCTTGAATAAACTCAAATTACATAATAACTTTTAAAATAAAATTACAATTTCACTCACATGTGAATTCAACATGTTGTCCAAAAAAGGACCTGTTTTCAGGCAACCAATCAAATTTCATGTAGGCCTAACAGAAAGGTGTTTTCTGGCATTTTCACATGACTGTCACATGACCTAATGCACAGTAAACCACAAAGCTTCGCCCGTTGCAAAAACGAACATATATTTCTTTATATATGTCTCTGCTGAATGAGATTAATGAAAACATCAACATTTACATAAATTTCGAAATATAATGTGAATAGTTTTTTGGTTTTTTTTGCTCATTTTCTTGTTTGGGAGTTCTAGTGTCTAGTGTGTACCATATAAACCAAGCACCTGTTACTGACAGCGATGATGTCATTTGCAAAGAAATTCAAAATAGTTTGGGGAACGAAAACAAGGAGTTTGACAATACCAAATCTAGTACGAGTGCTATTATCTATATGTGCTAATATAAGCACTCTTAATTTACTTGCACATTTCTTTATTTCAGTTGTTACAGAATTGTATAAACATTCTTACAATTTACTTGCACATTTCTGTATTTCAGTTGTTGCAGAATTGTATAAACACTCTTACAATTTACTTGCACATTTCTGTATTTCAGTTGTTGCAGAATTGTATAAACACTTGCAATTTACTTGCACATTTCTCTTGCAATTTACTTGCACATTTCTTTATTTCAGTTGTTACAGAATTGTATAAACATTCTTACAATTTACTTGCACATTTCTGTATTTCAGTTGTTGCAGAATTGTATAAACACTCTTACAATTTACTTGCACATTTCTGTATTTCAGTTGTTGCAGAATTGTATAAACACTTGCAATTTACTTGCACATTTCTGTATTTCAGTTGTTGCAGAATTGTATAAACACTCTTACAATTTACTTGCACATTTCTGTATTTCAGTTGTTGCAGAATTGTGTAAACACTTGCAATTTACTTGCACATTTCTGTATTTCAGTTGTTGCAGAATTGTATAAACACTCTTACAATTTACTTGCACATTTCTGTATTTCAGTTGTTGCAGAATTGTATAAACACTCTTGCAATTTACTTGCACATTTCTTTATTTCAGTTGTTACAGAATTGTATAAACACTTGCAATTTACTTGCACATTTCTGTATTTCAGTTGTTGCAGAATTGTATAAACACTCTTACAATTTACTTGCACATTTCTGTATTTCAGTTGTTGCAGAATTGTATAAACACTCTTGCAATTTACTTGCACATTTCTTTTTTTCAGTTGTTACAGAATTGTATAAACATTCTTACAATTTACTTGCACATTTCTGTATTTCAGTTGTTGCAGAATTGTATAAACACTCTTACAATTTACTTGCACATTTCTGTATTTCAGTTGTTGCAGAATTGTATCAACACTTGCAATTTACTTGCACATTTCTTTATTTCAGTTGTTACAGAATTGTATAAACATTCTTACAATTTACTTGCACATTTCTTTATTTCAGTTGTTGCAGAATCGTCATTTAATGGTGAGAGTGGGTGGTGGCTGGGATACGCTGAAACATTACCTCATCAAGCATAACCCTGTGCTCACCGTGGAACATCGACGTAGAAACAGCATTGACTTTCTCGATGGAGAAGATGTACTTAGCGGCAAATTTCTGTACATGAAGTCAAAATACAAATATTAAGAAAGAATGTTGAAGGATATCAAGTTATACACTATTCGTAAAGCTCGTGTAATATACATGTCATTTTTTGTGTCGTTGACATTAATACATGTATTTGTAAAGTTGGTGGAATATTCCTAACTTACTGTGTTGTTAGTTTTGAATCTTCAATATGTATGTATATGATAATGATTTTACTGTTGAAAGAGAATTTATTTTTATACGGATCAATATATTTAATAGACAATAATAATTATATGTATATCGGTTTATATGTGGTTTATATGTGCATCGCTACATTTATTCAGGGACCATTATAAATTATTTCATAGATTTTCGATCCACCTATGCTAACTTCTTCGTTTGCATCATTGCAAGTTTTACTAGTACTTGGAATGCATTATAGGAGGACATCCGTGGCCAACACAACGAAACAACAACAATAAAATCACAAAGCAATAAAAAATTAAAAAAACTGTAGCAGCAAGTTCACACAGCATTCTTTCCATTCAAAGAAATTCTTTTTATTTTATGCAGTGAAATTTATCAGTGAAATAAAATGAATGTGTTATTTCACTGGAAGAAAGTGGTATACTCGTAATAACACATTTGATTTCTCACTGCTTTACACGTATGATGTCTGACCACTACAGTTTGAAATATTGTCAACGTGAACGTTTTCGACATCAAGCCGTCGGTGACGTCATTTGTGATGTCATGTAAACAAGACATACTCGGGACATTTAGCGCATGGTTGTGAATTTCTTTATTCAATGTGATCTTTTAATAGAATTTTGGGTTATTTTCTGATAAATTTTAATACATTAGGCTGATCTCCAAAAAGATACAAGATCCAGCACAGCATCGCCTTGTACGTTTTCTACAGCTCGTTTGCTACAACTAGTCTAATAAATTTTAATTTATTGCACAATAATCTAATATTCTCTGTATTTATATGTGTATAGAGGTAGATACTATAGGTATACTGGCTTTGGTGCTATTATTTATGTTAGGTGCATAGAAGGGACGATGATGTATAATGGGATGTTAGGTGCATAGAAGGGACAACGATGTATAATGGGATGTTAGGTGCATAGAAGGGACGGCGATGTATAATGGGATGTTAGGTGCATAGAAGGGACGACGATGTATAATGGGATGTTAGGTGCATAGAAGGGACGACGATGTATAATGGGATGTTAGGTGCATAGACGATGTATAATGGGATGTTAGGTGCATAGAAGGGACGGCGATGTATAATGGGATGTTAGGTGCATAGAAGGGACGACGATGTATAATGGGATGTTAGGTGCATAGAATGGACGACGATGTATAATGGGATGTTAGGTGCATAGACGATGTATAATGGGATGTTAGGTGCATAGACGATGTATAATGGGATGTTAGGTGCATAGACGATGTATAATGGGATGTTAGGTGCATAGAAGGGACGACGATGTATAATGGGATGTTAGGTGCATAGAAGGGATGACGATGTATAATGGGATGTTAGGTGCATAGACGATGTATAATGGGATGTTAGGTGCATAGACGATGTATAATGGGATGTTAGGTGCATAGAAGGGACGACGATGTATAATGGGATGTTAGGTGCATAGAAGGGACGACGATGTATAATGGGATGTTAGGTGCATAGAAGGGACGACGATGTATAATGGGATGTTAGGTGCATAGAAGGGACGATGATGTATAATGGGATGTTAGGTGCATAGAAGGGACGACGATGTATAATGGGATGTTAGGTGCATAGAAGGGACGACGATGTATAATGGGATGTTAGGTGCATAGAAGGGACGACAATGTATAATGGGATGTTGGGTGCATAGAAGGGACGACGACGTATAATGGGATGTTGGGTGCATAGAAGGGACGACGACGTATAATGGGATGTTGGGTGCATAGAAGGGACGACGATGTATAATGGGATGTTAGGTGCATAGAAGGGACGACGATGTATAATGGGATGTTAGGTGCATAGAAGGGACGACAATGTATAATGGGATGTTGGGTGCATAGAAGGGACGACGACGTATAATGGGATGTTAGGTGCATAGAAGGGACGACGACGTATAATGGGATGTTGGGTGCATAGAAGGGACGACGATGTATAATGGGATGTTTGGGAGTGTAAGGAGTATGTTCAAGTATTCGGGAGTATTCGGCTCAAACCTTATATTATATAAATGTATATTGCCATTGAGGGATGTGTCCATGCAGGTCATGGTGAAAGATCATCATCAAGGATATGGTAGTTTGGTAGAAATCTGTAAACTGAAGTTACTTTACAAGGATACCGCTGTTTTAGCGGTGCTGTTAAGTAAACTGAAGTTACTTCACAAGGATATCGCTGTTTTAGTGGTGCTGTTAAGTAAACTGAAGTTACTTCACAAGGATATCGCTGTTTTAGTGATGCTGTTAAGTAAACTGAAGTTACTTCACAAGGATATCGCTGTTTTAGTGGTGCTGTTAAGTAAACTGAAGTTACTTCACAAGGATACCGCTGTTTTAATGGTGCTGTTAAGTAAACTGAAGTTACTTTACAAGGATATCGCTGTTTTAGCGGTGCTGTTAAGTAAAGTGAAGTTACTTTACAAGGATACCGCTGTTTTAGCAGTGCTGTTAAGTAAAGTGAAGTTACTTCACAAGAATACTGCTGTTTTAGCGTGCTGTTAAGTAAACTGAAGTTACTTTACAAGGATACCGCTGTTTTAGCGGTGCTGTTAAGTAAACTGAAGTTACTTCACAAGGAGACCACTGTTTTAGCGGTGCTGTTAAGTAAACTGAAGTTACTTCACAAGGATACCACTGTTTTAGTGGTGCTGTTAAGTAAACTGGAGTTACTTCACAAGGATACCGCTGTTTTAGCGGTGCTGTTAAGTAAACTGAAGTTACTTCACAAGGAGACCACTGTTTTAGCGGTGCTGTTAAGTAAACTGAAGTTACTTTACAAGGATACCGCTGTTTTAGCGGTGCTGTTAATGTTGCATATTATCCTTTCTCAGTGGAGGATGTAAATTCACTGACGTTATTTGTTTCATTTCTGTTATAGTGCATTTAACTTTTGTCTGTCTTTCAAGGTTGTTTAGTTCATCTTTTTAATGCTAGTTCATCTTTATATTTTTATCAAATGATTTATTTATTTATATCTTTTTTATTTTTGAACTTAATTTTCAAATAATATTACATTTTCCATGAATGTATATGTTCATTGTTGTGCTACCTTCCAGATTGCATGTATATGATCTGTTGAAATTCTTGTTATGTTTGTTGCTCAAGTCAGTCCACATTTAGTTTATACAAATTTATTTTAGCTCGATTGCAAAACAAGTACTTACAACTTATACTAATCACTCTCGAGACCTCATTCCTGAAGGAATCCATCGCCACGAGGGAGAGAGGAGGCAGCATGGAATTAAATGCCTTGCCTAAGGGCACAATCGTAATGGCTCCAGCGGGGCTCGAGCTCCGGATCTTTCGCATCTGAAGTGAACGTGCTACCACTGGGCTTCCACATTTGTGTAGCATTCATGATACATGGTATGTAGAAAGTTTATTGGTTTATCAAGGGCCGGGCACATCTTCCCTAAATCGCTAATGGGAGCTTCAAATATATCTGAAACATGTTGTGCGGTTTTGGAACGTTTAGCTTGACACATCAACCCTACCGCTCACCTGAGCCGAAATTAAATCTTGGGGAGGGTCGTAACTAATGTTGTCAAAACTTGCGGCCTAGCCCATTTGCTTTAACATGTATTGACAAGTCTTGTACAAACAATGCCATGAATCGTACTGAATTACTAGTATACAAGTTAGTCACTTTGCTTTGTATTGTACATTGAATATTTAGCGTGCAATAAAATCTAAATAACTAAAGTTGAATGTGAGGTATTGTGATTAGGTATTATCCCGCTATCAATCTGTTTAAATTGTAATGCCTTGTAAACACAGTAAATGTATCATTGGATCCTTCCAAACATTGTGAATGTTTCATTGAATCCTTCCAAATATTGTGAATGTTTCATTGGATCCTTCCAAATATTGTGAATGTTTCATTGGATCCTTCCAAATATTGTGAATGTATCATTGGATCCTTCCAAACATTGTGAATGTTTCATTGGATCCTTCCACATATTGTGAATGTTTCATTGGATCCTTCCAAATATTGTGAATGTTTCATTGGATCCTTCCAAATATTGAAAATGTTTCATTGAATCCTTCCAAATATTGTGAATGTTTCATTGAATCCTTCCACATATTGTAAATGTTTCATTGGATCCTTCCACATATTGTAAATGTTTCATTGGATCCTTCCAAATATTGTAAATGTTTCATTGGATCCTTCCAAATATTGTGAATGTTTCATTGGATCCTTCCAAATATTGTGAATGTTTCATTGGATCCTTCCAAATATTGTGAATGTTTCATTGGATCCTTCCAAATATTGTGAATGTTTCATTGGATCCTTCCAAATATTGTAAATGTTTCATTGGATCCTTCCAAATATTGTGAATGTTTCATTGGATCCTTCCAAGCATTGTGAATGTTTCATTGGATCCTTCCAAACATTGTGAATGTTTCATTGGATCCTTCCAAGCATTGTGAATGTTTCATTGGATCCTTCCAAATATTGTGAATGTTTCATTGAATCCTTCCAAGCATTGTGAATGTTTCATTGGATCCTTCCAAGCATTGTGAATGTTTCATTGGATCCTTCCAAGCATTGTGAATGTTTCATTGGATTTTGTTCGAACTTTACATGTAATGTGCAAAATTGTAATATCTCCAAATGGAGACCGCAACAAATCATATTAGGAAAGAAATTAATATGCATAGATCACTTTTAGCTTCTTTATTAACCCTTTCCCTCATAGAGATGTAGGTTTCTGTCATACATTTGGCTGTAATTTACCAATCGTACACAATGGATAAGCTGTGAACATGCCTACTCCACCTTCATGGAGGTTACTAGAAATTATTAAGTGTTGTATACACTACGTTGTTCCGATCTTTATTATAGCTTGTTCGACTACTAATGTGTCGATCTATGTCAATAGGCATTGGCATCGAGAGGCACTTCTAAGAGGGAAATGGTTAGATAATCTGGCATAAAACGAGACGATCGCATACAGTGGTACCGGTATGGGCTTCCAGAATTTTTCAAACGACATCTCTAAAACCATATTAAAAAAGTCATTCAAAAAAAAGATGTTTGATATGCCCTTTCCACCGACCCTTCTTAATACCAACATCTAGGACGAATCACATTCAGTCATGGCTCTCGTTTCAAATGACATCTCGAAACAGAATGATACAATTTTGATGAAACTTTATAGGAATGATAATTACAGTGAAACGCCTCTAAGCCAAACAGCCACCAGCTCAGAGGTAAAGTTTGATTTGGAAAGGTTTCCGGTTCAGAGGAGTTCTCATAGTGGGGTAGATTGCTACTAAATTAACAATTCAACTCGGGTGTGCTTAGAAGAAGGCTGAGTTTGTATTTTTAAATACCCGTATTATAACTTCCATTTTTCATATTGCTGAAAAAAAACAACCTTGATTAGCCTTGAGAAAGATGGATTTATCCCACCGAATCATCGGTACTCCTGCGTTACAGAGTATTTTATTTTAACATTTTATTAATTTCTCTTTCAAGAGCGGCTTGCATATTGAGGTACCAATATACAATTTCTAGAGAACAGTGCTAAAAAATACCCATTTTACTAAAATAATCGTACAAAACTATGTTTTTCAACATATTATTGTGCAGTACATGAAATTAAATTAAGTCTAATATAAATAATACAATATTAATTTGTTTAAGTATATGATCAAATTATATTTCACTCCCCAACATAGGCAGCTGTTATTAACACTCCTGGCTACTAGTACATGACTGTGTACCACTCATGATAATACTGTTTTATGTTCATTCAATGAAATGTAATTTGATTATACGCCGAAACAAACAGATATGCTCCTTTTTTCCATTTACGAGTTTTGCATGTTACTGTGGTTACAAGTGTGTTTACCTTTACAGACGCATATAAATGTTATTAATCTGTTGCATTGTATTTTATTATTCAGCCAATAAACTATCTTGTTAGAATCAGCTCAGTGTTATTTGTATTTTTACAAGCGACATTAGCACTCAACACCTGGACCGAAAGCTCATTCAATGATCTGAAAGCTACTGTGTTAATGTCCGTCAGTCTCAGTGTTTTATCTCGCCTTAGACATATAGGCTGGCATGAGAGAACATTCAGACACTGTATGTTTGATTTTTCATGTTTGTTGTCATTGTCATCTTTTGTTTTTGGGGTTTAAAAGCCACACTAACAGCTTAATGTCATATGGTAATGTTATTGGCGGAGGAAGACCCAAGGTGCCCCAAGCAGTATTTTAGAACCACCGGCTTTCCGCAAGCCAGTTGGATAGCCTCTTGACATGAAATAATTCTACATTTCCAGTGGGATTCAAACCTACATCCATGATTTGAAATCAATGACCGTGACCACTCGGAAATCCCTGTCCGTTCTGATTGGTCTTGTGCATTCTGTTTAAATGTTTTGTTACGGACAATACCCAGCAATTAAAGTAATAAACAATACATTAGTAAATCAATTAAAGAAAGCCCCTGTGGAAGTCCTATCAATTGCATTTTTGGCCCAATTTATATTGATCAGGAATATATATATTTTTATGAAAGTTTAAACTTTATTTATTATACAACGATTGCGAAGCAAGTTCTAACAACTTATATTTATCACTCTCGTTGGCTCGGATGAAAGCGTATATGTGGTAATTCGTGTGGGAGGAAACCAGAGTACCCGGAGAAAACCCACCTGTCCGATCTGGCGACTACCGTATCATCTCACATACTTCCCGGTCCGAGGATCGAACCCGCGTTGCATTGGTGAGAAGCGAGCACATGACTTAATTAATGATAATATCCATTTGATTTGGAATTGCATGGTCCCGGGTTCAATATTGCCGATGCTAAACACAAGATATATAAATAGGAAAAACACTCCTAGGTATGCCATGAATATAATTGTCTCAACATAGCATTAGCAAGGTCAGGCGAACATGTTTCATAGCACATGTGTACATTAACACACCGAAAGTGGCATATACACTTTATGAATTATGTCAGGTTGAAGAGTATTCCTTAAATCAAAATGAATGAGCTCAGCAAGTAGGTCATATAACTGTTTTCGGCAATTTCGTACTTAATGTCAGAAACACTGCGATGCCTGGTCAATTATAATCATATTTCCACATGCTTGTTTGCTTATACGTGTTTAGCCTGGGTTCCACTTTTTAACTTCTGGCAAAATGATATGTTCAGAAGCTCAATACTGCCCAATTAATAGTCTCGGTGTTAAAAATATATATTTTTGACTGACCAGGCAAAATATATCGACGCCTGTTCCCAGGCTATGTTCCATTAATGTATGTTCCATACGGGGACGTAGACATGTTTTCCTGGGCAAGCTTAGCTGACCTAAGTGGTTAACCAGTACTAAGCAATGTGTGTGAGGTGCCTTGCTCAATGACACTACATACGTGGCCTGACCGAGTATCGAACCGGGACCGATGAATTCCAAATCCAACGCTCTACCACTGGACCACGGATGCCACACTAGTACGGGTTATACAGCACCATTTTTGGCTATATCGACGGCGGGCAGTTTACCTAACAACACCTTTCCTGGACACGCTCTAGTTTGCTCTGCATACTCTTGTGAGCTCAGTTTGCAAACAGTACATAATCTTATGCAGACATAGATTTTCCGTCCAAGACAAAGACCCACACTTGGACAAGTTTCTAAATGGTTGTAGAATAACAATCTACAGAGATAGTACATCTATATCTTTGTATTTTGGATGTGTTTGGCTGATGGACGTATCTCCAGTTGCTAGCGTGCAATCGATCTGGATCACCAACCACTAGAATACTATAACTAGCAGTATCATTTGACGGTGTTATGCCTGAATTATTTAATTATTCGTTTCAGAAAATATTACGAATCACCGTTGGAATATGTCAACTTCCGCCCACCAAAAAAATAGTGAAATAAGTAGCATTTTACTCATTTAAATAAGGTTTAAATGACATATACTTCAATGTGCGTATGTTTATTGTCTTTGCTTTTCAATGCGTGTAAATTTCAATAATATAACGTGTACTTTGTTCAGGCAAATACAGTCGTTCATGAGGCTGATTTGACTTCGGTCAGCAGGCGCATCAATTCAATTGAATAGTATCATTTATATTGTGTCGTACTCATAGTGAAATGTAACTAACGTCGATGGTCTGACACAAATTGAACACTGTTAGAAATGGCAGAAAATAACCATCCTTCAGAGCTACATTTTCAAGACAGCGTTGATGCAGAAGGTTCAGGTAACTATCGTCAACATCCCTAATATCGGCCAGCGCCTGTTTTCGGCCTTTGTGTATTCATGTGATTTTTGTTTACATCAGGAAAGCAAATTACATCATTGCTCTCAGGTGCTTTGGTACTTATGCTGTTCACATATTACTTATTATGCGACAATGTCATAATGCACATCTTACAGGTCTATTCAAATATAGTATTCCTCATACAGATTGTTATCAGTTTTTCTTCAAAAATACTATACATAGTTCCCGTGTGACGTCATCATTCCTACTGTGGCTGCCATTTTGATTGGCAAAATTGATCAAATATTATATATAATATATAGTAGCGTAATTTTGTTTTCTTCATAAAATATTTATTTATCATCCCATCACCATGGTTCATACATTGTTGGAAAGCTCTCATTGGACATATTATTTGTATCATTTCACAAATTTCGTATCAATAACGAATAAATAATAATTAACTGTATATTAATAGTTCAACTTTGAAAATAGACTTTCAAAAATAGGTGCAAGTTAAGTTCTTATAATTTATAATCCATACATCATTGTCAAAAAATAAATTAATATTTAAAAAGTATATTTCAATACCTTTAAAATGATACCAAATTTTATATTAAGAAATCAAAATTAATAAAGTTATTGCAATTAAAGAATTACTAGTAAAATCATGAAATTGCCATTAATAAAACTTGCCCGTCAAAATGGCTGCCAAGATAAGATCTTAACAATGTTTTTGACCATTTTCACAGACCGTGGGAACTATGTATCAATTGTCCAAGATATTTACTATTTATGCTAATTCAGTTTTATCCATTTGTTTTCAAATCCAACCTGGCGTTTCTATTCACCAAGTGCACTGACAAATGCATATCCAGGGCCCACACTGGGCTGAAAAAAAGTTGGGGCCACTTATCTGTTTGAAAGATGGGGTGTGTGCGGGAGCGGTGTCGTCCCCTCCCTGGTTTGATTTTTTTTGGTATCTTTATTTGTAAATGGTGAGATTCTAGCCCGTTTTTTTGCTGGAAGAAGTATTAATATAGAAATTAGAATGAAAGAATGCATACCTGTTAAGGCTAAAAGTTTATTTTACAATGTGACAATGATTAATAATGGAAGCCAACACAGGATTTCAAATGAACTTTAAGCCCAAAAAGACATGCATACTATTCATTTTTGAAGACAATCCAATGAACTTTTACAACTTTAATTATTTTCTTGGTCATAATAATTTAAAAATACATCATAATTACATACATGTACAAGTATCCACTATGTCTAACAAATTGCACAACATTCAGTTCAAAATGCGTCTGTTCTTCTTGGACCACATTACAAATGCCGATTCGAACTTGTCTGGGCTGTCAATGGAAATTTTCATCAGGCTGTCTAGGTTTCATTCACTAAGTCCATTTCGGACGTTTACAACCGAAAGTAGCCATTTTGACAAGTGACAATTTGGATTTTTTTTTTTTACATTTATTTATCGGCGATTTGGACAAGTTTCATTCACTTTTTATAGTTGAAGACACGAAAATCATATTTTTCACAACTACTACCTTTGATCTTATTTGTGAAAAACAACGCCAATAATTATTACCTAATTATGTACACAAGTTACAGTCATTCGGTCATCCGATCATGTTTACATAATCTTCAAACAATGTCATCATTTCACCGATCAAGTACTGCCGTTTTCATAAAGGACCTATCAAATCATTCCCATTATACAAAACTGTAAATGTGTGATCATATACTGCTAATTTACAAGTTTGTTTTGATTGCAATTTATGATGGGAATATGCCTCCGGCACATGTACACAGCTGTTTTGACTGTGAATCGATTGTTTCACCAAACGATAGCGTATATCAGAGCAAACAAATTGTAACCAGTCAAAGATACAATGAACACAGACTGTGTATCGATTTTTCTTTAACTGGAAAGCGCCGTCGTCAATGGTAAATAAAACCAGTCGAGTATGAAAGGTTAAAATATGGCACAAACGTTATTTATGCCGATTGTTTGTGCAATTTTCTGAATATCGCCAAATTGAAATTTTAGGAGCCATTTCTATCGCAAAATCGCCATTTGGCTCTTGTGGCGACTGACAGCGTGGCCCCTGATATCAGGCTGTTAGAGATATGGGTTTTTCAGTAAAATGGGCAGCAAGACAGTATGGTGTGCCACTCTTCACATTAAGTGACATTTCTCTCCTTGTCACAACTTACCTCATATTGTAATCATAGTAATCATAATTTGTTGGGTTTTAAATTCCTGCGTTTCAAGTAACAATTATTACTATGCCCACTGTTAATTAGCTTTTTGGAATGTTGAAATCACAAGCGAGTGAAAGTGTATTTTATTTTGAACATTTGTGCAATCTCAATTAAGACAATTGCATTAAATGCAAAATTGATCACATTACTTAGTAATATTATTTCACCTGCTGTAAAACAGACTGACAAGAAGCCATTCACCGAAAAGCCTTAGACAGCCGAATACCTGTAGGACAATGGTACATTCACATCATTTTTCAGTTTTAGGGATTTTGAACTCCACATCATAATCGATCATCTCTGCAGGCTGTCAGATCATGTTGCCTAGTGATACATTCCCAAGTATTCTGAATATAACACAGCGACCATCAACAAATTATTTTCAAACTGAATTTTCCGTGACAAGTGTAGTGTTTCCCCCACGCTGAAAAAGCGGCAGGGAGCTCGTAGAAAAAGGGCAATTTTTCATGTTGCCTGTCCTTTAAAGGGCAGAATTGACATGGTCAAAGTTGTTCTGGTGCGGACCGTTGTCTAATGTTGTTAAAACTTGTGGCCCAAACCATTTACATGTTCATATTATGTATTATATCTGTTTATGCATGACATATATAATAATGATTTGCAATAAAATATGATTAAACTAAATCCATGTTATTAGGAGTACGGAACATTTTGAGGACGAATCAATTTTGCAACCTGTTGCTTATTACATTTCAAAATATCCTATAGTTCATGACCTGTGCTAATACAATATTCATTGCCCTAGGCTACACAGTGCATAGGTGGACATTTCACAGTATATTGATTGGTCGTAAACCTGTGTATTCCATATTATAGCATCATTCTAACACAGGAATATTGCAATAATTATTATAAAGTTTTAATGAGAATTTAGGCACACAGGATGAGGTGCAGGCATTTCGGGACACAATGGTGGCATCTTTTGGGCCGCACTCCTATTCCTGCTTAGGGGAAACACTAATGTTACACCAGTTGGCAAAATTTACTTGTCCGTCTATTTTACTTGTCCCAGTAATGTTGAATGATGCTTACTATAACTGTGGATTGGCAAATGGACAGGATGGACATATCACTGAATGGTAGTGTAATACAGTAGTTTCCTATGCGTTATATCTATGATCTTTCACATCTACATTCTCAACTGCTTTAGCAATTGGGGTTTCCAGTATATGTGCACTGACACAGGCCTCCACTTGGTTTCTGCGCACCATCGTTACGTGTATGTACTGAGTGGCACATGCTTTATCCTAACCACTTGCCTGATGAGCATGGATTTGTTCAGTCTGGAAAGTGTCCAAGTCACTAATAAATATCACTTTCTTGTTAACCTTTGGTTCTGCAAGTTTTGGGTATACATGTATGACAGTACTTTCAGAACAAGAATTTTCGGTTCGTAATGGAGCCAAATTCACCCCGCCACTGTAAAATTTTGAAAACTCCTTTCATGTTCACTTTCTTAGCTTCAGGCAACCAGCTTTAAACACTAAAGATATATATAGAAGTATATAAAGCGAGCGCGCTAACCACTGCGCTAATCGGACATCGATCTTCTGTACCATTGTAATCTATCATTTTAACCCTATTGTGTGGACATTTATTACATAGCACAATTTAAGGACGCAATTGCGCGCTTTCTCATTTCTCCTAAAAATTATGATCTAGAATGAGCCCTATTTAATTGATCTGTTTATTGGCCACTTGTCCGATTATCACACCAGTGAAAAATTGACTTATCCGGGACTAAATTGTGGTTGACATACACTTGCCCGAACATGGTTTTAGGATTTGTCGAACCAGTACGTCTGATATCCGTGAATAAGTGTTGATAATGATACCATAATAAATCCAAATGAACCGTACATGTACATGCGCATTTTCTGTTTATTATTGACAATTTCTGTCGGATTTCCGCAACTGTCCATCACAAAAACAAGCTGAAATGTCATTTCTACGGGTAAATTTACATGCATTTATTCAAAATCATGAGGTGTGAACAGTGGTCGCAATTTGGCTCCAATTAACAAAGGCAGGTTATGACACATTCTAATAATTACATGCACTAATAATTGATTAATGCTATGTACTCTATTTGATGGACACAGACGGAGGAATTGTGCAAATATGTAAATAATTGTACCCTTTGAAAACCTACAAGATTCCCAGCTGAAGTCACACTAAAAGCATGACTGTGTGTGTTTGTTTTACGTTTATTTATCGTCACTACTGGTTGCCTATATGAGCGCCGCCTCATGAAGAGATTAGTCATTTTAGATTTTTGGAGAATAGCGCAATGATACAGACAGAGACCCATTCCAGAGTCTCCTCTGGTTCTTTTACCTTGGTTTAAGGTCCCATCTGAAAGACTGTTAATTTTATTAGGGTGAGACGGGGGATCGAACCTGCGATCCCTAGTATCCCAGTCCATCGTCTGTGAGCATGTCTGACCCTTTGTCGGAATGTTTTATGTTAGCATATTTTGGTCATCCTGTTTATTTCTATGTGACATAATTTGGGATTCCAAATACACAGCTATTATTGACACACATGAAGTTTAATTGAGCCAGACTTTGTCACGGATAATATGACTACAATGTACATACGTGTAATACCACATTGTCGGATTATTAAACTATGTAAAACAGATCCTTGTATACATGGATGACAATCAGGACATTAATTTTCCACACGCTTGAAATAGTAATCATTTAATAATAACATTATTACAAAAGAAATCCACATTTATGTCTATAATAGTGCTGGAAGTGTTAAACTATATAAATGTATGTATGTATGTATGTTCCTTTAATGTCAAACCACTCGCGGGGACTTAGACATGTTTTCCTGGGCAGGCTCAGCCGACCTAAGCGATTAACCAGTACTAAGCAATGTGCGTGAGGTGCCTTGCTCAATGACACTACATACGTGGCCTGACCGAGTATCGAACCCGGGACCGTTCGATTCCAAATCCGCCACACTATAAATTTATATATCTGTCTGCAAGATTATGTAAAACTGTAAATAAAATGTACATGTATTGATTAACTAACAAAGTCTAATGTATGAGATGACAAAACTGTCTCCTAAGGGACTTCTGGTTGGTTACAACATAACATTTCAATTTGTTCAACAACATCTACATAATTTACAGTTTTCAATTAAATTGTTTTGTCTTTATTAGCTTCCATATTCTTAACCCGTCTTATGCGCGAGTCTGTACAAAATACCATTGATTTAACCCTTTGCCTGCTGGGTATATAAAACCAGATCAGCCATGGTACAATGCCACATCTGATCAGGATCTATGTTGTTTGCTATTCAGCGAAATGTTTTAGCTCCACTATTCGAATGGCAAACAGTATAGAGTCTGATCTGGCTCTATGCTGTTTGCAAAAGTGATTTTATCTGCCGCTAGTGTGCAAAGGGTTAAGACGAACGTTGGTGGTTCATCTTATAGGCATTCATTTGCATATTATACAGCAGAAGTGTGTGTGTTTTACGTTTATTTATCATCGCTACCAGTTGCCCATATGAGCGACGCCTCCTGAAGAGATTAGTCATTTTAGATTTTTGGAGGATAGTGCAATGATACAGACAGAGACCCATTCCAGAGTCTTCTCTGGTTCTTTTACGTGCATGGTGTACAGCACTGACACGAGACCTCGGTTTAATGTCCCATCTGAAAGACTGTTAATTTTATAAGGGTCAGACGGGGGATCGAACCTGCGATCCCTGGATTACCAGTCCAGCATGTTACCACTGGACTACATATCCGTCTGTAGAACAGAAGCTGTGCTTCTAAAACTGCCAATTTTTGTCTTGGATGATTGATTCTAAGATTAAAAGATATGCCCGTAGTTTGTTCAATTGTGTCAGAAATCGGCATACACCTGATTGAATCCCCATTTCCAATCAATTAGATCAAGTAATAAGCCATCATACATGTAGGTCAACACTCTGATGGATAATTGGTCCCCCGGAAACCATTTAAATAACAAGCTGTCACATGTAGCCCAAGGTGCGAACAACAACACAATCAATTTATGATTATCCAGTCAAAATCAGCATATAATGTTATTGACCATGCTGTGAGTAGTGGCCAGGACGGATTAAACTGGTTAATACTAGATATGGTTTCATCACAGTCAACGAGCAAATAAAACAAGTTATCAACATTATATCAAATTTCAGGGTTCTTTCTAGGGGGTGACATGGCTGGGCAAAGTAATCACTCCAGGGACTATGTCTTGGCCATCCCTCATTGGGGCACATCCTTTTTTACTAATTTCATCCAAAATCTAGTGCAGTAAGCTAAACTGGCCATTCATTATAAAGCAATTTTATATTGAATGGTCGATAATTAACCTTGTTTTGTTGAACATTTTTTAAATATAAATACAATTCAAGGGCACAATCACGCGGTTCCTCACATCTTCCTAGGAGTAGGATTAGCCGTGAAATTGGCCACTATCAAGTTATCTACCATTTTTTGTTTGCCTATCTACATCACAACACATCTGTTTATGTGTATTGAGTACACTTTTGTACTTAGAAGGGCACTGTTGTTTTGGGCACTGATGTAGTAAACGTAAAATAACAGGGCACATCCTCGGTCAGTATTTTTGGGATAAGTGAGAAAGCTCACAATTGCACCCTTAAATGGTATTATTTAATAAATCTAAAAAAAGCATTAATATACACATTATGACCATTAAATACAACATTTGAATAAGAGTGCTTGGCAATGTCCTGTGTAGTTTACTGGACAACATTTTGTATGAAAATTGTAGACTTTGTTCTCTTTTTATGGAGGAGTGGAGCGGAGCCCCAGGGGGGAAATTCATGATACATAGTGTGACTATTGGGGAAGTCACAATACATAGTGTGTGTGACTATTGGGGAAGTCACGATACATAGTGTGACTATTGGGGAAGTCACAATACATAGTGTGTGTGACTATTGGGGAAGTCACGATACATAGTGTGACTATTGGGGAAGTCACGATACATAGTGTGACTATTGGGGAAGTCACAATACATAGTGTGACTATTGGGGATGTCATGATACATAGTGTGTGTGACTATTGGGGATGTCACGATACATAGTGTGACTATTGGGGATGTCACGATGCATAGTGTGTGTGACTATTGGGGAAGTCATGATACATAGTGTGACTATTGGGGATGTCACGATACATAGTGTGACTATTTGGAAGTCACGATACATAGTGTGACTATTGGGGATGTCACGATACATAGTGTGACTATTGGGGATGTCACGATACATAGTGTGACTATTGGGGATGTCACGATACATAGTGTGACTATTGGGGATGTCACGATACATAGTGTGACTATTGGGGAAGTCACAATACATAGTGTGTGTGACTATTGGGGAAGTCACGATACATAGTGTGACTATTGGGGAAGTCACGATACATAGTGTGACTATTGGGGAAGTCACAATACATAGTGTGACTATTGGGGATGTCATGATACATAGTGTGTGTGACTATTGGGGATGTCACGATACATAGTGTGACTATTGGGGATGTCACGATGCATAGTGTGTGTGACTATTGGGGAAGTCATGATACATAGTGTGACTATTGGGGATGTCACGATACATAGTGTGACTATTGGGGATGTCACGATACATAGTGTGACTATTTGGGAAGTCACGATACATAGTGTGACTATTGGGGATGTCACGATACATAGTGTGACTATTGGGGATGTCACGATACATAGTGTGACTATTGGGGATGTCATGATACATAGTGTGACTATTGGGGATGTCACGATACATAGTGTGACTATTGGGGATGTCACGATACTAGTTGACTATTGGGGATGTCACGATACATAGTGTGACTATTGGGATGTCACGATACATAGTGTGACTATTGGGGATGTCACAATACATAGTGTGACTATTGGGGATGTCACGATACATAGTGTGACTATTTGGGATGTCACGATCATAGTGTGACTATTGGGGATGTCACGATACATAGTGTGACTATTGGGGATGTCACAATACATAGTGTGACTATTGGGGATGTCACGATACATAGTGTGACTATTGGGGATGTCACGATACATAGTGTGACTATTGGGGAAGTCACATACATAGTGTGTGTGACTATTGGGGAAGTCACGATACATGTGTGACTATTGGGGAAGTCACGATACATAGTGTGACTATTGGGGAAGTCACAATACATAGTGTGACTATTGGGGATGTCTGATACATAGTGTGTGTGACTATTGGGGATGTCACGATACATAGTGTGACTATTGGGGATGTCACGATGCATAGTGTGTGTGACTATTGGGGAAGTCATGATACATAGTGTGACTATTGGGGATGTCACGATACATAGTGTGACTATTTGGGAAGTCACGATACATAGTGTGACTATTGGGGATGTCACGATACATAGTGTGACTATTGGGGATGTCACGATACATAGTGTGACTATTGGGGATGTCATGATACATAGTGTGACTATTGGGGATGTCACGATACATAGTGTGACTATTGGGATGTCACGATACATAGTGTGACTATTGGGGATGTCACGATACATAGTGTGACTATTGGGATGTCATGATACTAGTTGTGTGACTATTGGGTGTCCGATACATAGTGTGACTATTGGGGATGTCACGATACATAGTGTGACTATTGGGGATGTCACGATACATAGTGTGACTATTGGGGATGTCACGATACATAGTGTGACTATTGGGGATGTCACAATACATAGTGTGACTATTGGGGATGTCACGATACATAGTGTGACTATTGGGGATGTCACGATACATAGTGTGACTATTGGGGATGTCACGATACATAGTGTGACTATTGGGGATGTCACAATACATAGTGTGACTATTGGGGATGTCACGATACATAGTGTGACTATTGGGGATGTCATGATACATAGTGTGACTATTGGGGAAGTCACGATACATAGTATGACTATTGGGGAAGTCACGATACATAGTGTGACTATTGGGGAAGTCACGATATCACCAACCCATATCATGATATATTGTGATATTTTACAGAGTTCATTCTAGGTCAGAATTTTTTTGGGAGAAGTGAGAAAGCGCGTGATCGCTTTCTTAAATGGTGTTCTTTAATATACTTTTGCAAAATAGGGTTAAAATGCACAGTACAACCATTAAATACAACATTTGAATAGAAGGAGTGTTTTATAATGGGCCAGTGTATCTTACTAGACAAAATTTTGTTTGAAAATCGTAACATAAATTTTTTTATTTTTTGTTTAGGGAGAAGTGGGGCCCCCAGAGAGCGAAGTCAGGGTCCCTAGGGCGACTATTTCTCCCACATCACCCTCTAGAATGATCCCTGGTTTTATCAAATAATCGCGATATTTATCACGATATATTGCCGTATATCTTGCTTGCAATGTGATTATATTTTTTCTATTTAGAGTATTTAATAAGATGACATGGATTATTTACACACATTTTAAGACACTATCTCATTCAACAGTATTTAATAACTAGAAAAACAACAACACACTGAATATAATAACAACTTAAATCGACTAGAAATGTTTCAGATAACAGTGAATATTTACATAAGCACCGGTTGAAGCGATCGAGTCGTGTATAAAAGCCAGATCCTGTCCTGGCGTAATCACGGACCTACACATGTATGTGCAGTATATGTCTGTGGCGTAGTTAAAAAATAAGTTTGTATATGGTTGTCGACAGTCTTTTACCTGATATTCAATATAGACCTGCATGTAACCTTTTACTTGATGATAGTCATGATGTAAAATTGTCAGGGCAAAAACTTGTTTATATAGTGAAGTCACGAAAAACTGATGTCATCCCTCATGACCCGGTTTTTAAACATAGACCACATAAAACGTCTAAACGACTAAAAATGAAGATATTGAGCATTGTTCAACTTTAAATAGAAATCGTGAACTTGAAAGGAATATAACTGTGGAATCTATTTGGATAACTGTAAGAACTCAACACAGTAGATAAATATCGCTCAATACCGTTATTCAAGTTTAATATCGCGATATTTTATCGCGGATCTAGCAATATACCGGTATACCATGACACCCCTAGTGACTACATTGTAAGTCAGCCTCTATGATGGGCCTTGAATACAGTTTGTATTACTCTGTAGGCGATGTTTTGTCAGCACAATGACTTGTATAAATGTAATGCAATCGCACATTTGGGTGCTAGATACTTCTCTGTGTTTAACAAAAATCCATTATCTTTGTCATCATCGTTTTCCAGAGACTCCTACCTCGGACTTCCAGGACCCGGAGCTAGAATTTGATGAGGATGGTATGGATTTAGCAGCCAAAGAAGGTGAGCTACATAGCTTCAAAATTATTTCATCAACTTTTATGTTTTAGACTTTTTACTACCAAATCACGGGCTCTCTACATATATTTGCGCTAAAGTTATTTAGGAATATAATTAGTAATTGAACATAAACACAAGAAACACCAGAATCATTACAGAGACTTTGTGTGTTAGTTTTAGTGTTATGAAATAGTCTGGCCGTGTCATTTCAATATATTCTGATGAAATAGTCTGGCCGTGTCATTTCAATATATTCTGATGAAATAGTCTGGCCGTGTCATTTCAAAATATTCTGTGAATGTATAGATTGATATTTTAGCATGTGCTGCGCAATGTGTTTTGAAATGTTTCAAACTTTCCAGTTTAGTATGACTGCATGCATGTTTAAATTAGAAGTATTTGATTCTTTGATAATGGTAGTTTTTTATTATTTCGGAACTTGTTGACAGTTAATCATTTATGAACCAAAACAATGTCGTCCCCTAAAACATAGGTACTGCGTGTGTCATTCTTTATATATTAACCCATTCAACCCCAAGTAACTGACATGCACTGGTGCGTGATATTTTCAGACCAATAAATTAATAAGAAAATTACCTTTGGATCAGTTCATTTATCAAAATGGGTAATTTTATCTAAAAAATAGTAATAATTATTACTGGCAAAAAAGTGCAGATCCTGATGAGACGGCTCGTCACGAGCCGGCTCATCTGGATCTACACTTTTCATAAGCCTATTTAGAGGCCTGTGTGGTTGAAAGGGTTAATTGATGGCTCCATGTTTTCAGAAACATGTTTGCGACATATTCAGTTATGGTAATGTTTTAAACAGACGATAATTGCTTAGGCTAGAGAGATACATGTGGGAATAAGTCTACTGTTTCACATATCCCTGTTTTCAACAGGAGTGTTTACATATAGATTTACATAGAGACACTAGTCTTGGCTGACTACTTCCTGATACACCAGAAACTTCTTCCGCTTTTGAAGTCATTTCAAGATCTAGCTGAACCCCTAACAATGGGATATGGTGGTCAGTTAGTGGCCCCTATTTCTTTTATGGAGAATAGGTCTTTTAATGAGAGACATCAGTCAGTTACTACCCCTGAATACTCTCAAAAAGTAGATAGGTCCTATTAAAAGTGTTTTCCTCTGTTTTTATCAACGTTGGCCGGTCGATTCAAGGGGCGGTTTAAACCGCCCTTAAACCGCCCCGGTCAATACTCCCAAAGTGGTCAATACTGGTCGATTGGTTGTCAATATTAAATAAAACAATATTTAATGGTTTTATATACTCTGCATTGTGCTATAATGTGTGTTACTAACTTTGGGTTGTATTGAGAATATATTTATGTGATTATTGTACTCTATAGGGTCAATACTCACGAAGTGGTCAATAATATTATACTCACAAAGTGGTAAATACTGGTCAATTGGTGGTCAATACTAAATTCAACAAAGACTTTATGATTTTAGTCAATCATTATACTCTGCATTGTGCAATAATGTGTGTTGCTACCTTTGGGCTGTTCATGTGATTGTAATACCCTATTGGGTATGGTCAATACTCACAAAGTGGCATATATTTGCTGGTCGATTCAGGTGGTCGATTGCTGATCATTACTAAAATCATTAAATGTGTCATGCAGAAGCAACTCGAGCAAGTGGAGCAAGCGTTGAGACTTGAGCTTGATTAATCTTAGAACTTCTTTCACAATCGAGCTTAAATAAATTGGTATAAACCAAGTGAAACAACTTTTCTAGCCTTGTTTCCTTGAGCAACCAAGTATATGGTAATTGGTATATGCTATAATATTGCTATTCACTAAAAAGTATTTAATTATATTTAACAATATTCACTAAAAAACATTCAATTATCAATATTTTATGATTTACTATATAAGAAAATAAACTACAACACACTACTAACACTTTAAGAATAATTAAGTGGACACTGTAAGTGCATATTTGAGCCAAATTTTCAATTGACCGATATTGACCAGTATTGACCACCGGCCCGGTCAATACTCTTATTGACCGGTCGATTGCCAACGTTGGTTTTTATCGGTGTTCCCTTTGCACAACATGCTAGCAATTTTATTCCTCTATCACGCTAATTAAAACAAAATGAATGTGCCAAATACCTAAAATGAGACATCGACAAAATGTGGATTGATTTGTTTTGGGGTAAATTAAATACATGTATTAGTTTATATCAATGTTGGCATATTGACCAGGCTGCTGGTCAATACTGGTTTTAACCGGTCAATACTGGTCGATTGAAATGGTCAATTGGACAACTGTAAGAGAAGCACCCATAATGATCCGTAGTGTAATCCATACATGTAACAGAAGCACCCATAATGATCCATAGTGTAATCCATACATGTAACAGAAGCACCCATAATGTCCCATAGTGTAATCAATACATGTAACAGAAGCACCCATAATGATCCATAGTGTAATCCATACATGTAACAGAAGCACCCATAATGTCCCATAGTGTAATCCATACATGTAACAGAAGCACCCATAATGTCCCGTAGTGTAATCCATACATGTAACAGAAGCACCCATAATGATCCATAGTGTAATCCATACATGTAACAGAAGCACCCATAATGATCCGTAGTGTAATCCATACATGTAACAGAAGCACCCATAATGTCCCGTAGTGTAATCCATACATGTAACAGAAGCACCCATAATGTTCCATAGTGTAATCCATACATGTAACAGAAGCACCCATAATGTCCCATAGTGTAATCCATACATGTAACAGAAGCACCCATAATGTCCCATAGTGTAATCCATACATGTAACAGAAGCACCCATAATGTCCCATAGTGTAATCCATACATGTAACAGAAGCACCCATAATGTCCCATAGTGTAATCCATACATGTAACAGAAGCACCCATAATGTCCCATAGTGTAATCCATACATGTAACAGAAGCACCCATAATGTCCCATAGTGTAATCCATACATGTAACAGAAGCACCCATAATGATCCATAATGTAATTAATACATGTGAAAATGAATGATTAGCAAATTATTTTTTTTGATCTTTCATGACTCAATTTATGTCATAAAAAAAGCTGCAGGTGCATTATGCCAGCAAGTTCTGTGTCATTGGAACGTATATTCTCGAACTTTGGACATGTGCAGACTAAGTTGCATAACAGACTTTGTCTGCAGACAGCAGCGAAGCTTGTGTTTAGCTTTCGCTGCTTACGTGGAAGCTCAAATATTGACGACTGGTGAAATTAACTTGTGTGTTACAGTGTAACTAGAATGACAGAAAAACAGATGACAAGAGCATTATCCATTATGTCAAAAGTTGTGAAAATTGACAAGTCGTGAACACTGTTGAATCAGATTTAACTTTAATTTACTCTATATAGAAGCTAAATGGTATAGCACGGTTTTTAAATGCATTATTGATATTAAAATGAAACATTTCTTAACAAATACCCAATTGACTATCCAATCGACCAGTATTGACCACTTGGGGAGTATTGACCGGGCTGGTTTTAACCGGTTAAAACCGGGGGCAGTTTTGACCGTCCAACATTGGTTTATATTGCAGAGAAAATGAATTATGATACAAACACGGTGTTTATAATGCAATATGCTCTTAATGTTCATACAATGCATATAATCTTAAAAACACTTACCGGGCGATGTCTCCCAGCCCTGGCCATGTGCATTTGGCGCGTTGTGTGTTTTCTTTTTCTTTCTTTTACCCTGTTTGAATTTTTTTCCTGAGAAGACCTTGACATAATATTCATGTATGTAGCAATATTTAAATTATGCATGCCTTTATATATGTTCAAGCATATTTGATATGATTTGTACATGTCAGGGGTAAAATTTAGACTGAGTGAAGATTTTAGTGTGCTTGTCAGTAGTGGTTATTTCATGCACTCGCATATTTCTGCGAGTCAATAAACGTAAAATAAACAAATTTAAAGTAGAATACAAGTCATGCACTTGATCATCATTTCCATCAGTTTTTGAAACAGAAAGTATAAACCGAATCGTATCCAGGGTTCCCTCTGTCTGAATGTTTGTCTGCGCCATTTCTGTCATCAATTGATAAAAACTGGAGCCAATCTGAAAAACATAGTGCCAGCTATTAAAGAACTATATAGTTCACAAGTAAATATTTGAATCCATGCATGCATTTAATATAAATAAAATGTAAAAAATGTTACGCCAAATAGTTTCGCCAACTCACAAAGTTTAACTCCAGTATTTTGTTTTTTTGCAATTGCCGTCATAGCCGACCGATAGCGGGAATCCTGGTATCGTCGTGTCAATGTAAACAGTTTCGGCACATGTACATGCGATGTTTTGCAAGTAAAAAATAAGGTTAAATTTGACCCCTGCATGTGTGTTGATATGATTTGTACATGTATGTAGCATTGATGTTTTTATGCATAGTGTTATTCTGTGCATATTTGACTTGTTTTCCATGCAGCAGAGTTAGATATTGAAGCAGAATTAGAAGGTAACAATTTTAAACCTGCATGATCTCTCGAAATTTGTTTGTTTTTATACCTCTCAAAGTCTTTTTTTTATATAATTCTCTTAACCCTTTCCTTCATAGAGATTTAGGTTAATATACTATTATATCTTCATAGAAACGGCAGCCATTTAGCTATAATGCAGTGGATAAATAGTTGCCATATCTATCCCACCACCATAGATATTACTGAGACTACATGAGATTCTGGTCTTAATTATGAACATTGGTTTGGCTACTACATTGTCAATGTATATCGTATTGGTAATGACGTCAAGAGGTGCTTCTATGAGGGAAAGGGTTAAGTGAGACTTAGTTTGCTCATTTTCCTTTTTATACTAGAGGAGTATAGTGAATAGAGCTACATCCTCCAGGGTTGGCAATATGCTTATTTCCCAGGATGGCAGGAAATACCAGTAATTCTTAGGAAATATGATTTGTATCAGTGCAAATTGTCATGCTGTCATGCTTAGTGGCTATTCCCTTGCCAACACCTGTTTTCATAATGCCTTGAACCGTTTCAGTAATCTGTCTGATTGCCATAATACTACTGGAGTATAGCTCTTTGATGGTTGCATGTTGGTTAGACTCACTCCCCCCTCCATCCCCCCTCCACCACAAACACATGCATATATCTGCTAGTGATGCCTGTATGATTATTAGTATGTATTTAACCCAGGAGAACTGGAAGTATTTTTGTTGCATTCCATTGTCTTTTTTTCTGTATATGAGGATTTGCAAATACAATTAATTTGCTTTATTAAATTTTCTGGACGAATGGGAATTAATATGATAAGAATGACTGCTATGTATTCGTATTATAGGTATTGAAATTGTCCAATTGTTTTCAGGGAACTAGTTCCAAGCTTTCACTGGTGTGCGCATAGAAATATAGGCTTGAGCTGGAATCCAGAAATGGCCAGGTCAATCTATTTACGTAGTTGGAATTCTGCAACAATATTTGGTTCCCATATGATTCACGGATGTTCCAGCAGGGATGTTGTATATACTATTATGTTGGGCAGAGTTTCATGTTATTGTCAACATATTTGCATTTAATTACTAAATCAATTCACTTTTTAATCTATATACACTATCCGAGTGTGTATTATGCAGAGTGAGTTTTTCAATCATCCTTTTATTAATTTATGTAATAGTTTTTCTTGTTAGAAGTAAAACAGTATACCGGTACTAATATAGTTTCAAATCTATAGACTATAGTCTGAGTAGAAAATATAAGAACATGTATGCATTGGGCTGTTGATATAAAAATGATCCAAGATCTTCTCACACTTCCACAAGAAAGGTCCCAGATCTTCTCACACTTCCACAAGAAGGGTCCCAGATCTTTTCTGACTTCCACAAGAAAGGTCCCAGATTTTCTCACACTTCCACAAGAAGGGTCCCAGATCTTCTCACACTTCCACAAGAAGGTCCCAGATCTTCTCACACTTCCACAAGAAGGGTCCCAGATCTTCTCACACTTCCACATGAAGGGTCCCAGATCTCTGACTTCAGCAAGAAGGGTCCCAGATCATCTCTGTCTTATGCATGAAGGGTCCCAGATCATCTCTTGACTTCAGCAAGAAGGGTCCCAGATCTCTTGACTTCAGCAAGAAGGGTCCCAGATCATCTCTGTCTTATGCACGAAGGGTCCCAGATCATCTCTTGACTTCAGCAAGAAGGGTCCCAGATCATCTCTTGACTTCAGCAAGAAGGGTCCCAGATCTCTGACTTCAGCAAGAAGGGTCCCAGATCTCTGACTTCAGCAAGAAGGGTCCCAGATCTCTGACTTCAGCAAGAAGGGTCCCAGATCTCTCTTGACTTCAGCAAGAAGGGTCCCAGATCTCTGACTTCAGCAAGAAGGGTCCCAGATCATCTCTTGACTTCAGCAAGAAGGGTCCCAGATCTCTGACTTCAGCAAGAATGGTCCCAGATCTCTGACTTCAGCAAGAAGGGTCCCAGATCATCTCTTGACTTCAGCAAGAAGGGTCCCAGATTTCTGACTTCAGCAAGAAGGGTCCCAGATCTCTGACTTCAGCAAGAAGGGTCCCATATCTCTGACTTCAGCAAGAAGGGTCCCAGATCATCTCTTGACTTCAGCAAGAAGGGTCCCAGATCTCTGACTTCAGCAAGAAGGGTCCCAGATCTCTGACTTCAGCAAGAAGGGTCCCAGATCTCTGACTTCAGCAAGAAGGGTCCAGATCTCTGACTTCAGCAAGAAGGGTCCCAGATCTCTGACTTCAGCAAGAAGGGTCCCAGATCTCTGACTTCAGCAAGAAGGGTCCCAGATCTCTGACTTCAGCAAGAAGGGTCCCAGATCTCTGACTTCAGCAAGAAGGGTCCCAGATCTCTGACTTCAGCAAGAAGGGTCCCAGATCTCTGACTTCAGCAAGAAGGGTCCCAGATCTCTGACTTCAGCAAGAATGGTCCCAGATTTCTGACTTCAGCAAGAAGGGTCCCAGATCTCTGACTTCAGCAAGAAGGGTCCCAGATCTCTGACTTCAGCAAGAAGGGTACCAGATCTCTGACTTCAGCAAGAAGGGTCCCAGATCATCTCTTGACTTCAGCAAGAAGGGTCCCAGATCTCTGACTTCAGCAAGAAGGGTCCCAGATCTCTGACTTCAGCAAGAAGGGCCCCAGATCATCTCTTGACTTCAGCAAGAAGGGTCCCAGATCTCTGACTTCAGCAAGAAGGGTACCAGATCTCTGACTTCAGCAAGAAGGGTCCCAGATCATCTCTTGACTTCAGCAAGAAGGGTCCCAGATCTCTGACTTCAGCAAGAAGGGTCCCAGATCTCTGACTTCAGCAAGAAGGGCCCCAGATCATCTCTTGACTTCAGCAAGAAGGGTCCCAGATCTCTGACTTCAGCAAGAAGGGCCCCAGATCATCTCTTGACTTCAGCAAGAAGGGTCCCAGATCTCTGACTTCAGCAAGAAGGGTCCCAGATCATCTCTTGACTTCAGCAAGAAGGGTCCCAGATCTCTGACTTCAGCAAGAAGGGCCCCAGATCATCTCTTGACTTCAGCAAGAAGGGTCCCAGATCTCTGACTTCAGCAAGAAGGGCCCCAGATCATCTCTTGACTTCAGCAAGAAGGGTCCCGATCATCTCTTGACTTCAGCAAGAAGGGTCCCAGATCTCTGACTTCAGCAAGAAGGGTCCCAGATCTCTGACTTCAGCAAGAAGGGCCCCAGATCATCTCTTGACTTCAGCAAGAAGGGTCCCAGATCTCTGACTTCAGCAAGAAGGGCCCCAGATCATCTCTTGACTTCAGCAAGAAGGGTCCCAGATCTCTGACTTCAGCAAGAAGGGCCCCAGATCATCTCTTGACTTCAGCAAGAAGGGTCCCAGATCTCTGACTTCAGCAAGAAGGGCCCCAGATCATCTCTTGACTTCAGCAAGAAGGGTCCCAGATCAATTGTACTAGTCATAGGAAGGATCCCAGTTTTTAATTAGTTACTGTACACACAGCACAAATACATGCTTGTACAGTAAATTAAACTCCCACATACATGTTTGATGAATGTCAAACTAATTTCATGGACAAATGACATAATATAGCTGCTGTGTGCCCTTGAGTCATACACATGTTTAAGTGCATTTGTGAAGTCATATATTGATATAGTATTGCATGTCAACACTTCACTAAGATGAAGTTAAACACAACTAAATCACTGCCAGTTTTGTTACAATCTAACTCATTATTTAACATAATTTAAAAGTAGGCCAGCTAGACCACAAGCAAGGGAAATATCACTACAATAGAATATGTTATTTGTGATATATAATGTTGTCGTTTTATACAAATTTATCTTTAGCTCAATTGCGAAACAAGTTTTTACAACATTAGTTTAATTGCTCTCGAGACCTAATTCCTGATGGAATCCATCGCCACGGGTGAGAGGTAAAGTGGCTGTCCGATTAGCGCAGTGGTTAGCGCACTCGCTTCTCACCAATGCAACCCGGGTTCGATCCTCGGACAGGGAAGTATGTGAGATGGTCGCCAGATCGGACAGGTGGGTTTTCTCTGGGTACTCAGGTTTCCTCCCACACGAATGACCACATATACGCTTTCATCCGAGCCAACGAGAGTGATTAATATAAGTTGTTAAAACTTGCTTCGCAATCGTTGTAAAATAAATAAAGTATAAAAAAAGGTAAAGTGGCAATGTGAATTTATGTGGCTGGCCTATGGAGACCACCACCGTGGTTCTGACGGGGCTCGAACTCACAACCACTCTTTACAAGGCGGACCCTGTATCCATTACAATATGCAGGCGCCACAGATATGTAAGATTATTTGCCAAGAAATCGTTATTCTATATGATCAATATACACATATATACGTACAGTTCGCATTAGCCTGGGCTCCAGTCTGTCCTAGCCTGGGCTCCAGTCTGTCCTAGCCTGGGCTCCAGTCTGTCGATTTTTCACTAATTTACTTCTGGCATATATTATCAGAAACTCAATACGGCCCAATTAATGATCTCGGTATTAAAATATATTTATATGACTGACCTGGAGTGGACACTTCATTGACCGCTTTGACCACATACAGGCCTTGACCTATCTCTACCAACCCTCTATATATCCACATAGTTTCATCAAAATCCATCCACAACATTTTGAGTTATCGTGTCCACAGACAGTCAAACACCGGCGTGTGTGTTTGCATCTTTACGAGTGCTATTCTCTAGTTTTGGCATTAGAAACAATCAATTATTTCACTTGTTTTCGGAAGCAAATCATTAAAATACTAGTTAGAGAAACATGTCATTAGTTTACATGTGGCTTCGGAAACAATCAATTATTTCATTGGCTTCGGAAACAAATCATTAATTTGCTACATGTACCTAGAGAAACAAATCATTAATTTGCTACATGTACCTAGAGAAACAAATCATTAATTTGCTACATGTACCCAGAGAAACAAATCATTAATTTGCTACATGTACCTAGAGAAACAAATCCTTAATTTGCTACATGTACCTAGAGAAACAAATCATTAATTTGCTACATGTACCTAGAGAAACAAATAATTAATTTGCTACATGTACCCAGAGAAACAAATCATTAATTTGCTACATGTACCTAGAGAAACAAATCATTAATTTGCTACATGTACCTAGAGAAACAAATCATTAATTTGCTACATGTACCTAGAGAAACAAATCATTAATTTGCTACATGTACCTAGAGAAACAAATCATTAATTTGCTACATGTACCTAGAGAAACAAATAATTAATTTGCTACATGTACCTACAGAAACAAATCATTAATTTGCTACATGTACCTACAGAAACAAATCATTAATTTGCTACATGTACCTAGAGAAACATGGTATTCACAGTCATTATAAAAATAAAATAAAAAATACCACTAGAATAAAATCGAAATAAACCATTTCAAAACAAGGTATGATGTGTCTACCATATATATAAATTGTTATGATGTTTTATATTTGGAAATGTGAGGTTATTTAAGAAATCTCTCCTCAGGTGAAGTCAAGTGTTTCTAGATGACTGTGTGTTCACTGTCAAATATTTGTACCAGGAACAATATGGCAGGTTGTTATAAAGTATTTTAATGTTGTTGTCTTGGATTTTAAAAAGGAATGTATGTTAATTAATATATTTATGCTTCATTTCTTCGGCATCCAGTCTTGTCAGACTATGGAGTTAGCACCCGTTGAGTCTACAGATGAGCACCGTCTGCTGTGGCTGCACAGTCCGATGCGTGACCTGCAGTGGCGATTGCAGTCTTCGCACGTGAAGACAAGAGTCACTGGAAGGCGATGCAGTTGGTTGCGGCTCACACTGTTTGGCTTTCCTCTTCCTGCGTTTGTCGTCAGAGGCCGCTTGCAGAGCGAGTTCTCCCCCTCTTTAAGCCCGTTGACAGCTGTTGTCTCCACGTTATTCTGTTTGCTGTGAGGCATTCCCAGTTGGTGGTGTCCATCCCCAGCGCTTTCATATCTCGTTTGCAGACATCCTTAAAGTGAAGTTGGGGTTGACCTTTGTCTCTGTGCCCTGCGGCCAGTTCACCATACAACAGATCTTTTGGAATGTGACCGTTCTCCATGGAGTAATGTGTAGATAGATGGGATGCCAGCTCTGCTGAGGACCTCGTTGTTGGTGACCTTGTCCTGCCAGGATATGCCTAGGACCGTTGCAGACAGCGGAGGTGGAACACTTGCAGTTTTCGCTCTCGAGTAGTTATGTTGTCCATGACTCGCTTCCATAGAGGAGTGTGCTGACGACGCAAGCCTTGTACATCTTGGTGTTGGTTGTCAGCTGTCTGTTTTCCCGCACCTTCTTGCTGAGCCTGGAGAGGGTGGAGGCTGCTTTGCCAATACGTTTGTCCAGCTCCACATCGAGCGAGAGGTTGTTCGTGGCTGTGGAACCCAGGTAGGTTAATTGGCTGAGGACCTCAAACTGATAGTCTCCGATGACAATGGCTGGTGCGATGGCAGTTCCTTGGCACATGACTTGGGTCTTCTTCAAACTGATGGTTAGGCTGAAGAGGTTGCAAGCAGCAGAGAAACGGTCCATCAGTGACTGGAGTTGTTCTTTAGAATGGGCAACAAGTGCAGCGTCGTCGGCAAAGAGCATGTCTCTGATGAGGACTTGTCTTGGATTTTTAGACAGGTGATGTTGAAGAGCTTGCCGTCAGATCTGGAGTGAAGGTGCTTCATTAATACATGAATAAAATCGAAGAATATCTATTTCTTTATTGTAACTTTACATGTACAGTCAAACCTGCCTTAAGCAGCCAGCCAAGGGAATCATAGAAAGTGGCTGCTTAGCACAGGTGGCTGCTTAATAGAGATCAAATATATAATGAAACAACATGTTGGGAGTCTGGAAACTGGCTGCTTAATGCAGGTTGGCTGCTTAATAGAGGTGACCACTAACACAGGTTTGACTGTACACAGAAACTGAAATGAAATGTATGTGCAACCAAGTACAAAATAATAGCAATCTCACACTGCAATGAAGTAAAAACCTTATACAACTAGTGATGTGTATAAAAGTGTATACAAATTTATTTTAGCTCGATTGCGAAACAAGTTCTTATAACTTATATTAATCACTCTCGAGACCTCATTCCTGATGGAATCCATCGCCACGAGGGAGAGAGAAGAGGCAACGTGGAATTTAAATGCCTTGCCTAAGGGCACAATCGTAACGGCTCCAGCGGGGCTCGAACTCCGGACCTTTTGCACCTGAAGCGACCGCGCATCCACTGAGCTATCACGACTTCCACTAGTGATGAGGACTCTGATGGCATGCAACTATTTATGCAACACTGGCACTGAAGTACAACACCTTATACAACTAGCGATGAGGACTCTGATGGCATGCAACTATTTATGCAACACTGGCACTGCCAATTTTAATGAAACTTTTGTGGAAGTCGTGAAGGCATTTAAATTCCACATGCCTCTTCTCTCTCCCTCATGGCGATGGATTCCATCAGGAATGAGGTCTCGAGAGTGATTAATATAAGTTGTAAGAACTTGTTTCGCAATCAAGCTAAGATAAATTTGTATAAAGTAAAGAAACTTTATTTGGAGCATCGGAGCAACAGTTTCTTGTACATAATAAATGCTAAAATATGTTCGATCCAAAATTGAATTTGGTCGCAAACCTTTTTTTCGACTTCCCAGGAACTACTTGGATCAATTCTGAATTTCTGATGAAATTTGCTATATCGAGTCATTTAGCAGGTGTTTGTAATAGCTTATAAAAATTATGATCCGTAAAATTGTAAAAAACTTGAAATACCACTGTCAATTTTGATGAAACTTATACTCGGTCTGGATGACAGAATCGGGACAACTACTAGATCAAAATAGCTAACAAGCTAATTCTGATCCGAAATTCAAAAATAGCTAAACTGGTGGGCATCTTACTTTTTTAGTTTAATCATATTTTATTGCTTGAATCATTTTGCATATATATATATTACAGAACATGACAATTTTAAGAAAAGCAAACGGGTCGGGCGGGCCACAAGTTCTAGCAACATTAGTTATGGCCCTTCCTGAAAACTTAATATGGTTAATTGCATTTTTGTCTGTCTTTTGGTGATAGGGGAAATTATTAAGAGTCGAAGGTTTGTTGTACCCCTCGTTGTTATGTTGTTGTGGACTTCCGGTTTACATTAGTATAGTTAACTAGTGTCGAGTCTCTTGTGCCCACAGTTATGCTAGTTCAGTCTCTTGGTTTAAACATATTTATTCCACTATATACATTCACAAAACAATACATGCACACACAATCAACGAATAGGAAAGGATCAAAACGGAAGCAGAGCTTATATAGTTTCTCTCCTTGCAGTTCAAAATACACAGTACTATTTTGGACGGTGTGGAGCTAATATATGTATACCAAATGTGCATATTGCTTAGAAATGACAGGAATATAATACCAGTAAGAAAGCAGAAGAAAGAGAAGATATTTGAGAATGTAGCGCAGGCAGACAGGGGTCTCTTGTGCAAAATAACTTGACAGTTATGCTAGTTCAGTCTTAAGCTGTATCACATGCTTAGCAGTAACTATAGAGTCTGGTGGCTCATTATTCTAATTGTTAAGTACTCGGTGTGTGAAGGAGTTTACTTTAAACACGTCAGCATGAGGGTTGTGAAGTTTCAGGGAATGTTCCATACCCTTGTTGCTGGGGGTATTTGAATAACTAAGCTCAGTCTATATTATGAATAGGATCGCTTCTCACCAATGCAACCCGGATTCGATCCTCGGACTGGGAAGTATATGAGATGGTACGGTAGTCGCCAGATTGGACAGGTGGGTTTTCTCCGGGTACTCCGGTTTCCCACCACACGAATGACACATTTACGCTGTCATCCGCGTCAACGAGAGTGAATAATATAAGTTGTTAGAACTTCGCAATCGTTGTAGAATAAATAAAGTTTAAACTTTAATCTTGAGGAGTTGTACAATATCTCCTCCTATCGAGCTTCACCTCTGACCCATCGAGTGATTTCACATTAATAGTTTACTTAAGGAATGAATCGAGGGCTAATAGTTTACATCGGGGTATGAACTACAGTGTGTCGAGGCCAAATGCGCATGTCCGTATCTTCGAGTGCGCAAGTCAGCTGCATATCAATAGTTGGGGAACCCTGATATGAAAATGTATACAATCAGGGCACATACGTTCATCGAAGGAACTGCAATAGCGATGTAAATACTGGTGCTTTGGGGTGACTGGTAAATGAACATATGTAATGTCCTGCTAATCCAGAATCCATGGTGGCCATCTTGGCAAATCTGATTTCAACTTCAACTAACCTGTATATTTTTTACTGTGCTGTGTGTATGACATGTAGATGGGAAATAGCTAAATATCCAACTGGCTTATGGTGAATTCCTTGAAATATTATATAGACTACCATAGTGATTGTAATAGATGCCCCAGACTGTGTTATCTTGTTTAGAGACATGTTTCAATCTATGATAATTTCAATTATGTTAGGATCACTGATCTCAGGATCAACAAGAGTAAGATCTGAGTTGGGGATTATATTGTATCTGGGTCCCCTCTGGTATGCCGGCTCTATCTACCGGTAGGTTTGTATAACCGTCGGGGGTGGGTATTGTATCTGGGTCACAGTGTATCTGGTCTTCCCTCTGGTATGCCGGCTCTATCTACCGGTAGGTTTGTATAACATTCGGGGTGGGTATTGTATCTGGGTCACAGTGTATCTGGTCTTCCCTCTTGTATGCCGGCTCTATCTACCGCTAGGTTTGTATAACATTCGGGGTGGGTATTGTATCTGGGTCACAACGAATCTGGTCTTCCCTCTTGTATGCCGGCTCTATCTACCGCTAGGTTTGTATAACATTCGGGGTGGGTATTGTATCTGGGTCACAACGAATCTGGTCTTCCCTCTTGTATGCCGGCTCTATCTACCGCTAGGTTTGTATAACATTCGGGGTGGGTATTGTATCTGGGTCACAGTGTATCTGGGTCCCCTCTGGTATGCCGGCTCTATCTACCGGTAGGTTTGTATAACCGTCGGGGTGGGTATTGTATCTGGGTCACAACGAATCTGGTCTTCCCTCTTGTATGCCGGCTCTATCTACCGCTAGGTTTGTATAACAGTTGGGGGGGAGAGGTATTGCATCTGGGTCTCTATGTAATCTGGGCTCGATCATCCCTTGTATTACTGCTCTATTTACTTATGTAACCTTGAAGGTATATAAAACAAACAAACTTCTATACACCTGTAATTGTGCATGGCAGTCAGTAGTTAAGTATTGCAGCATTATTGTTGACAATATTGGTTGGCGGAGTTGTTTTATATTTTCCATAATTTTTTTAATTTTGGGGGCACTTTACATGTTGTTGCATGTAGCACTTTTAATTTTATATTTATGTTTGTTTATATGTGTGAAAAAAAATGCATGTTTTTATGTTTTTGTTTTGTAAAGAGGATATAGGGCCAGATGATGTAGTCTGCACTGAGTCACCAGTCCTACACTGGGACATCGGCACAGGTAAACCTCTAACACAACTGCAGGGTCTGCATGAGTACAGTCTGGCGTTCTGCATCGGGCGATCTGGCTGCGTTCTTGACTTCTTACATATTGCCAATATCAAATGGCATGAACTATGCATTAACCCTGTAACTCGCAGTCTCTTACTGTGTGATGTGTAACTAACTTACTACAAACTTCTGTAATTTACTGGGGTACTACCACTGTAGCAATTTCTGTTCAATATATTTATTGCATTAACTCTGCACGCTATGGGTGAAAGTAACGGTCTGATATGAAATTTCACTAGAATTGTGTCCTAACGACAACATACAAAGAGTTAATACAGATTTTCCAGCGTTCTGTTTTATTCTTTTCACAATTTCAGGAATTATTTTCTACATAGACAAATAATTACACTACGGTAACTGTTAATTTGGGGGCCCAAACAGGGGTGTGTATATTGTTAGATTTTAGCACGCTCAGAAGTAGTCGTTGAACACCCATTTAACGGGACTCTGTAAATTAGTTAAGTGTTCATTAGTTCCGTCCGCTTAGCGCAGTGGTTAGCATGCTAGCTTTATAGCATATGAATTGCGCTTGCCTTCTTCATAGAAACATATATCTGTTTGACTGGATACACAAATTGTTGAAAAAAATGGCATAGTGTGTAGCAGTTGGTGTACGGAGACTGCCCGCTACTGTGCGACCATTGCGTACATGCTAGCAAAGATATTTTTCTTAAGGATTTTGTATGTGTGTAGCTATTGGTTGCTGACACACACCCAGCATGAGTGGTGATTGGTTAGTGAAATATAACAACGTCATCATCAATTAAATAGATGTGGAATGAGGCCGTACACAAAAAAGAATTTTGGGTTTAATACATTCTCCCTTAGTAGCGCCTCTCGACGCCAATGCCTATTGACATAGATCGACACATTAGTCAAGCAAGCTATAATAAAGATCGGAACAACGTAGTGTATACAACACTTAATACTTCCTAGTAACCTCCATGAAGGTGGAGTAGGCAAGTTCACAGCTTATCAATTGCGTACGATTGGTAAATTACAGCCAAATGTATGAAATAAAACTACATCTCTATGGGGGAAAGGGTTAAGTGGATTGCAGAAGTTTGCCATCTCTTACGTTTGATGTGTGTCATGGTTTTAATTGCAGCATTTGTTTAGCTAGGTGTATATTTCAGTATAACTTAACAAACTTTATTTCGGCTTCTGTTTGTATAAAGTTGTATACGTTTGGATAGTGTATTTACTACTTACAAATGTATCTGGATAAACAGCATATTACATGTAGATATTATTTGTCACATTACTCTTCTTGTATTCAGTTTCATACATCCATCACATATTTTCTTATATGTACACTCGTGTAATACAACCTAGAAGGATTCTGATTGGTTGAGAGAATAATAGAGAATATATTTTAGTTCGAATTTGTAGATGACGTCGATTTAAAAGTGGCCTTGGTGTCATTTTAACGCTGTTTAAAACATACATATAATGCTGTTTTGCATCATGACGTCATGACGATTTAGTGACGTCATAGCAATTTAGTGACGTCATGACAATTTAGTGACATCATGACAATTTAGTGACGTCATGACAATTTGAAAGTAGCAACGTCATTTTTGTGCAAAAAAATGATTAAAATGAGCGCTATATTGTAATGTGATAAAATGCATCTTGCACTCGTGGTAATTTCATACCAAATTTTATGAAACTTGTACGAAACATAAAATAATAAAATATTGTATGAAACATAAAATATTGTATGAAATCACCATGGTGTAGGATCCTATATATATACAATTATTAATCTACATTATATTGGAATATATACCGATATACTAAACCAGTATAGATGGACCAACATATGTACCTTATATACTCGGCCATAGCTCAACTTTATTTGCTTATAAAAGAGATCCAGAACGAACGAACGATGTAGTTTTATTTAAAGTCGCCACCGCATAAATGCATTTGGGCGACTGTACTCTCCAAGCTGGTTATATTCTAAGGCGATTCTTCTGTGATGATTATCCAATGACGATTATATCCGTGTTCTACAATGGTTATGTGTTCTGCGATGATTATTCCTATTCTTCTACGATGATTATTCCTATTCTTCTACTCTACGTTGATTATTTCTGTTTTCGCTGACGATTCCTCTTCTGTGAAGCTTAATTAAGACGTCCTCAGGTGGCTACTTCTTTCCGTGCCAGGGTGACAAGGCCTGGTCTGTACGTGGTCCTTTGTAGGGCCACCCTCCTCACTGTTTGGTCACCCCGCAGCAGCATTTATACGGATCTGACAGTTAGACATCTGGTCGTCGATTGTCGCAAATCGGGGAAGCGTGGATCCATGACCGTTGCCGCTCCCTCAGGTCCGCCATCTCTTCTAAAGGCTGTTAGAGAGCAATCGAAAAGTGCCAGTGGACACGTCAAACACCATCCAGAAGAGACGACGGATCTGTCCTGATGTGCCATAGCCGTGGATCCACAAGTTAGAGAGATTTCCTATTCGCAAGATCGACGACCAGAAGATCCCAGAATCCTACGCTGCTGCTGCTGCGGAATGTACCCCGGTCACGACGTGCACGTCGTGAGGAGATCGACCGGGAGAGATCCAGACATATTTTGCATATAATATGTAGCAAAATGCCTCACCCTGGGGGTGTTTAAATGGGGGTATACGGTATGTACTATGTATGCAGTATGCTGGTAGATGCTCTGTCTTGTAGCATATTATATTACTCACATTAACAGTATTGCATGTAATGCTTCATGACTTTCAAAACCGATATTTGAGCAACGTGCATTTTAACTTCTACCAACTGCATGATATAAAATAAACAAAAATAAAAAGTAAAACAATATTAAGATTAGTTTTGCATGTAGCATTTATGGGTTATTTGTAAAGCTATGCACATAAAGAACAAGACATTTTCTAATTTTTGACTTATTACTAATTGCCAGCACTTAATTATTAATTTAGTATTTAATATTTTGTGATGCAAATATTACAGTTTTATAGCACAATTATCATTTTAATTAAAGATACATTCCTGTTAAAAAAATCGAAATTGTAGATGGATTAAATTAAAAGCATGGACAGTAATTGGAATAGCTACGGTAGACTCTGCAATCCCTTATGACTTTTGTACATTGTGTGTGTTGCATTGTTGCATGATTGCTAATGGACTGGTTGCATTAATAAGAGATGTTCAATAATTAACCCATGAGAATTTAATCAAATGACTGGAATTCATGTATAATTCATAATTAGTATTGAGTCTAGCTGTGTGCAACCCGGTATGTGCTTATGATATGTACTTTATATATACATGTAGGCAGTTTACAGGGCCAAGAGCCTTACATTTACCCTTTCATTTACAGCCAACCTTGCCTGCCAAGAACACCGGTAGGAATGGCATATTGTCTCTTGCCAGACTTTTGTTGATATGTGGTCCTTGTTGATAGGTGGCCATATTGTTGACAAGTGGTCTTTGTTAACTGGTTGTCCTTGGTAACTGGTGGTCCTTGGTAACTGGTGGTCCTTGGTAACTGGTGATCCTTGTTGACATGTTGCTCTTGTTGATAGGTGGCCATGTTGCTCTTGTTGATAAGTGGCCCTTGTTAACTGGTGGACCGTGTCGGCCTGTGGTCCTTGTTAACTGGTGGACCTTGTTGACATGTTGTCCTTGTTGATAGGTGGTCATGTTGTTGACAGTTGGTCATGTTGTCCTTGTTAACTGCTGGGCCGTGTTGACATGTTGTCCTTGTTAACTGGTGGGCCGTGTTGACATGTTGTCCTTGTTAACTGCTGGGCCGTGTTGACATGTTGTCCTTGTTAACTGGTGGACCGTGTTGGCATGTGGTCCTTGTTAACTGGTGGACTGTGTTGGCATGTGGTCCTTGTTAACTGGTGGACTGTGTTGGCATGTGGTCCTTGTTAACTGGTGGACTGTGTTGGCATGTGGTCCTTGTTAACTGGTGGACTGTGTTGGCATGTTGTCCTTGTTGGCATGTTGTCCTTGTTAACTGGTGGGCCGTGTTGACATGTTGTCCTTGTTAACTGGTGGACTGTGTTGGCATGTTGTCCTTGTTAACTGGTGGGCCGTGTTGACATGTTGTCCTTGTTAACTGCTGGACTGTGTTGGCATGTGGTCCTTGTTAACTGCTGGGCCGTGTTGGCATGTGGTCCTTAGTTTAAATAATATTTTATTTCAATATATATATGTTGTCATTTATAATATACAGTGTGTCAACAGGATTGAGAGGAAAGTATAAACTACTTATGTACATCCCTCTCTAAATGCAACATATTATGTTATGATAACAACAAAAATTCTATTTCGAGTTGTAAGTAAATATTTTGAAGAATAAATAGATAGAATCTGATCAAATTTAGCAAGATGAACTTTCTACTTAATGTTTAGGTAGGTAATAAATCAGCTGTGATATATAAATAACCAAATTTTAATATCGTTTTGACCAGGGCTTTTTCAAAACCAAATCGGTTCAGGCAGAAATGGAGTCAGGATGCCTTCCCCCCCCCCCATGTCATTCTAATAATTGTGTACACCGATTGTACATATTTTTGTACACCGATTGTACATATTTTTGTACACCGATTGTACATATTTTTATAGTACAATCGGTATTTTTGTTGTTATCATTTTTAAAACAAGGCTTTTATAGTAAAGTGTGTTGATATTTGTACAGGGAAGTGCAGGTCATTCATTGAAATGGAAAATCGCCACGTACATCGCTCAGGGGTACTACGGAGTAATACAGGGTCGAGTTGATAAGGGTACGGGTTGACCGTGTACATGTATATATGTCAGAGCTGCATGGTCGTATCTATGCAATCGGCTGCCTATGGTATCAACTCATCAAGTACACACACACAAGTCCGCAACTGTGTAGCAAAATCAATTTTCTAGAAACAAAACACGGAAATTCCATATTTTTAGACTAAGACTCCGTAGAAGCTCCGTAGCGGTTACTTCCCTTTCATAGACTAATCTTATTGACAATTTAGTGCCTCGGGCAAAACATCTGTCTCGGATGGGTTATGTATGGCTTTGGGATTATCGGACAATTGGAGAAATTAACATGGATCAGTCAAGCAGGTTGCATATCGATCTTAGACCGGACACAGGTGTGAACAATAATACACCTTATCGAGAGATTATATTTACCATTTTATGTTTGTTAGAAAAATGTATTTGACATACTTCTTGGCTCTTTCAATAATTTTCTGGACCGATTGTTTATGACTGTTTGGTTCTACAATTGGCCCGCCAGTTTAAAATTTGGTCCTGGACCGGGAAACCGACGATTTTAAAAGCCCTGGTTTTGACTACTTGCCACTTGTGTAATATTGTTGTTTCTGGAAGATTAATGGTATAATTGTAATGTTCTGCATCGGGACACAAGGATTAACACACAGTTATATCCTACATTTTTATTGCTGGACATACAAGCGTGAACTCCCCTACATGCATACATAATCTTACAGAGACATAACAATAAGCACATGCATATTAAATCACACCTCCTGGCATTCAGGCTGTATGTAATTGTTCAATTATTATTGCCTAACTGTATAATGGTATTGTCATTTCAGTGTTCAATTACTATTGCCTAACTGTATAATGGTATTGTCATTTCAGTGTTCAATTACTATTGCCTAACTGTATAATGGTATTGTCATTTCAGAGTTCAATTACTATTGCCTAACTGTATAATGGTATTGTCATTTCAGTGTTCAATTACTATTGCCTAACTGTATAATGGTATTGTCATTTCAGTGTGCAATTACTATTGCCTAACTGTATAATGGTGTTGTCATTTCAGTGTGTGCAATTACTATTGCCTAACTGTATAATGGTATTGTCATTTCAGTGTTCAATTACTATTGCCTAACTGTATAATGGTATTGTCATTTCAGTGTGCAATTACTATTGCCTAACTGTATAATGGTGTTGTCATTTCAGTGTGTGCAATTACTATTGCCTAACTGTATAATGGTATTGTCATTTCAGTGTTCAATTACTATTGCCTAACTGTATAATGGTATTGTCATTTCAGTGTGCAATTACTATTGCCTAACTGTATAATGGTATTGTCATTTCAGTGTTCAATTACTATTGCCTAACTGTATAATGGTATTGTCATTTCAGTGTGCAATTACTATTGCCTAACTGTATAATAGTATTGTCACTTCAGTGTTCAATTACTATTGCCTAACTGTATAATGGTATTGTCATTTCAGAGTTCAATTATTATTGCCGAACTGTATAATGGTATTGTCATTTCCGTGTTCAATTACTATTGCCTAACTGTATAATGGTATTGTCATTTCAGAGTTCAATTACTATTGCCTAACTGTATAATGGTATTGTCATTTCAGAGTTCAATTACTATTGCCTAACTGTATATTTGTATTGTCATTTCAGAGTTCAGTTACTATTGCCTAACTGTATAATGGTATTGTCATTTCAGAGTTGTCACGGAACAGTTCCGATGTCAGTGCTCCTTTCCGTGGTGGCTCCATTACACCCGATGGACTCATTGATGAAGATTTTGAGCAGGAAATTGGACAACCTATTGTAAGATTGTAGTTAGTAGTGAATATTATCTCACATGAAATGCCGATGGACAATACTGTCCGTGTTTATCTGTCTGCATGAACGTTAGAGGTTTAGCGGATAACTTTCAGTTGAAATACAAATACATAGCATTTATATAGCGCAACATTTACACATGACAATAATATATGGAAATATAAATAAAAATGTATACATATATAGATATAACTAGGATTCTAGTAATTGGATAAGAACATATTTTATCATAATATCTACACCATTACAGTATATAAGTGAGTGATTGGATTAGTGATAAAAGTGGCAATATGAAACATAGACCCAAACAGTTGAATATTGTTGATAACCCCTAAGTCGTTAGCGCTAATGTGTAGTATATTTTTAGACTCAAACTCTTCTGAAAGAATGTTTTACCCCATAATCCAAATGTTCGTCATTCCAAATTTTCATAATTGTTAAATCTACTATCATTTACAAAGTTTAGAATAATAATATATAATAACTGTAGCACGAGGAAACATGGATATTAATGTATATTAGATGCACACATGCTTGCCTCATCTCCCTATGCCACCTGATTGGCCGAAGTCGATGTCACATGACCACCTGTATTTCTCGATAACAAACGATTAGACGACGCACATGTCATTATAAGTCATAACCACTTGATGTTTCTAAAAATAGATGTACTGGGTGTTTCTAAAAATAGATGTACTGGGTGTTTCTAAAAATAGCCCTGTGGTTGCCTGGCATGACTACAATTTACGGTGTTGACATGTTATTGAGCACATGTTTTATTAATTGTGTGCTTGTTAACTCTTTGTGTTAAATTATATGGAGCTGTTATGATTGTGTCCTTAGGCAAGGCATTTAAATTCATTGTTGCCTCTTCTCTCTCCCTCGTGGTGATGGATTCTGTCAGGAATGATGTCTCGAGGTGATTAATATAAGTTGTAAGAACTTGTTTTGCAATCGAGCTAAAATAAGTTTGTATAAACTAAATTATATGATTATTGTTTTGAGAAATTATCTGTGTGTTTGTATATATATGTGTTTCATAAATATAATAATTAAGGCCTTTCAATATGGTCAATACGTTGTTCTATTGACCATCAGGTTGATATTGACCTCAGACGTAATATTAACCCATTCAACACCAAGTAACTGACATGGACTGGTCCATGATATTTTTAGACCAATAAATTAATAACAAAATTACATTTGGATCAGTTCATTTATCAAAATGGGTAATATTTTTTCTAAAAATAGTTATATTACTTGAAAAAAGTGCAGATCCTGATGAGACGGCTCGTCACGAGCCGGCTCATCTGGATCTACACTTTTTTGTAATCCAATTTAGAGGTCTGTGGTGTTGAAAGGGTTAATTGTATAATATGACAGGACGAGGATGAAGCTGAGCTTGGAGACTACCACGACGTTGCCCAACACGGAATCATAGAAGTAGCTGGAGACGATGTGTACGGTAGAAAGGTGATCGTCTTCTCCGCCTGCAAGCTGCCACCAAAGACGGACCTCAACCATCAACGACTGTTTGAGTAAGCTGTTATTCTTGCCATGCATACAGTGAAACTCACTGAGCCAACATTTTTTAAACAATTTCGAATATTGTGTCCGTATAAAGTCCATTTGTAGGTAAGAAGATTTACAGCTGGATCTGTAGTCCAGTGGTTAAGATGCTGGACTGGTAATCCAGAGATCGCAGGTTCGATCCCCCCCCGTCTGACCCTAATAAAATTAACAGTCTTTCAGGTGGGACTTTAAATCTATGTCTCATGTCGGTACTTTACACTGTGCACGTAAAAGAACCAGAGGAGACTCTGGAATGGGTCTCTGTCTGTATCATTGCACTATCCTCCAAAAATCTAAAATGACTAATCTCTTCAGGAGGCGTCGCTCATATGGGCAACCCGTAGCGACGATAAATAAACGTAAAACACCACCTGCCAAACTCATTTTGTTTTTTGCTTTGCATGGTCATGATTTATGTATGTATGTATGTATTGTAAATGAGCAAATAGAAAATGAACATGAACTATTGCAGGTTTATGAAGCTGACCTTGGACCAGTACGTAGAGATGGACTATGTGATTGTATACTTCCATCATGGAATGACGAGTAAAAATAAACCCAAGTTGTCCTGGATGATACAGGTGTATCGAGAACTTGATAGAAAGTGAGTATTCATGTACACAGGTGTATCGAGAACTTGATAGAAAGTGAGTATTCATGTACATACCGTATTTAGCTATGTATAGTGCGCTATCGTGTATAATGCGCACCCACGATTTGGCACGAAAATCGGGGTAACAACTGAGTTCCGATGTATACTGCACACGTGAAAAACGCAATTTTCCAAGTCAAAATTTAACATTTCTCAAGAATCGCTAAAAATTGTGCTCCGTGATTTTTACAACTTATATTAATCACTCGAGATACCTTATCGAGGAACGGTAACGCACTCAGGCATGATTTCATGAAAATTACATGCATATCGTTCTCAAACATCTCAACACGTTCTCAAACATGTCAGCAGATGCTCAAACTTCTCAACACGTGTAGCCTACCTAATTAACTGGGACCCATTGTGAATTGTCGAAATTAATTATCGCTACAAACAATTGAAATACTGCAGCCAAATGCAATGCATTGTACATAGTAAATATTTCCCGTAAAAATAACCAACATATCATGTCTTTAATCATGTCGTATATAAATGCATACGGTATATTAAATCAAATAAACTATAATTACAAAGTTTCTTTACCTCTATGATATCGTACGAAGGCAGTGTCGCTTTATGCGGCGAAGTACGCAAAAAGTACGGGAAATATTATATACGATAAAACCACGTGATGTTATCAAATCGCCATTTTTTATGCATTTAGTAATTTCAATTAAATTCTTCAAAGTTTGCCAAAATAAATGCAATATATGCTAATTTTGTGGTCTTATTCATTTCATTTATTTATATAGACTATCGGCAACTGGTTTTACTAGCTAGTTTATAACGTTTGTCGAATGTTAACAAATTATAGAATGACTGTGGGGCCGTTCGGGTCGAATTTCATGAAATAGTGGTCAATTTTGGTCTGGAAAAAAATGTCCTGATGTCTGTACTGGTGTATAATACGCAGTAGATAAAATGGATGAGGATTTCAGTAATAAATGTGCACACTATACATAGCTAAATACGGTAGGTGTAAATGGTTTACTCTATATTACTTACCATATGACGGGAAAACCAACATCGGGTTTGAGAATATACTTGTTATCAACAGTGATGATACAAATGCGTTGACACCGCTAAGGAAACAAAATCTGCCCATGCAGTTAAGTTTAAGCATATTGTATAAAAAATATTCCGATGTATGCCATTGTATGTGAGCTTATAGTGTTCATCTTATTTAAATCATGACATGTAAGATATGTTCTTTTAATGTAAAGGGACTCGGCGATTTTAAGAAAAGAAAGCACGTATTTACATGGTTAAAAGATAGTGAATATAATATATGTTTTTTACAAGAAATACATTGCAAGAAATCCGATATTGATAAATGGGAGAAAGAGTGGGGTGCAAAGATATTTCTAAGCGGAAATAGTTCCAACAGAAAAGGCATAGGCATATTTTTAAATGGATCTTTTGAAACATTAGAATACACTGAAATTATTGAAGGCCGTCTGCAATGCTTGTCTCTTATCATAGATAACAATGAGATCATGCTAATGAATGTATATGGGCCAAACACTGATAACGTTAATTTTTTTAATACCATAGAACGATTCGTGGAAGATAATGAAGACACAACATTTTAACATTGTTCTTGATATGAATATAGACAAGAAACACGGAAGGATCGATGCACATAAAAAAAGTAGTACGAAACTTCAAAATATAATAGAAAACAATGACATGTTGGACATATGGCGTATTATGCATCCGGGATTAAAACAATTCACCTGGCATTCTAATCATAAACCTCCAATATTCTGTAGACTGGATTACTTCTTAATATCATCTAACCTTTCAAACAAAGTAAAAACATGTATTACTACCGGTATAAAATCAGACCACTCCTTAATTTATCTAACGCTAGATGTTACAAACCAAATCCGAGGCCCGGGTTATTTCAAATTGAACAATTCTGTGATACTTGAGGAAGATTATCAAAAACAAATCAGAACTAGTGTTACTGAAATAGCAGCAAACAATGTAAGTGCAAATCCAAATACTCTTTGGGAATTGATTAAAGGTTGTATCAGAAATGTAACTATCAAATATTGTTCATGGAAAAAGAAGGAAAATAATAAAAATGAAAAACAACTCATAAAAGTAATTGATGAACTAGAGTTAAAATTAATAAATGACTCCACAAACGAGAACATCCTTACTTCAATTAAAAATAAAAAGGATGAACTTGACATTATTATAAACAATAAAACTCGTGGATATTTTATTAGAGCAAGATCACAATACATCGAAGGAATGGATAAAAATACAAAATACTTTTCAAATCTAGAAAAAAAGAACAAAAAACTGTTTCACAATTAATTGTAAAAGATAGCGTGATTACTGAATCCAAGAAATTACTATATGAAATAAAACAATTTTATGAAAAGCTATATAAAAAGGTTGAATTACCGAATAGTGACATAGAATATTTTCCGTCAAACAATGATATGCTAAATGAAGTCCAAAAAATGTCATGTGAAGGTACATTATTGGAAGCAGAATGCGCAAAGGCCCTTTTAGATATGAAAAACAATAAAAGCCCTGGATCTGACGGTTTAACTGCAGAATTTTATAAAATATTTTGGAGAGATTTGAAACAATATTATCTTGCATCGATTAACTATTCTTACGAACATGGTTCTCTCACGCAACTTCAGAAACAAGGAATCGTTAACCTTATTCCCAAGAAAAATAAAGAACTGACTGACTTGAATAATTGGCGTCCATTGTCACTGTTAAACGTAGATTACAAAATAGCAACAAAAACCATAGCAAATAGAATAAAACATGTACTCCCAACTATAATTCATCATTCTCAATCAGGTTTTATGTCAGGTAGATATATTGGTGAAAATATACGACTAATATACGACTCCATAGACTTCTTAAACGATACCAATGCACCTGGTTTGTTATTTTTCGCAGATTTAGAAAAGGCTTTTGATAGCTTAGACCATGAGTTTATTTTTAAAACATTACATTATTTTAATTTTGGGAATTCATTAATGAAATGGATTAAAGTATTTTACAACAACATACAGAGTTGTGTATGCAACAATAGACATATGTCGGATTTCTTTAATATAGAACGCGGAGTAAGACGAGGATGTCCGCTTTCGCCTTATCTTTTTATTATTGCCATTGAAATATTATCATTAAAGGTACGGACAAACAAAGACATCAATGGTATAAAATTGCACAATGAAGAAATAAAAAACTCATTATTTGCAGACGACGCAACTTTTTTAACTGACGGATCAGAAAGATCTTTTAAAAAACTTGTACAAACTATCGATGATTTCAGTAATATATCAGGATTGAAAATAAATACAAACAAATCTGTGGTATTAAGAGCCGGGTCCCTTAGGAACAGAATTTACTGTAAAATGAAATCTTTTATATGTACATCGAACAAAGTAAAAGCATTGGGCATACTGTTTACGAATAATAAAAGAGACAGAATCTCAATCAACATAAATTATAAAATACAAGAAATGTACTCGTGTTTAAATAAATGGAGAAAGCACAAACTGACACTAATGGGTAAAATCACAGTCATAAAAACATTTGCATTGCCCAAAATTCTGTACTCGAAAGTCCTAGTGAAAATATGTTAGCTGAAATTACTAAAAATATGTACTCTTTCTTATGGGATGGGAAGCCAGATAAAGTCGCAAGATCTATTATTAAGCGTGACTATCAAGAAAATGGTTGATATAAACGCATATGTTAATTCTATAAAAGCTGCATGGGTAAAACGATTAATAAACCCCGAAAATGAAGGTCATTGGAAAGACACATATCTAAAACAATTGAATAAATTTGGAGGACAACTTCTATTTGAATCAAATATATCTGCTAAGCACATTGCTTCGAAACTTGAAAATAGCTTTTTGAGAGATGTTAGACAAAAGTCAATTTCAAGACACAAATAGATTGTTATGCAAACGAAATATTATGGAACAACTCGTTTATACGGGTTGGAGAAAATACGTTATTTTATAAGAACTGGTTTCAAAAGGGAATTAAATATGTAGGACATATATATAATCGAATAACAAGAAAATTTCATACTTTTACAGAACTACAAAACATCTATGGAATAGACCGTTCAGATTTTTTAAAATACCACATGCTAGTGTCAAATATTTCTAAAAAATGGAACGAAGAAATAAAAGAGAATAATCAAATGGATAGAAATTCAAATGCGTTGCTAGAGGAAATAAAAAATATTAAATGACCAACACAATTCCTATACAAAACATTCCTAAAAACGTACAATAAAACTCCACAAAATAAAGCCGAAACAAAATGGAAAGCTATATTTGAATACCTGGAATGGAAGAAAATATACAACATGCCATTTGTATGTACTATCGATACAAAATTACGAACATTCCAATATAAATATGTGACACGAATATTACCAACTAATTAACTACTCTATAAATTAAAAATAACAAACTCAACTCTATGTGAACTTTGCAATATGCATACAGAGACATTAAAACATTTATTCTGGGACTGTTCTCATGTTCAACATTTTTGGTCGCGATTAAAAACATATTTGATAGACAAACAAATAGAGTTTAATATAGATTATAAAACGGTTTCATTTGGTAATCAAAGTATAGAGCATCCCCATATTATGATAGATTTCATAATTCTTTCAGCAAAATATTATATTTTTAAAAGCAAAATAGAAAAATGTGTTCCAAACTGCATTACCGTTATCAGATATTTAAAAGAAAGACAACACATCGAAGAACATAGAGCCTTTATGAAAAATAAACTAGAAGCTCACAATAGAAAGTGGAACAAATTGATATTGACTGATATAAATATATCACAAGCATGTAACAGCAATCGTATTAGCAACTGATATTGAAAAGATGTTTGTATTCTGGATCGGAATTCTTTCAACTCTTCTCCTGCTATCTTACTTTCAAACATAATGTCTTCTCTCTTTATAACAATTAATAAATGCATTTGTACATATACTATACTAATATATAGTATCGATAGATTATTGTAAAACAACTGTAATTGATATTATATGTTTACATATGTAATTGTTAATTACAACATGAAAAAAATAAACGGGCTACTCCTCGTAGCTGAAAAAAAAAGTTTAAACATTTTATTTCCCAATATAATACATATTGAACAATGCATACATCACACATAATCAGAATACAGAATGGAAGACAGAGTCTTATATAATTCTTCTCCTCTATGCAGTTTGCAATTTTGTTCTCGGACAAATGTCAGCCAATGAAAATTGCACCGGAAAGTATAGGATTTTTTGGTTTCAGTGTATGGCGGAAATATATTTCATTGAATGAACGTTGAAAGCAACATGGGTGGCGCTAGTGCCATGAGTATGAATGATAATACATTAGCATTTAGCAATGTTTCAAACCCCAGTGACTGGACACCATTAGCATAAAGCAGGTAGAAATAAATTGTGTTAATCCACTGATTTCAACCACATGTTATTTCACTGATCAATTTCTAAATTAGTTTATTATACAAATTTATTTTAGCTCGATTGCGAAACAAGTTCTTTCAACTTATATTAATCACTCTCGAGACCTCATTCCTGATGGAATGCATCGCCATGAAGGAGAGAGAAGAGGCAATGTGTACTTTAAATGCCTTGCCTAAGGGCACAATCATAACGGCTCCAGCGGGGCTCGAACTCCGGACATGAAGTGAACGCACATCCACTGCGCTATCACGACTAAATTTTTTATTCGCATATATTCAATTTATGTACCTAATTCAGAATAGATATCATTTCTATTTACCCCACATCGAGTATATTAATTTGAGAAATCTGCTATAATTCAAAGAAACATCTGTTCAAAATTAGGCTGAAGATACTAATTGTAAGGGTCTCTTTTGCTGAGGGGTTACGGTCGTTGACTTCAAATCACTTTTGCCTCACCACTGTAAATTCGAATCCCACTGGAGATTTTGAAATATTTCATGCGGGGAAGTTATCCAGCTGGCTTGTAGAAGGTCAGTGGTTCTACCCGGGTACCCATCTGTGTCTGAAATACTGCTCAGAGGGGGCACCCTAGCCTGGAGGTTATGCAGCTTTCTCCAAACTCAAAACTCAGTCTCAAGCTTCTGATTGGTTCAGCTGACAGTATGCTCAGATTCAACCAATCAAATCACTTGAGTTCTGAGTAAAGCGTCATAACCTCGGGCCAGGTCTTCCTCCACCAATAACAGTTGGAGAGTCACCATTAGACCCATGAATAAATGATCAGAGCTTGATCAGGGATCATTTTAGAGGGCGATGTGGGCGAAATTGTCGCCCTAGGGACCTGACTTCGCCCTCTGGGGGCCCCACTTCTCCCTAAAAACAAAATTGTTTTTACGATTTTCAAACAAAATTGTGTCTAGTAAGATACACTGGCCCATTATAAAGCACTCCTTCTATTCAAATGTTGTATTTAATGGTTGTACTGTGCATTTTAACCATATTTTGCAGAAGTATATTAAAGAACACTATATTAAGGAAGCGAAGCGATCATGCGCTTTCTCACTTCTCCCAAAAATTCTGACCTAGAATGAACCCTGCTTGACCCTAGTGATATTACCTGTCCGCCTCCGTGGTCGAGTGGTTACAGTCGCTGACTTGTATACCACTGTAACCTATCATCACTGATGGTCACGGGTTCGAGCCCCGCTCAGACCGTGTCTCATTTATATGAAAAAGTTGGCAGTTTCTTACGGGGGTTGGTGCACCCAAGTACTGGTTAACCGCTGGAGCCTGCCCAGGAAAGGTGTTGTTAGGTAAACTGCCTGCCGGCGATATAGCCCGAAATGGTGCTGATGCAGGCGTAAAACCCGAAATATAACATAATAACATAGTGATATTATACATACTCATGGATGTGTTTTTCAGATACAAGAAGAATTTAAAGGCGCTGTATTTGGTGCATCCAACAAACTTCATACGTATTTTGTGGAACCTCTTCAAGCCAATCATCAGGTGGGTGTCTACCTCTATGCACGAGTAACTTGTCCTCAGTGTCAGCTTGCTCTCTACTCTTGCTTTAGGCCGCTCGTAATTACTCGTGCAGTAATTGCAACTGTGAAGGAACCCCAGTGCACGTTGCTTCAGCTAGCGGATTCATAAATAATATAGCACTCTCCGGAGCCTTTTGTGATGGCTTGAATGTACTGCCTTGTTGTACTGATATAATGTTTCATTATTACAATAAAAGCCCCATAATTGATAGCTTGAGGTACTGAAATATTTTATAACCGTCTCTGTGGCCTAATGGTTAAGGTGTCCGCCAACGAAGCGGGAGGTAGAAGGTTTGAACCTTGTCGGGGTTTCGTTATGATATGGCTGATTGGTGAATCGCTAGCTAATTGAATAATATTTACTGATTTACCGATTGCCTATCAGTCTGGCGCCTGGCATACAAGGATAGGATTCTGGAAGTACTGATGTTCATAAATAAAAAAGGTGTCTCATAAGTCAGTAATGGCTGGCCCTTTCAATAGGGGTGACATTATAATTAACAACCACTTTACTTTTACTGTTTTAAATTTTATTTCATTATTAAAGCCCTAAATATGTGGTTCTAATCGGATGCCCACCCTTGCTTGAAATACTGCTCGGAGGGCGCGCAGGGTCTTCCTCGACCAATAATAGCTAGGGAGTCGCCATATGACCTAAACTGTTGGAGCGCCTTCATCCTCAAAAACCAACAACACAAACAAACGGAAGTAAACAATCAAATTAGCTGTTCCATTTCACTCCAGTGGCAGAAGTCCAAATTTGAGGTATAATCCCAACTATATTTCAAACTGTGGCCAAGCTGTTATACATACTGACTTTCAATTATTTACCTGTCATAGCCATATATGTGAACCTCACCATGGGTGTCAATTTATGTCATATGAGGGAGCTATCCGACGTGTTTACAGAAAGTTGGTGGTTCTACCCGGATGCCAGCTCATGATGGAAATACTGCCCTCAGGTGCACCTTGGGTATTTATTAACCAATAAAAAGCTGTAATGTCAACCAACGTATGAGCTTCTTCTGTCAGCACTGTTTTCAGATCTGTAATTTTGTGGGACTTTAAACCCTAAAACAGGAACTTTAAACCCCAATACAATGTACATTGAACATTTACACAATAACCGGATTGTTGATCATTATAATAGCACACCATAAGCATATTTCACAAATAATACTAATTTGTTGGTGATTTTGTTGCAAATATTCCTGTGTTCCGTGATTAGAAGGTATGTTTGAACCCCCAAGCTTTCATCTAACACTAACCTAACACAAACAGCTTTGTAGGCACATGTCAGGGGCAGATCCAGCAACGTTTTGGTAGGGGTATAAGGGGATACAAGTAGTAGTGAAAGGTCCATAATCAGTAAATTGTCTCTCCATTGTTATAGTAAGTTTTGTTATTATAAAGTAAGCACTACAATGCTTATAGAGTCAGTGTGGTTATCATAATACATCCCTGTTATTGCTTTGAAGATTACGTTATTAACATTATTTCTGGAGTGTGTTTTGTGGTTGTGACGAGTGTAGAGTGGTGGTGACGGGTGTAGAGTGGTGGTGATGGGTGTAGAGTGGTTGTGATGGGTGTAGAGTGGTGGTGACGAGTGTAGAGTGGTTGTGATGGGTGTAGAGTGGTGGTGACGAGTGTAGAGTGGTTGTGATGGGTGTAGAGTGGTTGTGACAGGTGTAGAGTGGTTGTGACAGGTGTAGAGTGGTGGTGTAGAGTGGTTGTGACGGGTGTAGAGTGGTGGTGATGAGTGTAGAGTGGTTGTGACAGGTGTAGAGTGGTGGTGACGAGTGTAGAGTGGTTGTGACAGGTGTAGAGTGGTTGTGACCGGTGTAGAGTGGTGGTGATGAGTGTAGAGTGGTTGTGACAGGTGTAGAGTGGTGGTGACAGGTGTAGAGTGGTTGTGACAGGTGTAGAGTGGTGGTGACGAGTGTAGAGTGGTGGTGATGAGTGTAGAGTGGTTGTGACCTGTGTAGAGTGGTGGTGATGAGTGTAGAGTGGTTGTGACCTGTGTAGAGTGGTGGTGACGGGTGTAGAGTGGTTGTGACAGGTGTAGAGTGGTGGTGACGAGTGTAGAGTGGTTGTGACGGGTGTAGAGTGGTGGTGACAGGTGTAGAGTGGTGGTGACGAGTGTAGAGTGGTTGTGACAGGTGTAGAGTGGTGGTGACATGTGTAGACTGGTGGTGACAGGTGTAGCGTGGTTGTGACCTGTGTAGAGTGGTGGTGACGAGTGTAGAGTGGTTGTGACAGGTGTAGAGTGGTGGTGACGAGTGTAGAGTGGTTGTGACAGGTGTAGAGTGGTGGTGACGAGTGTAGAGTGGTTGTGACAGGTGTAGAGTGGTTGTGACATGTGTAGACTGGTGGTGACAGGTGTAGCGTGGTTGTGACCTGTGTAGAGTGGTGGTGACGAGTGTAGAGTGGTTGTGACAGGTGTAGAGTGGTGGTGACGAGTGTAGAGTGGTTGTGACAGGTGTAGAGTGGTTGTGACGGGTGTAGAGTGGTGGTGACGAGTGTAGAGTGGTTGTGACCGGTGTAGAGTGGTGGTGACGAGTGTAGAGTGGTTGTGACAGGTGTAGAGTGGTTGTGATGGGTGTAGAGTGGTTGTGACTGGTGTAGAGTGGTTGTGACGAGTGTAGAGTGGTTGTGACAGGTGTAGAGTGGTGGTGACTGGTGTAGAGTGGTTATGACGGGTGTAGAGTGGTGGTGACGGGTGTAGAGTGGTGATGGCGGGTGTAGAGTGGTTATGACGGGTGTAGAGTGGTGGTGACGGGTGTAGAGTGGTTGTGACATGTGTAGAGTGATTGTGACAGGTTTAGAGTGGTTATGACGGGTGTAGAGTGGTTATGACAGGTGTAGAGTGGTGGTGACAGGTGTAGAGTGGTTATGACAGGTGTAGAGTGGTTATGACAGATGTAGACTGGTTGTGACATGTGTAGAGTGGTTGTGACGGGTGTAGAGTGGTTGTGACATGTGTAGACTGGTGGTGACAGGTGTAGCGTGGTTGTGACCTGTGTAGAGTGGTTGTGACGGGTGTAGAGTGGTTATGACGGGTGTAGAGTGGTGGTGACTGGTGTAGAGTGGTTGTGACGGGTGTAGAGTGGTTATGACGGGTGTAGAGTGGTGGTGACATGTGTAGAGTGGTTGTGACGGGTGTAGAGTGGTTGTGACAGGTGTAGACTGGTGGTGACAGGTGTAGAGTGGTTATGACATGTGTAGACTGGTTGTGACATGTGTAGACTGGTGGTGACATGTGTAGAGTGGTTATGACAGGTGTAGACTGGTTGTGACATGTGTAGAGTGGTTGTGATGGGTGTAGAGTGGTTGTGACAGGTGTAGAGTGGTTGTGACATGTGTAGACTGGTGGTGACAGGTGTAGCGTGGTTGTGACCTGTGTAGAGTGGTTGTGACCTGTGTAGAGTGGTTGTGACAGGTGTAGAGTGGTTGTGACAGGTGTAGAGTGGTTGTGACAGGTGTAGAGTGGTTGTGACAGGTGTAGAGTGGTTGTGACCTGTGTAGAGTGGTTGTGACAGGTGTAGAGTGGTTGTGACAGGTGTAGAGTGGTTGTGACAGGTGTAGAGTGGTTGTGACATGTGTAGACTGGTTGTGACCTGTGTAGAGTGGTTGTGACCTGTGTAGACTGGTTGTGACCTGTGTAGAGTGGTGGTGACATGTGTAGACTGGTGGTGACATGTGTAGACTGGTGGTGACATGTGTAGACTGGTGGTGACATGTGTAGACTGGTGGTGACAGGTGTAGAGTGGTGGTGACATGTGTAGACTGGTGGTGACATGTGTAGACTGGTGGTGACATGTGTAGACTGGTGGTGACAGGTGTAGAGTGGTTGGATATAGTATTACTGGGAAGCATCACCATTGCGGTGTGAGTTCAATACCTCTTGTGGCCGAGTGGTTACGGCCGTTGACTTGAAAACACTTGCCCTCACTGATTTAGGTTCACATCCCACTGGGGTGTCAACTTCTTTAATGTGAGAAGGTCAATAGTTATATCCGGATGTCCATCCGCTTGAAATACTGCTCAGATTGGCACGGCGTAATCCGCCAGCAATGACAGCTGGAAGTACACTATAACTGGCTCCGGGGCCTCCGCTACTGTCATCGGCTTCTAATCCCGATGGGGTGTAGAGTACTTTCAAGTGAGGAAGCTATCTAGTTTACTTGTGGTAGTTTGATGGTTTTACCTGTGTGTCCGTCCGTGCCTGAAATACTGCTCGCCGGGGGGGGTGAGGGGCATATGACATATGGGTCTTTCTCCATCAATAATAGAATAGTCGCCATATGTCGCAAGCTGTTGGTGCGACTTTAAACCCCCAAAAAACAAACAAAACCGACTGGTTTCATTAACCGATAGAGCATCTGGTTTCATTAACCTATAGTGTCACTGGTTTCATTAACCTATAGTGTGACTGGTTTCATTAACCTATAGTGCGACTGGTTTCATTAACCTATAGAGCATCTGGTTTCATTAACCTATAGTGCGACTGGTTTCATTAACCTATAGTGTGACTGGTTTCATTAACCTATAGTGCGACTGGTTTCATTAACCTATAGAGCATCTGGTTTCATTAACCTATAGTGCAACTGGTTTCATTAACCTATAGTGCGACTCGTTTCATTAACCTACAGTGCGACTGGTTTCATTAACCTATGGTGTGACTGGTTTCATTAACCTATAGTGCGACTGGTTTCATTAACCTATAGTGCGACTGGTTTCATTAACCTATAGTACAACTGGTTTCATTAACCTATAGTGTGACTGGTTTCATTAACCTATAGTGCAACTGGTTTCATTAACCTATAGTGCGACTGGTTTCATTAACCTATAGTGCAACTGGTTTCATTAACCTATAGTGCGACTGGTTTCATTAACCTATAGAGCATCTGGTTTCATTAACCTATAGTGCAACTGGTTTCATTAACCTATAGTGCGACTGGTTTCATTAACCTACAGTGCGACTGGTTTCATTAACCTATAGTGCGACTGGTTTCATTAACCTATAGTGCAATTAGTTTCATTAACCTATAGTTTGACTGGTTTCATTAACCTATAGTGCGACTGGTTTCATTAACCTACAGTGCGACTGGTTTCATTAACCTATAGTGCGACTGGTTTCATTAACCTAAAGTGCGACTGGTTTCATTAACCTATAGTGCAGTGCAACTGGTTTCATTAACCTATAGTGCAGTGCGACTGGTTTCATTAACCTATAGTGTGACTGGTTTCATTAACCTACAGTGCGACTGGTTTCATTAACCTATAGTGCGACTGGTTTCATTAACCTATAGTGCGACTGGTTTCATTAACCTATAGAGCATCTGGTTTCATTAACCTACAGTGCGACTGGTTTCATTAACCTATAGTGCGACTGGTTTCATTAACCTATAGTGCGACTGGTTTCATTAACCTATAGTGCGACTGGTTTCATTAACCTATAGTACGACTGGTTTCATTAACCTATAGTGCGACTGGTTTCATTAACCTATAGTGCAACTGGTTTCATTAACCTATAGTGCAACTGGTTTCATTAACCTATAGTGCGACTGGTTTCATTAACCTATAGAGCATCTGGTTTCATTAACCTATAGTGCAACTGGTTTCATTAACCTATAGTGCGACTGGTTTCATTAACCTACAGTGCAACTGGTTTCATTAACCTATAGTGCGACTGGTTTCATTAACCTATAGTGTGACTGGTTTCATTAACCTATAGTGCAATTAGTTTCATTAACCTATAGTTTGACTGGTTTCATTAACCTATAGTGCGACTGGTTTCATTAACCTACAGTGCGACTGGTTTCATTAACCTATAGTGCGACTGGTTTCATTAACCTATAGTGCGACTGGTTTCATTAACCTATAGTGTGACTGGTTTCATTAACCTATAGTGCAGTGCGACTGGTTTCATTAACCTATAGTGCGACTGGTTTCATTAACCTATAGTGCAACTGGTTTCATTAACCTATAGTGCGACTCGTTTCATTAACCTATAGTGCGACTGGTTTCATTAACCTATAGTGCGACTGGTTTCATTAACCTATAGTGTGACTGGTTTCATTAACCTATAGTGCGACTGGTTTCATTAACCTATAGTGCGACTGGTTTCATTAACCTATAGTGCGACTGGTTTCATTAACCAATAGTGCGACTGGTTTCATTAACCTATAGTGCGACTGGTTTCATTAACCTATAGTACGACTGGTTTCATTAACCTATAGTGCGACTGGTTTCATTAACCTATAGTGCGACTGGTTTCATTAACCTATAGTGCGACTAATATCATTTTGAAATCAATATTCACCAAATTTAGGCACAAAGGCTACAAGTCGGGTTCAAGCCTCAAAGGGTGGGCGACCTTTGTTCTCTCATTTCCATTGCCTCCGGGTGGACAGACCTATAAACATTCGAAACACAACAACTTATGCCTGAATGATTATATAATTTACATAGTGGAAATACTTGCTGGGATCTGCTCTTAACTCTGCCAATTAATGTTTTAATAGAATTCTAATCTAATGTATTATACAGCTTTGAAGAAAATTCCCAAGTTATGGAATGATGAACCTTTTGTGTTTGGTTACGGTGCTTTTCGTTGCTTCTTTGGTGTACATAGCATTTTCATTTACATATTGTGAAGTCTTTTTCTGGAATTTTGTTTCGATGATTTTTATATCCAGAAAACGAAACTAGAAGTTTGGGTAGACAGAACTTTCCCTATCTGTTGGAAACATTAACCGTCACTCTATTTATGCAAATAACATGTTCATATGTAACTCACCCTCCCCCAACCCCACCCCTGCACACACACACATAGTATTTCACATACACATTTTTAGTTATACAAATTTACTTTAGCTCCATTGCGAAACAAGGTTTTACAACATTAGATTAATAGCTCTCCAGACCTCAATCCTGATGGAATCCATCACCACGAAGGAGAGACGTGGGAGAGGGAAGAGGCAATGTGGAATTTAAATCCCTTGCCTCTGAGGACACAATCTTAGCAGCTATAGCTGGGCGCGAACTCCGAGCATCTGAGGTGAACGCGCTGCCAGGGTTACCATCCGTGCCTAAAATATATAAGTTGAAAAGGCACCAATACACTTGTACCCAGTTGATAATGCACCAACACATTATGTATGTACCCAGTTGTTAATGCACCAATACATTATGTATGTACCCAGTTGTTAATGCACCAATACATTATGTATGTACCCAGTTGATAATGCACCAATACATTATGTATGTACCCAGTTGATAATGCACCAATACATTATGTATGTACCCAGTTGATAATGCACCAATACATTATGTATGTACCCAGTTGTTAATGCACCAATACATTATGTATGTACCCAGTTGTTAATGCACCAATACATTATGTATGTACCCAGTTGATAATGCACCAAACCATATTGTATGTACCCAGTTGATAATGCACCAATACATTATGTATGTACCCAGTTGATAATGCACCAATACATTATGTATGTACCCAGTTGTTAATGCACCAATACATTATGTATGTACCCAGTTGTTAATGCACCAATACATTATGTATGTACCCAGTTGATAATGCACCAATACATTATGTATGTACCCAGTTGATAATGCACCAATACATTATGTATGTACCCAGTTGATAATGCACCAATACATTATGTATGTACCCAGTTGTTAATGCACCAATACATTATGTATGTACCCAGTTGATAATGCACCAACACATTATGTATGTACCCAGTTGATAATGCACCAATACATTATGTATGTACCCAGTTGATAATGCACCAATACATTATGTATGTACCCAGTTGATAATGCACCAACATATTGTATGTACCCAGTTGATAATGCACCAATACATTATGTATGTACCCAGTTGATAATGCACCAATACATTTTGTATGTACCCAGTTGTTAATGCACCAATACATTATGTATGTACCCAGTTGATAATGCACCAATACATTATGTATGTACCCAGTTGATAATGCACCAAACCATATTGTATGTACCCAGTTGATAATGCACCAATACATTATGTATGTACCCAGTTGTTAATGCACCAATACATTATGTATGTATGTACCCAGTTGATAATGCACCAATACATTATGTATGTACCCAGTTGATAATGCACCAAACCATATTGTATGTACCCAGTTGATAATGCACCAATACATTATGTATGTACCCAGTTGTTAATGCACCAATACATTATGTATGTATGTACCCAGTTGTTAATGCACCAATACATTATGTATGTACCCAGTTGATAATGCACCAAACCATATTGTATGTACCCAGTTGATAATGCACCAATACATTATGTATGTACCCAGTTGTTAATGCACCAATACATTATGTATGTATGTACCCAGTTGTTAATGCACCAATACATTATGTATGTACCCAGTTGATAATGCACCAAACCATATTGTATGTACCCAGTTGATAATGCACCAATACATTATGTATGTACCCAGTTGTTAATGCACCAATACATTATGTATGTACCCAGTTGATAATGCACCAATACATTATGTATGTACCCAGTTGTTAATGCACCAATACATTATGTATGTACCCAGTTGATAATGCACCAACACATTATGTATGTACCCAGTTGATAATGCACCAATACATTATGTATGTACCCAGTTGATAATGCACCAATACATTATGTATGTACCCAGTTGATAATGCACCAACACATTATGTATGTACCCTGTTGATAATGCACCAATACATTATGTATGTACCCAGTTGATAATGCACCAATACATTATGTATGTACCCAGTTGTTAATGCACCAATACATTATGTATGTACCCAGTTGATAATGCACCAAACCATATTGTATGTACCCAGTTGTTAATGCACCAATACATTATGTATGTACCCAGTTGATAATGCACCAATACATTATGTATGTACCCAGTTGTTAATGCACCAATACATTATGTATGTACCCAGTTGATAATGCACCAACACATTATGTATGTACCCAGTTGATAATGCACCAATACATTATGTATGTACCCAGTTGATAATGCACCAATACATTATGTATGTACCCAGTTGTTAATGCACCAACACATTATGTATGTACCCAGTTGATAATGCACCAATACATTATGTATGTACCCAGTTGATAATGCACCAATACATATTATATGTACCCAGTTGATAATGCACCAACACAGTATGTATGTACCCAGTTGTTAATGCACCAATACATTATGTATGTACCCAGTTGATAATGCACCAATACATTATGTATGTACCCAGGTGTTAATGCACCAATACATTATGTATGTACCCAGTTGTTAATGCACCAATACATTATGTATGTACCCAGTTGATAATGCACCAATACATTATGTATGTACCCAGTTGTTAATGCACCAATACATTATGTATGTACCCAGTTGATAATGCACCAATACATTATGTATGTACCCAGTTGATAATGCACCAATACATTATGTATGTACCCAGTTGTTAATGCACCAATACATTATGTATGTACCCAGTTGATAATGCACCAAACCATATTGTATGTACCCAGTTGATAATGCACCAATACATTATGTATGTACCCAGTTGATAATGCACCAATACATTATGTATGTACCCAGTTGATAATGCACCAATACATTATGTATGTACCCAGTTGATAATGCACCAACACATTATGTATGTACCCAGTTGTTAATGCACCAATACATTATGTATGTATGTACCCAGTTGATAATGCACCAATACATTATGTATGTACCCAGGTGTTAATGCACCAATACATTATGTATGTACCCAGTTGTTAATGCACCAATACATTATGTATGTACCCAGTTGTTAATGCACCAATACATTATGTATGTACCCAGGTGTTAATGCACCAATACATTATGTATGTACCCAGTTGATAATGCACCAACACATTATGTATGTACCCAGTTGATAATGCACCAATACATTATGTATGTACCCAGTTGATAATGCACCAATACATATTATATGTACCCAGTTGATAATGCACCAAGACATATTATATGTACCCAGTTGATAATGCACCAATACATATTATATGTACCCAGTTGATAATGCACCAATACATATTATATGTACCCAGTTGATAATGCACCAATACATATTATATGTTCCCAGTTGATAATGCACCAATACATATTATATGTACCCAGTTGATAATGCACCAATACATTATGTATGTACCCAGTTGATAATGCACCAATACATTATGTATGTACCCAGGTGATAATGCACCAATACATTATGTATGTACCCAGTTGATAATGCACCAATACATTATGTATGTACCCAGGTGATAATGCACCAAGATGTCCTGTATGTACCCAGGTGATAATGCACCAAAACATATTATATGTACCCTGGTGATAATGCACCAAGTCAGATGTCCTGTATGTACCAAGGTGATAATGCACCAAGATGTCTTGTACGTACCCAGGTGATAATGCACCAATATGTCCTGTATGTACCCAGGTGATAATGCACCTAAGCATATTATATGTACCCAGGTGATAATGCACCTAAGCATATTATATGTACCCAGGTGATAATGCACCAAGATGTCCTGTATGTACCCAGGTGATAATGCACCTAAGCATAGTATATGTACCCAGGTGATAATGCATCAAGATGTCCTGTATGTACCCAGGTGATAATGCACCTAAACATATTTTATGTATCCATGTGATAATGCACCAAGATGTCCTGTATGTACCCAGGTGATAATGCACCAAAACATATTATATGTACCCAGGTGATAATGCACCACTGTTAAGAGGAAGGATTAGTGGTGTCATCCAGGGTGTTCTTTCACCAAGAATAACTGCAATGTTGTCATATGGCCAAAGCTATCTCCAGCGACTTTACGTGCCAAAAACAAAACAAAAAAACCATACCCTGTGACCTTGAGGTTGACCTCTCAAGGTCAAATTAAGGTAATGTGAAATCAAGCATTTATTCTTATATCAAATACCAGTGGCGGGGTATGCATCTCTCCAAGTGCGATCCTCCAATTTGGATATTTAACACATACAGTCCAACCTGTGTTAGTGGTCACCTCCATTAATCAGCCTGTATTAAGCAGCCAGTTTCCAGATTCCCAATATGTAGTTTTATTATACATTTGCCCTTTATTAAGCAGCCACCTGTGCTAAGCAGCCACTTTCTGTGATTCGCTTGGCTGGCTGTTTAAGACAGGTTTGACTGTAGTTTATAAAACATGTGAGATATAATTTGATCTAGCATACACTGAAACAAAACCAATATCCCCTACCAGGGCTGTACAAATATTTTTCAAGGCCACTTGTCCAGGACAAGTGACTTTCAAAAAGCCACTTGTCCTGACCAGGATGCCACTTGTCCAATAATATTTTGCCAAAACAGCAATTAAAAATGTGATATCATATGTATCTTTACATAAAGGCTAATTGAGACAGAGACATGATCATGATGTGTGATGATCTCACAACACGCATACACGGTGTTTCATTGGATTTCTACCGCGGTAATTCATCTGTTTTTTGGCGAAAGTAAATAGAGCCGGGTTTTTTTTATAGATTTTCTGTGTTTTTTTAGATTTTTTGTCAAAAAAGATGATTATGATTTTTGAAAAAGGCACTTGTCCGGGACTAACGTTTTGAAATTAGCCACTTGTCCGCCGTAATTTTCGACTTGTCCCGGGCGTCGGGCGATAGGATTTGTACAGCCCTGCCTACTTATTATTTCTAGTTTTATATCTAGTATAGCATGTTGGACATACAGTTAATTGTTGGTGGTGGATTGTGTACTTATGTGTGTGGCTTGTATTTAAAGTTTAAACTTTATTTATTTTACAACGATTGCGAAGCAAGTTTTAACAACTCTCGTTGACTCGGATGAAAGCGTAAATGTGGTCATTCGTGTGGGCGGAAACCGTAGTACCCGGAGAAAACCACCTGTCTGATCTGGCGACCACCGTACCATCTCACATACTTCCTGGTCCGAGGATGGAACCCGGGTTGCATTGGTGAGAAGCGAGCACGCTAACCACTGCACTAATGTCAGTATGTACATGGCTCATCCAAGGTCAGAATTTTTGGGAGAAGTGAGAAAGATTGCGTCCTTTTTAAATGGTATTAGTTAATAAATTTCAACCAAATAGAGTTGAAATCCACATTATAACCCCATTAATTACAACAATATAGTACTAGTGCTGTACAATGACCAGTGTATCTTACTGGACAACATTTTCTATGAAAACATTTACGGTTACGGTCATTGACTTCAAATCACTTGCACCTCACTGCTGTATGCATGTTCGAATCCCACCATTGCAGATTCTTTCCAGCTGGCCTGCGCCTGAGGAAGCTATCCAATGCCAGAAATGCTGTTTGGCGGGGCAACTGGGATCTTCCTCCATTAATAAATGTTGAAACATCGACCTAACGCAAAATATATTTTTCAGACATTCTGTTTTATTTCTGAGAATTTGTATTAACCTTGTCCATGCTTGTTTACATGCATCATGTTGTCATACATTTATAAAGTTAGTTGAATTGCTATGAATGATTGTTAGTTTTGATGGAGTCATTGCAGGCATATCAACATATTAGAAATAAAAAAGGAACACAGCTGTAAAGATAAGGAATGGAACATCAGTTCTTATGCAATCCTGCAATTATGAACGGCAACGAACAAACTGGCAGATTTAAGGAACAGCTCTAATCTCATAGATTTACAAGTTGAGTTGTGGGTTCGAATCCCACTGGGTCTGTAAAATTCTTTCGTTTCAGGAAGCTATCCAGCTGGCTTGAGGAAGGTCGGTGGTTCTACCCAAGGTGTCCATACTGCTTGGAGGGGCACCCGGGGTCTTCCTCCGCCAATAATACCGGCAAAGTCTCCATAGGACCTAAAGCTGTGTGTGCGACTTTAAACAGCACCCCACCCACACACCCCAAATAAAAAAACCAAAACAGATTCAACAGTTGTCGTTCATAAGCGCATAGAATGCAAAGATGAAAATCAATTCCTAAGTGATGCATATAAAGCAAATAATACAAGATTTATCGTTAATATACGTGAACATAGTTGTTTTCTCATTTGTTGTGTCGTCAATATAGTAGGTGAGTGTTAACATTAATATAACCTTTGATATCTCTTGCTCCTACACCATTCTGGGAAATTGCAGCCTTAGTATACAGTTCCAGCACCGGTTTCACAAAGCTATCAATACAGAACATATATTGTAAATCAGAAATAATGGTATGTGCTATTCGTTGTCTAAAAATATCACGACTATAAGTTATATTGTAAGTCAGAAGAAACAGTAATTGCTATTGGTTGTCTAAAAATATCTTGACTATAAGTTATATTGTAAGTCAGAAGTAACAGTAATTGCTATTGGTTGTCTAAAAATATCTCGACTATAAGTTATATTGTAAGTCAGATGTAACAGTAATTGCTATTGGTTGTCTAAAAATATCTTGACTATAAGTTATATTGTAAGTCAGAAGTAACAGTAATTGCTATTGGTTGTCTAAAAATATCTTGACTATAAGTTAAATTGTAAGTCAGAAGTAACAGTATGTGCTATTGGTTGGCTAGTATTTTAAGAGCCAATCATATTGATGGATACAACTGACTTACGATAATTGCTGCCTAGGATAGCTTTATGAAACCGGTGTCTTGATTGGGTATCATAATAGGCATTTACTAGAAGCACATCCTGGGTTTGTCACAAAAACATGTACGTTGCTTGATGTCTGTTCATCAGTGTCATGACAAATAATGTTGTTATAGCAATATAACCATGGCCGCACATTAAGCCATTTCTCTAAACACCATGAATACTTTCTCTAAAACCATGAAATATTAAAGGAAAAACATCAACAAGGGAAACAATGCTTTTAATCGGGTAAAATAAGGCTATAAATAGTTCAAATGATTGTAGCAGATGACAAATCATTAAGGTGTATTTCTTATTTTTAGCTGAAAACTCTGGAAATATGTCCTGGAATTTCATTAGAACGATGTCGTTATGACACAATTCTAATGAAATTCCATTGCCCGAGGTTATAAAACTTTTCTCAGATCTCAAACTCCAGCTCAAATGATTTGATTGGTTGAGTCTGAGTTTTACTGCCAGCTGAACCAATCAGAAGCTTGAGACTGAGTTTGAGATAGGAGAAAAGTTTTTATAACCGCGAGGAGCATGACACATTTGACTGTTATTTTCACCGCTCGCTGGCAAAGAGCTATCCCCGATTAAGATTGGTATTAAAGATTGCAGCGATATGTATAGAGATATACTAACATATTATTGTATATCTGTATGTGATTACGGGTTACACATATTTATCACAGACTAGAACAGCACCCTACATCTGTATGTGATTACGGGTTACACATATTTGTCACAGACTAGAACAGCAACCTACATCTGTATGTGAGTAAGGATTAAACATATTTGTCACAGACTAGAACAGCAGCCTAACCACTATGATAATGATGAACAGTTATTCACAGCAACTGAAAATCTTTTTTAGCCCGTAACCTGCTAAACAACTAAACAACTAAAATGCAAACAGCACAGAGCCAGATCAGATCAGATAGCACTGAACTAATTCACTTGATTGCATAACAAACAATATAGATTTTGATCTAACACGGCGTTGTGCCACAGCTGATCGGCTGATATTGTTTGCACATTCTTTCCAATTTATTCAGCATTTTGAGGGTTAAGAATTAAGGATTGTTGGTTTAAATGAGTTTTATGGGAAAGTAAGGTTTTGTTTCCACACACGTGTTGTGTATTTTTCAGCAGCTTTGTTTTCTTTTCATTATCTACAGCTTTTGTGTTCTGTTGTCATTTTTGATTTGATGAATATTTGTAGATACTGTTTACCCTGTCAAATTTTCTATGAGATACAATGTATGACTTGATATGAAAAAATTGGCAGTTTCTTATGGAGGTTGGTGCACCCAAGTACTGGTTAACCGCTGGAGCCTGCCCAGGAAAGGTGTTGTTAGGTAAACTGCCCGCCGGCGATATAGCCCAAAATGGTGCTGATGCAGGCGTAAAACCCGAAATATAACATAACATATAACAATGTATGACTTAGACTATGTGATGAAGCCGTGCTAGAATATTATATGCATATTACCGGTAGTTGATATATGCCATTGATAGAAACTGCTTCATTGTCGCTATTATAAAGCCCTCTATTGTTGAAATAGTGGGTGTTGCCTTGCATATAGCAAAAATAGGGATGTATTGCCTTGCACATGACAGAAATAGGAAATAGGGGGTTTGCACATGACAGAAATAAGGGTGTATTGCCTTGCACTATTTTGGATTTTCATTATACTTGGTAGGAAGCAACCGTATTATATCTAGTCATGCATAATATTGTAATCCTGTTCCGGGTTTTTTTGCGGATTAACGGCCATTTGTATTTTTTATAACACAAAGCTTGTTCGCTCTTCATCGCCAAGCGCCTTTTTGGTATTTTTTAAATTTTAAATCATAATACTACATACAGTCTACATCCATTGTATCACGTTGTTATCAGTCGGTTAGGTCAAATTCTCCGGTTATCTCGAAGTCAGGTCAAAGTCCTGTTTCAGATACTATCAATTTACATATTGGCTCCGTTTGTCAAATTTCGTTAAGTCAAATTTTTCGTTATATCAAAAAAAATATTGTCACTTCTGTATAAATAGGCAGTATTTCGCACTCGTTATGTCAAAGACGTACTGCCGTGCATGTGCAAACAATCAATAACAAAAGGTTGACAGTGTCTACCATGACAGTAATTACAATAAGTTCACTACATGTACACAATTATCGGCAATTAAACAAGAATTGGATAAGCGGATCATCGTAATAATTTATATTTAATCAGTTTATTTTGACTTTAAATGCTAACTTGTAAATAATTAGTGCAAAATGACATGTTTAAATTCAACAGAATACACCCGACTAGATAATCGAGTATCAGTTGATTACTACACCGTTAATGTACCGTTATTACATCTGCGAGTCGTATCACAGTTTCGTATGTGTATGTTATTTACATGTATGCGCTGCATTTAATAAATATTAAATACGATATTACAGTGTATTTATCATGTCACGACTATAACAGATAATGACAATTTGAAAGATGATTTATTAATGGGCAAATGTATAAGGCGGTAAGGCTTGTGATCTACGAGAAACGTCCTCTTCGGAAATATGGTCAATATCCGCTATGTCAAACTTTGGTTATGTTGAAGTATTTTGTTCGGTCCGACGGAATTCGACATAACACAGGTAGACTGTGTACAACTTATGACATGAACATTTCTTTGTACGCCCTGAATTACCTTTAGAATAGATCCATTTAAATACGCTTTTGTATCTTATGATGCCTTGTAGTTATTAGATGCTCAGAAGTTGAAAGAATATATTTCACAACAGTATGAGTTTTAAAACGATTTCTTTATTTATTTTTCTTTTCATTCAGTTTTTGCATACTATTTTATCATTATTTATATTATTATTGCAATTCCTATGCAACTCTCTTTACTATGCAACTCTCTTTACTATGCAACTCTCTTTACTATGCAACTCTCTTTACTATGCAACTTTCTTGGAGGAATAACCACATAACCAAAATTAAATAGACATAATATAAATTACTGTTTGCTTCCGCACAAGCTGTCCGAATATCTGAATCCTAGATGAAGAGTTCATTATCTCCCCTATGTCGTTATCATTGTTTGTACTGTATCTCATTAAATCTGGCCAAATGCAGTAAAATAGATGTCGAGATATAGTGTTTGAAAACACACAAAGAAAAAACAAACTTATTAGTGATAGCAACGAATATTCGTTTGGGCGTCCGAATATCTGAATACTAAATGAAATGAACTGTCATAAATTACGATACCTGTTGATTTCTTTTGAATCCATCATCAATCCTTACAATACAAGAGAAATGTCCCAGTCTTCTTCTCACAAACTGATCAACCAATGTTCAAGAAACTCTACTTGTATGATCGTTAGGTGAAGCCTTTCCAGAGTTGTTCAAATAATGTTCTCCTGAAATCCAAGATGGCCACCCCTCTAATGTAGCACACATTCTTAAAAAAATCTTGTTCTCACGAACTGCCAGTCGAATTTGACAAATCTTGGTAGGAATGTTCGATGCTCTTTCAAAGTTGTTCAAATGATGACCCAGGGATCAACAGGGAGGTCAAGTAAGGATCAAATATTAGTTTTGGTCATATCATATATCAAATCGATGGTAGCGATGTGACGATTGCTCTAATGCAATTTTCATCCAAGATGGCCGTTGAAATGTGAAACTGTCAACATTTTATGAGAGATTTCAAACGTCTTCTTCTCACGAACTGATCAAGCCAATGTTCAAAAAACTATTTGTATGATCCTTAGGTGAAGCCTTTCCAAACTTGTTAAAATAAATTTCCCCTGAAATCCAAGATGGCCGCCATCTAAAAATAGCACAAATTCTATCTTCTCAAGAACTGCCTCTCTGGATTTTGATGAATCTTGGTAGGAATTATCTATGGACAATGCTCTTTAAAAGTTGTTCAAATGGTGACCCCGTGATCAAAAATGAGCATGTCTGACGATGTTTAGTGAATTTTAGTGAATAATTAATGGTCATGGCGTATATATGAAATCGAAGTTATCGAATTGTGGCTGCCGAAAGGTCAAAAGATCGTTCTTTTATTATAAATTCTTCTTTGCCCAAACAAGCCGCTTGGCCAATTGTAGCCAAATTTCACAGTTATAGTCTACGGGGCTAGCCTTTTCAGATTTGTTAAAATGGAGGTTGTCGCGAATAACAGATGGCCACCATCCAAAAATAACACTTCCAAAAATCTTCTCACGAACCACCGGTCGGATATTGGCAACATTTGGTAGGAATGATCAATGTACCATGCTCTTTTATGGCTGTTAATATAGTGCTCCCGGTGTAAAAAATGGAGTCATGTGAGCGATACAGGGCCATCGTGGCCCTCTTGTTTTTATAAACATTTAAATAATAAGTTCTAACATGCAATGGTAATTAAAGACAAATTAGACAAGGAATGGGATTGTATCAAATTTTGAGTGATTTTGGCAGAATCATTATCGATTGTAGAATATTCAAATACATTCCCAACCTAAATAGCAAAATCGCTATTCGTTGCTATCACTAAAAATTATACTAATAATTATACATAAAAATAAAAGCTTCGTGCAAAAGAAATGTAAAATGTTGAACGTGAACCATAGCAACATGACAGATACGATCAATTGTTTAAACTGATAAAAAATAAATTTTCTTTGACTTTTTCAGCGTAAAATTTGGCCGTAAGGTGATGTATGTGAACTACTTGCACGATTTGAAGGCACATTTACACTTTGACCAGTTGAAAGTCCCGCCACTCGTGTTGCAGTAAGTCAAAACATATATTCTCTCTTTATTTTGTTTCAGATTATTGGGCCACCGTGGCCGAGTCTCTGACTTTGTATCACTTGCCCTCACTTGCTGCTGTAGGTTCGAATCCCACTGTGGGTGTCAAATTCTTTCATGTGAGAAAGCTATCCAGCTGGCTTGTTGAAGGTTTTTGGTTCTCTCCGGGTGCCTGAAATACTGATAGGAGGGGCACCAAGGATCTTTCACCAACAATGGCTGGAGAGTTGCTATATGACCTAAGCTGTTGCCGCGACTTTAAAATCCCTACAAAAAAACCCATAACAATTGTTTCAGGTTACAGTTGAAAATGACTAAAAGTTTAAAATCTCGATGAACTTTGAATTACCGTAACGTGACAAAATGTTGCACACACATCTCTGCCCACCTTATAATCGCGGTCATTGTTACTAATATTAGATTTTCTTTGTCATACATGGAGTATTTTTGTTCAACGTTGTTTAACCCATTCAACACCAAGTAACTGACATGGACTGGTCCATGATATTTTTAGACCAATAAATTAATAAGAAAATTACATTTCGACCAGTTCATTTATCAAAATGGGTAATTTTGCCTAAAAATAGTAATATTAGTGGCAAAACGTGTAGATCCTGATGAGACGACTCGCGACACAACGGCTTTTCTGGATCTACACTTTTTGTAAGCCTATTTAGATGTCTGTAGTGTTTAAAAAAGTTAAATAATCACCATAGCATTGTCCAGTGATTAACCTGTTGAACTGCACCTCCCAGGAATCTCACTGACCCTAATAATAGGGTCAGATAGGACACTATAAACCGAGGTATCATGCATCAGTGCTATGCAGCGGGCATGTAAATGAATCAGGGATGCTTCTGGACTTGGAGCAGCTTCTGTATCTTGTGCACTATCCAACAAAATATAATACAACTAATATACTTCTGTGGAGAGGTTGCTCCAATTAACGAGAGGCCGACAAATTAATAAACGCATCCAAATACAAAAAAATGTATCACATGACAATGTGCAATTAGTCTATGTTCATTTGTTCCAAGGTCATGCAATTGGTTTATGTTCATTTGTTCCAAGGTCATGCAATTAGTCTATGTTCATTTGTTCCAAGGTCATGCAATTAGTCTATGTTCATTTGTTCCAAGGTCATGCAATTAGTCGATGTTCATTTGTTCCAAGGTCATGCAATTAGTATTTGTTCCAAGGTCATGCAATTAGTCTATGTTCATTTGTTCCAAGGTCATGCAATTAGTCGATGTTCATTTGTTCCAAGGTCATGCAATTAGTCTATGTTCATTGTTCCAAGGTCATGCAATTAGTCGATGTTCATTTGTTCCAAGGTAATGTAATTAGTCTGTTCATTTGTTCCAAGGTCATGCAATTTGTCGATGTTCATTTGTTCCAAGGTCATGCAATTAGTGTATGTTCATTTATCCAAGGTCATGCAATTAGTGTATGTTCATTTGTTCCAAGGTCATGCAATTAGTGTATGTTCATTTTTCCAAGGTCATGCAATTAGTGTATGTTCATTTTCCCAAGGTCATGCAATTAGTCTATGTTCATTTTTCCAAGGTCATGCAATTAGTCGATGTTCATTGTTCCAAGGTCATGCAATTAGTCGATGTTCATTTGTTCCACGGTCATGCAATTAGTCGATGTTCATTGTTCCAAGGTCATGCAATTAGTGTATGTTAATTGTTCCAAGGTCATGCAATTAGTATATGTTCATTGTTCCAACGTCATGCAATTAGTCTTTGTTCATTTGTTCCAAGGTCATGCAATTAGTATTTGTTCCAAGGTCATGCAATTAGTCGATGTTCATTTGTGCCAAGGTCATGCAATTAGTCTATGTTCATTTGTTCCAAGGTCATGCAATTAGTCTATGTTCATTTGTTCCAAGGTCATGCAATTAGTCGATGTTCATTTGTTCCAAGGTCATGCAATTAGTCTATGTTCATTGTTCCAAGGTCATGCAATTAGTCGATGTTCATTTGTTCCAAGGTCATGCAATTAGTCGATGTTCATTGTTCCAAGGTCATGCAATTAGTCTATGTTCATTTGTTCCAAGGTCATGCAATTAGTCTATGTTCATTTGTTCCAAGGTCATGCAATTAGTCGATGTTCATTTGTTCCAAGGTCATGTAATTAGTCGATGTTCATTGTTCCAAGGTCATGCAATTAGTGTATGTTAATTGTTCCACGGTCATGCAATTAGTATATGTTCATTGTTCCAAGGTCATGCAATTAGTCAATGTTCATTGTTCCAAGGTCATGTAATTAGTCGATGTTCATTGATCCAAGGTCATGCAATTAGTCTATGTTCATTGTTCCAAGGTCATGCAATTAGTCTATGTTCATTGTTCCAAGGTCATGCAATTGCACTCACTAGTACTTAATTTCGCTAAATAAATAACGTTATTGTTTATTTTGTAGATACAACGCAAAGATCCTGTCATCACATAAGCCATCTTATCCATATGACGGTGAAGTGCAACGTAACAACAGTTCATTGGAGACACAACAGTTTGGTGTCACTCTTTCATTGTAAGTAATTATGTATGTATGTATGTTCCATTAATGTCAAACCCCTTGAGGAGATCTAGACATATTTTCCTGGGCAGGCTTAGCCGACCTAAGCGGTTAACCAGTACTAAGCAATGTGTGTGAGGTGCCTTGTTGCTCAATGACACTACATACGTGGCCTAACCATAGATTGTATGTTACAGGATATTATAAGGCCATGTGTTGTATGTTACAGGATATTAAAAGGCCATGTGTTGTATGTTACAGGATATTATGAGGCCATGTGTTGTATGTTACAGGATATTAAAGGCCATGTATTGTATATTACAGGATATTATAAGGCCATGTGTTGTATGTTACAGGATATTATAAGGCCATGTGTTGTATATTACAGGATATTATAAGGCCATGTGTTGTATGTTACAGGATATTATAAGGCCATGTGTTGTATATTACAGGATATTATAAGGCCATGTGTTGTATGTTACAGGATATTATAAGGCCATGTGTTGTATATTACAGGATATTATAAGGCCATGTGTTGTATGTTACAGGATATTATAAGGCCATGTGTTGTATATTACAGGATATTATAAGGCCATGTGTTGTATGTTACAGGATATTATAAGGCCATGTGTTGTATATTACAGGATATTATAAGGCCATGTGTTGTATGTTACAGGATATTATAAGGCCATGTGTTGTATATTACAGGATATTATAAGGCCATGTGTTGTATGTTACAGGATATTATAAGGCCATGTGTTGTATATTACAGGATCAAGGGCAACTACGGAGAGGTTATTCCACCAGTTGTTCAGCAGACTGTAGAGTTCCTCAGAGTTCATGGTAGCATACTCTAATATTAGTTTCTGGAATTGTAGGAAATAAAAACCAATTTAGCTTTTATATGCCAGTTATTGTGCAGATACATTTATATAATTAGATTACAAATACACAGTCCAACAAATTGCAAATGAGTGGCCTCCGTGGCCGAGCAGTGAAATCACTTGCACCTCTCCTCTGTAGGTACGAGACCCACTGGGGGTGTCGAAATTCTGTCGTGTGAGAAATATATCAAGCAGACTTGCGAATGGTCAGTGGTTCTACCAGGGTACCCATCTGTGCCTGGACTACTGCTCGAAGGGGCACCCGGGGGTCTGGACTACAAAACAACAGTAGTATCTAGGGAGTCACAAATTGACTTGCGCTGTTGGTGCACCTTTCAGCCCCACAAACAAATTGCTAATTGTTAATGAGAGGACAACCATAAGCTGTATAGCTTTCTGTCCAATTCCTTATTTCAAGTGTTGTAAATAATCATGTACATGATAGAACATAAATATGCTTAAACCAAGGAGAGGACAACCATAAGCTGTATAGCTTTCTGTCCAATTCCTTATTTCAAGTGTTGTAAATAATCATGTACATGATAGAACATAAATATGCTTAAACCAAGGAGAGGACAACCATAAGCTGTATAGCTTTCTGTCCAATTCCTTATTTCAAGTGTTGTAAATAATCATGTACATGATAGAACATAAATATGCTTAAACCAAGGAGAGGACAACCATAAGCTGTATAGCTTTCTGTCCAATTCCTTATTTCAAGTGTTGTAAATAATCATGTACATGATAGAACATAAATATGCTTAAACCAAGGAGAGGACAACCATAAGCTGTATAGCTTTCTGTCCAATTCCTTATTTCAAGTGTTGTAAATAATCATGTACATGATAGAACATAAATATGCTTAAACCAAGGAGAGGACAACCATAAGCTGTATAGCTTTCTGTCCAATTCCTTATTTCAAGTGTTGTAAATAATCATGTACATGATAGAACATAAATATGTTTAAACCAAACAAATTGGGTAATGCAAAACCTTAGATTGAATGTGTGTTCTACGTTTATTTATCGTCGCTACCTGTTGCCCATATGAGCGACGCCTCCTGAAGAGATTAGTCGCGAGACTTGGTTTAAAGTCCCATCTGAAAGACTGTTAATTTTATTAGGGTCAGACGGGGGATCGAACCTGCGATCCCTGGATTACCAGTCCAGCGTGTTCACCACTGGACTACAGAACCGTCTGTACTTGAGATTGAATTATAGCCATAATCCTTTATGCATAGGTCGCACATAACTACTATATTAGTCTATCTCGGCATAGGTCGAAGGTCAAATTTTAGCTTGAGCATGCTGATTTAGTCTGAATCCTTCCATAAGTCGAGGGTAATTTGTGGACTTATGACATTCATTACAACAATAGATTTTTCTCCTTTTTGAATGAAACTGGGCTCAATTTGAGATATCTGGTTGACTCTAGTCGGTGACATATCATAAATAAATGCACTGATGCACAACAATAATTTATGGAAGTTTGCTTATTACCTTTTCTATTGATTATAATGCAAATAATTTAAATAGCAAATTGTTATATTAAATCAAATAAAACAAACCGACAAATAAATCCGGAAGCAAAATGGAACTGTAGCAGGAGTGTGACAGATTTATTTCCCTTTCTTGCAATTCGCTTTTTGTCCGTTTTGATTGCTGAATTTGGTTCTAAACTGAAGTACAGACAAACCTGTGTTAGTGGTCACCTATTAAGCAGCCAACCTGTATTAAGCAGCCAGTTTCCAGATTCCCAATATGTTGTTTTATTATACATTTGACCTCTATTAAGCAGCCACCTGTGTTAAGCAGCCACTTTCTGTGATTCCCTTGGCTGGCTGCTTAAGATAGGTTTGACTGTGTAACACAGAGCAGACTTTTGGACACAGTTTTGGATGAAATAGCCTGCGTCTTATATATAGACGATTGCAGTGTAGAAAGTCGGAGACATTAATACTCGCTATTAACTTACGATTTAAATCAATCTTGGTTATCAAGAACCCATTTTGACAGTCATATAAATTCATTATATTAAACCTTTACAGTATGGCAGTCCGATTAGCGCAGTGGTTAGTTAGCACACTCGCTTCTCACCAATGCAACCCGGGTTCGATCCTCGGACCGGGTAGTATGTGAGATGGTACGGTGGTCACCAGATCGAACAGGTGGGTTTTTCTGGGTGCTCCGGTCTCCTCCCACACGAATGACCACATTTACGCTTTCATCAGCGCCAACGAGAGTGATTAATATAAGTTGTTAGAACTTGCTTCGCAATCGTTATAAAATAAATAAAGTTTAAATTAAAAAATATATATGTTATCAAAAACCCATTTTGACAGTCATATAAATTCATTTGATCCTACTTTCATGCGAAATAACGTACAAAAACAGCCTACCTAATAAATTTAGCTTTATTAGTCAGTGTCTAATAAAGCTTTCGTGACAGACTACTTTTATGACCCAGGTTACGGTTTGTAAATAAACAAAGCGTCTGTTGGTCACATTGTACTGCTGAGTTTGGAAAATGTCCCAAGAAGAAAAAATATTACGTGTTTTCATTTAATTACAGGGATTACTTCGTGACCTGAATATTGGACCGCCGCACCATTACTTAGGGTTAACCGTGGATATAAATAGAAATATGAATGCGCAACATATTACCAAGTGCGTAGCGCATTTGTAAACTGTCATGGCTAGTTTGTTTGTTTTTGTGTCGAGTGCACACTCAGAATGTAGGATAAATAGAATATTAGGTTACCGTCTTATAAATTTTAATTTATTAGGCTCGTCTCCAAAAAAATACAAAGCTTGGCAGAGCCTCACCTTTTTCTCCGACTCGCCTAATAAATTAAAATTTATAAGACAGTAACCTAATATTCTCTATATATTAAACCGTTACTGTATGCAGTAAATGGGTTTCACATTTTATATTCATTGACGAGTCAACTTTGTGTTTCAGCTCTGGATTCGGAGGGTATTTTCCGACGTACAGCCAATGCTGCAACCCTCAAACAGGTGCAACTGAGGTTGAATAAAGGGGAAACACTGGATTTCTCAGAGTTTGACGATGTCACTATAGCTGCTGTAGCATTGAAAACATTCCTCAGAGAACTATCGGAACCAATATTAACATTTGAACTCTACGAACCAATAATTAGGCTGCATGGTGAGTAAACCAAGAGTTTCAAAGAGAATTGGGTTATATTCAACAGAAAATCCATACTACATGAGTTTTGTAGTCGTGACTAATATATCTACACTACAATATTGTCCTCCTACAAAACATTTTAATTCCATTGCCGAATATTCTTGACCTATTCTGAGAATTCTTGGCTGTTGCTGAGTATTCTTGGCTGTTGCTGAGTATTCTTGACCATGCTGAATATTCTTGACCCTTGCCAAGTATTCTTGGTCCTTGCCGAATATTCTTTGCCCCGTGCTGAGTATTCTTGGTCCCTTGCCGGATATTCTTTGCCCCTTGCTGCATATTCTTTGTCCTTGCCAGCCCCTTGCCGGATATTCTTGGTCCCTTGCCGGATATTCTTTGCCCCTTGCTGCATATTCTTTGTCCTTGCCGGCCCCATGCTGGATATTCTTTGCCCCTTGCTGCATATTCTTTGTCCTTGCCAGCCCCTTGCTGGATATTCTTGGTCCCTTGCCAGATATTCTTTGTCCTTGCCGGATATTCTTTGCCCCTTGTTGCATATTCTTTGTCCTTGCTGGATATTCTTTGCCCATTGTTGCATATTCTTTGTCCTTGCCGGTTATATTTTTGTCCTTGCCGGCCCCATGCTGGATATTCTTTGTCCCTTGTCGGATATTCTTTGTCCTTGCTGGATATTCTTTGCCCCTTGACGCATATTCTTTGTCCTTGCCAGATATTCTTTGCCCATTGTTGCATATTCTTTGCCCCTTGCTGCATATTCTTTGTCCTTGTCGGATATTCTTTGTCCTTGCCGGCCCCATGCTGGATATTCTTTGCCCCTTGCTGCATATTCTTTGTCCTTGCCAGCCCCTTGCCGGATATTCTTGGTCCCTTGCCGGATATTCTTTGTCCTTGCCAGATATTCTTTGCCCCTTGTTGCATATTCTTTGCCCCTTGTCGCATATTCTTTGCGCCTTGTTGCATATTCTTTGTCCTTGCCGGCCCCATGCCACATATTCTTGGCCCCTTGCCGCATATTCTTGGCCCCTTGCCGCATATTCTTGGCCCCTTGCCGGATATTCTTGGTCCCTTTCTGCATATTCTTTGTCCCTTGCCGCATATTCTTTGTCCTTGCTGAGTATTCTTGAGGTTTCATATTGCAATCATTGAGTGTGTGTATATAAATATAGCACACATTCTTTAAAAAAACCTCATGTACCGCCAGCCGGATTTTGACGAATCTTCGTAGGAATGATCGATGTACAATGCTCTTTCAAATGGTGAGCAGGGATCAAAATGGGCATGGCCCAGGAGGTCAATTTTATTTTTAAGCAAATATAGTTATGTCATATATCAAATCGAAGGTATCAACAAGGCGAGCGCTCTGAGGCAATTGATTTCAAAATCTGATGATTTTGTCATCCAAGATGTCTGCTGAAATCTCAAAAGATCGTTCTTTTATTATAGATTTCAAAATTCTTCTTCATCCAAACCGTTTGGCCAATGGTAGCCAAATTTCACAATTATGGTCCATGGGTGAAGCCATATCAGATTTGTTAAATGGAGATTGTCGCATCTAAAAATAACACAATTTCAACAAGTATTTTCTCACAAACCACCGGTCGGATTTTGGCAACATCTGGTAGGAATGATTATGTACACTGCTCTTTCAAAGTTGTTGATGTTGTGACCCCGGGGTAATCAATGGAGTCAGGTCAGCGATACAGGGCCATCATGGCCCCTCTCGTTCATATTACATCATTGATCATGGATTTTTCAGGCCAGGATAAGGATGAACAAATATTACAAGCTAAGAGAATGTTGACGGAGGAGTTACCAGACGATAACTACACTGTACTCAAATATATCCTGGATCTGCTCTCAGAGGTAACTACACTGTACTCAAATATATCCTGGATCTGCTCTCAGAGGTAACTACACTGTACTCAAATATATCCTGGGTCTGCTCTCGGAGGTAACTACACTGTACTCAAATATATCCTGGGTCTACTCTCAGAGGTAACTACACTGTACTCAAATATATCCTGGGTCTACTCTCAGAGGTAACTACACTGTACTCAAATATATCCTGGGTCTACTCTCAGAGGTAACTACACTGTACTCAAATATATCCTGGGTCTACTCTCACAGGTAACTTACTCAAATATATCCTGGGTCTACTCTCACAGGTAACTTACTCAAATATATCCTGGGTCTACTCTCAGAGGTAACTACACTGTACTCAAATATATCCTGGATCTACTCTCAGATGAATTAACTGGTCGTATTACGGAATAACGGGGTGGTCTGGTTATCCGGGTCAACGACCATTGACATATATAGTGAAATATTCCGTTCTGAAAAAAATCGTTCGCAATAGCGGGGTGGTATCGAAATTGGGGTGGTCGCATAGAGGGTTTTTACTGTACACCGTACCAAATATTATCATTGATATACTCTGAGGGTGACTGCTGATAGGAAGAACTTGTCAGTATCTTTTCGTTATTTAACCCTTTCCCCCTGAGAAGCACCTCTCGACGCCAATGCCTATTGACATAGATCGACACATTAGTAGTCAAACAAGCTATAATAAAGATCTGAACAACATAGTGTATACAACACTTAGTAATTGTAAAATCCATGAAGGTGGAGTAGGCAAGTTCACAGCTTATCCATTGCATACGATTGGTAAATTACAGCCAAATGTATGAAATAAAACTACATCTCTAAGGGGGAAAGGGTTAAACTTCCTTTGCTCCCATTTTCGTTGACCGTAACATTTATGTTGCTGCTGTCAGTATAAACAATGGATGCGGCATATAGACTTGGTTCCGTTACTGACAGGGAACTAGAAGCTAGGTACCGATTTAAAGTAAGTTCAGAAAACAATTAAACACCTATCAAATTCTGAATCGCGAGTTTCAGAAAGCAGCCATTTTTTATACTGACCCTTCATGAGATATTTACTGACCAGCCACAGTCCCATGAAGGGTCCCCAATATGACCGTCCGACCGCCTTTGAGCAACGGAGACGATAGAATTTAGTGGAAGCTGCAATAAACATTATCTTGATGACTGTCTCTGTTATTTTAGGTTGCTGCCCATTCTGACAAGAACAAGATGACCACAGTAAACCTTGCCATTTGTTTCGGACCAAATCTCATCTGGCCTAAGGGCCAGGCTTCCCTCAACACCATGGGATTTGTTAACACATTCGCTCTGCTACTTCTCGACAATTTCGACACGTTGTTTAATTCGGGAACTTAGTACGATGTCCACGGGCGTGGTATTACCGCGACAGATAATATCAGCTGATCACATGCATATCCTGCTACGCACCTTGTTACAACGCTGTCGGATACACCCCTGTAAACCTTCTTCTCTCTGGAAATATGGCATCGTGGAATTGCATGGATGAGACTGAGTAGGTCACATGATCGTGGTTCCAGTGTTGAGTGTGTAGTTGGGTATACACTCAGGGGCCAGTGCGATTAGTTACCATGGTAGAACCAGGTTTTCTACCATGACACCTGTTCTAGAACCAGTCTCCGATCTTCTGGATGTGCATAAATTGACCACCTGTTCTAGAACCAGTCTCCGATCTTCTGGATGTGCATAAATTGACACCTGTTCTAGAACCAGTCTCCGATCTTCTGAATGCGCATAAATTGACACCTGATCTAGAACCAGTCTCTGATTTTCTGGATGCGCATAAATTCACACCTGTTCTAGAACCAGTCTCACATCTTCTGGATGCGCATAAATTCACACCTGTTCTAGAACCAGTCTCACATCTTCTGGATGTGTATGCGTATATTGACTTCTGAATTACCTTTGTAGAATCTCGTTCAGCGATTGGACTCAGTCGCAGTGTTTGTTATAGTTTTACATGCAGATTATTTGTTGATTAATCTTAAATATTTGAAGGCATACATGGGTCTGTAGTAACATACAGGGGCTGGTAATAACATACAGGGACCTATAATAACATACAGGGACCTATAATAACACACAGTGGCCTGTAATAACACACAGGGTCTGTAGTAACTTACAAGGGGCCTGTAATATTATGCAGGGACCTGTTATAAAACAGGCCTGTAATAACATGCAAGGGCCTGTAATAACACACATGGGGCCTGTAATAACATGCAGGGACCTGAAAGAACATTAGGTTTAAGACACTGGCCTTGTTTAAAAGCTGTGTGTGTGTGTTTTAACGTTTATTTATCTGCGATTCCTGGATTACCAGTCCAGCGTGTTACCACTGGTTACCAAAGTTCCGTCTGTTATTACCTGTAAGAACACCAGGTGAAGACACTGGCCTGGTTTGTAAGCTTTTAGCCCATATTGACACTTATATAGATATATGGCACCTATATAGACAGAAAAAGGTAACGGTATTCTGATAATGTGCATTCTTAGTGAAAGAGGGTGACGTGTTTAGCCCATGTCTCGATGGATACTTTCAGGAATGAGGTCTTGAGAGTGATTAAACTAGTGTAAGAACTTATTTTGCAATTGAGCTAAAATAAATTGTTTAATTTAGTCATAACAGGATTGTGGCCCCTTTTCATGTCATGGTCGCAATTACAGCAGGCACAATACAACTATTGTTCTCTTTGTTAGAATCTGCACGCTAGCGGTGAATATAACAGTTAATTATGTTATGGAATTTCAGTGTTCAGTTACAAATATAACAAAAACGCATTAATGAATTGTCGTCTGCTACAATTATTTGAACTATTTATAGCCTTTTCTTTTACCCAGCATGCAAAGCGTTAAATATTTTATTTCAGTAAAATCAAACAGTTGGCATAATATAAAACATATAGTATTTAGATGGCTTGGGTTGAAAGTTTGACTTATTCAAACTTGCATCCTATTGTTACCTTGGGCAACATAAGTGCCAGCACAAAGTGATCTGTGTGATATGTCGAACCCAGGTCCTCAATCTGAAGCTGTATCATTGAGCGAATGATGCCTTGACATAGCCTTACTTGTAGACAAGGACACGCTTCAAGCACCTGTGATGTGTGTTGTTTTTTTATGCACATGTATTTTAGCTCGATTGCAAAACACGTTCTTACAACTTAAATTAATCACTCTCGAGACCTTATTCATAATGGAATCCATCGCCATGAGGGAGAGCGAAGAAGAGGCATGTGGAATTTAAATGCCTTGCCTAAGGGCACAATCAGCTTCAGCTGGGTGCGAACTTCGGACCTTTCGCACATGAAGCGAATGCACTACCACTGTGCTATCACGACTTCCACGGATCTATCTTAGATAGTTTGATTAACCCTTTGCTCCACATAATCGCCAAACAACACATTTATTGCTTCTCACATATTGCAGCTACTCCCACCCTGTTATCTGTACGTATAGAGAGTGATTATGTATGTAGTATAGTGTTCCTTATAGACATTTAGTTTAATCATATTTTATTGCTCGATTCGTTTCACATACCGGTATACATGTGATGATGTGAATAAAAGAGATGACAAATTAAAGAAAGGCAAACGGGTCGGTCCACAAATATTGGAAATTAAATTAATATAGTCGACGTGTGTTAGCAGTCACCTCTATTAAACAGCCAACCTGCATTAAACAACCAGCAGCCTCCATGTTCCCAAACTGACCTCTTGCTATATTAAAGATATATTCCCGTTAAAAGTCCGCCTCCGTGGTCGAGTGGTTATGGTCGCTGACTTATATACCACTGTAACCTATCATCACTGATGGTCACGGGTTCGAGCCCCGCTCAGACCGTGTCTCATTTATATGAAAAAGTTGGCAGTTTCTTACGGGGGTTGGTGCACCCAAGTACTGGTTAACCGCTGGAGCCTGCCCAAGAAAGGTGTTGTTAGGTAAACTGCCCGCCGGCGATATAGCCTGAAATGGTGTTGATGCAGGCGTAAAACCCGAAATATATATATATTCCCGTTAAAAAAAAAACTGCACTGTACCCGAGTGTCCCATTTTTAGGCCCGCAATATTAGTAAACCAGGTTAAAAGTGACGTACGCACATTCATTTCATCGCTGTTGTGATTGGTTACGGAGAATTGAAGGAGGAGTCTAATGAAAGACGACTAACCTTAAGTTCAAGGTCATTAAAAATGTTACGGATCGCGATTTCTTTACTGCAAGACTTGTGTAATGCTGAATTTGTAACGAATGCACTTGTATGATAGTAACGTTTTTACAAAGTGTGACGAGCTGTTTAAGCCGGAACACATCATTTCGCATCCACCTGCGCTGTCCAGCCACTATTTCCCTTGACTGACTGCTTAGCACAGGTTGGACTGTAATTGGCCTCTGTTGTGGAGTGAAGGGTTAACTGCAGTTTTTATATACATATCACTTGTTTTAAGCTCCAGGGATATTCTTGCGTTTAATATTGTACCTTCGCTTGTAGCTCTCACTCATCACATTGAAATCATGTATTCACGTATGCTGTATATACTGGGCTATAGAATAATCACGTCCTAAAGTCAAGCAGGTACTCGCATAGGAGCTAGAAAACATGTACTTTATTTGCTACACCCTCGCTCAAAAGTCTATGTTACTTTCTCAGAATGCATGTACAGTCATCAAACCTGTCTTAAGCAGCCAGCCAAGGGAATGACAGAAAGTGGCTGCTTGCATGACTTACTGTGATGTCTGTGTGACTTGATGTTGCCAAAACAAATAAAATCTGTTTGCTATCTGTTAGTTATAACATGGTAGATTTAACACTAAATTATGGGAATCAATGAAACGGTCATATTGCCAAAATCACCTTTCTGCTGACAGAAAAGCTAAGTTATTTGATTGTGCTGTATGAGAGTTTGCATCATCAGTAAGTCTGATATCGGTACATACTTGCACCATCGGTGAGTCTGGTATCGGTACATACTTGCACCATCGGTGAGTCTGGTATCGGTACATACTTGCACCATCGGTGAGTCTGGTATCGGTACATACTTGCACCATCGGTGAGTCTGGTATCGGTACATACTTGCACCATCGGTGAGTCTGGTATCGGTACATACTTGCACCATCGGTGAGTCTGGTATCGGTACATACTTGCACCATCGGTGAGTCTGGTATCGGTACATACTTGCACCATCGGTAAGTCTGGTATCGGTACATACTTACACCATCGGTGAGTCTGGTATCGGTACATACTTGCACCATCGGTGAGTCTGGTATCGGTACATACTTACACCATCGGTGAGTCTGGTATCGGTACATACTTGCACCATCGGTGAGTCAAGCAAGTCAAGTAAACAAGCAAGGTAATTCGGTGCACCACAAAAATCTGATCTGGATGTTCCATTTATGTGTATTGTGTTCGTGTTCTGTTACATTTATCTGTTGCATGTTTGCATGTTCCTTTCGTGTACGACATATTCCAATTGAAGTTGAGGTGTAATACAGCATGGCAAGTGAAATTGTATTTATTAATTGGAAAATATTTTCTGTTTATTATAGACAAAATAGCTTCTTAGATGCTCCTGTATGCAGTGCTTTGCATAACTGAAAAAGAATGCATTGAAAGCATATTTACATACAAATTTATTCTTTCAACTTATATTAACCACTCTCGAGACCTCATTCCTGATTGAATCCATCGCCATGAAGGAGAGAGAGGCAGTGTGGAATTTAAATGCCTTGCCTAAGGGCACAATCGTAATGGCTCCAGCGAGGCTCGGTCTGCGGACCTTTCGCACCTGAAGCGAACGTGCACCCACTGCGCTATCACGACTTCCATTGAAAGCATATTGCACGTAGCATATTTATGTTTTATTTCCATTGATAGATTATGTGATATATATGTATAATGTCTCAGATGGTGGCATTCCAAAACTGCAGTTAGATAAATATATGTAAAGAATACAGTCAAACCTGCGTTAGTGGTCACCTCTATTAAGCAGCCAACTTGTTCTAAGCAGCCAGCTTTCATATTCTCTAACTAGCATTTTATTGCATATTTGACCTCTATTGAGCACACACCTGTGCTAAGCAACCACTCGGTACTTCCATTGAGGGGCTACTGAACACATGTTTGACTGTATGTGATATATAGTTGTAGAGAATATGGGATATATACTTAGAATGTGTCAGATTGTAGCTTCATAGTTGTAAGTTGTAAGAACATATAATTATATCAAGTACCAGCCATACTCGCCTATATAAGGAGATCTCGCATGTAAGATGACCCCCTACTTTGGTCCTGAAATCTGCACTCACTCGCATATAAGACGGGTTGATAAAAAGGACACCAGACCAAGTATAAATTGCAGGTTTGTCTGATGCAAGTTGAAAAAATGTCCAGTGTCATTGTGCTTTCTTTTCTAAAACATAACTATGGATACCATTTAACCCATTGCATTCTGGATACCGTTCAAACAGTATTTGCACAGAACATAGAGCCAGATCAACCGCCACGGAACGTTCCGTCTGATCAGGCTCTATGCTGTTTGCTATTCAGATGATCTTGCTAAGACACTTGGCTATGTAGCAAACAACATAGATCCTGATCAGCATCACGCTGCGGCTGATCTGGATCTATGTTGTTTGCAAAAGCCTTTAAGTTTAAATATATCCAGAATGAAATGGGTTAACACATTTAAATCAAATACAAAAATTCTTGTAATTTATTTTTTAGCTCTCGCTTATAAGACGGGAAGCCACTTTGAGGCCATAATCTGGTGGTAAAAAACTCCTCCTATAGGCCAGTATGGCCGGTACCAATTCATGCGAACCACTATCACACGTGGGTGGTTCAGATTTCTTCAAACATGAAATATGTTTTTTTACCAACAATCCAGGAATGCCATTGTTGAGTATGTGATATTTTTTATATAGTTTTCCAAAATGTTCTCAAAGGAAGACAAATATCCTGTATGTGTTCAAATGTTGTTGGCTAAAATATTTACCACCTGTGCTAAGCAGTCACTATATGTGATTCCCTTGGCTGGCTGCTTAAGGCAGGTTTGACTGTACTCTACTTAAACATACATAGATGAGTAAATGTTCTATTATATTTTCCTGCCCGTTCCTTGCCAATTATATATTACATCGTCATTATCGGGATGTTCTGGTGGCAGATAGTAGGTAGGGTGGAATCATTATTGGTTTCCATGTTGATAAAGAAGCCATTTATGTGTTTATGATAATGTATACCATTCCAATGTAACATTTATACAGTACATTACTTCAACTCCATATTAATACTGCCGAACAATCTTGTCCGCCTCCGTGGTCGAGTGGTTAAGGTCGCTGACTTGTATACCACTGTAACCTATCATCACTGATGGTCACGGGTTCGAGCCCCGCTCAGACTGTGTCTCATTTATATGAAAAAGTTGGCAGTTTCTTACGGAGGTTGGTTCACCCAAGTACTGGTTAACCGCTGGAGCCTGCCCAGGAAAGGTATTGTTAGGTAAACTGCCCGCCGGCGATATAGCCCAAAATGGTGCTGATGCAGGCGTAAAACCCGAAATATAACATAAATATAACATATAACTGCCGAACAATCGGTAGCGATTATGGCTGGCAAGGGTGTAATCTATTGGTCAGGCGGAACAAACTCCGACAATTCCAATCGAGTAACTTGTGTCAGTCGGCACAGTTCCATAGCAATATACCTCTCTCCATTCTGCCTGCTGTAGCAGCTGCTTAGCCTTCAATTTTTATGCCGGGGGTATATAATTTTCGCACTGTCCAGGTGTCCGCCTGTCCATCCAAGACACTATTTCCTGTACGGGCTGTAATCTCTTCAGCTATGTGCTCACAAATGTTCGCCATATATAGGTGATGTATCGTACTCATGACCTACGTCCGTAGCTTCCAGGTCAAGGTCACACTTGCTGGTTGAAGGAGAACTATACCGTAGGAACAATATTTGCTGTCCGGGCTGTAACTTCATTGGCTGTGGAGGCATTTCAAAACTAATGTGCCACAAATGTTCACCATATATAGTTAATGTATGTATAGTACACAATGTTCATCTGTCCGTCCGTCCGTCCATCCAAATCAATATATCCAGTCCGGGCTACAACTATATGGGCTATGCCGAGGGAATTCATCACCTACTGTGATATTTCTTGTTGACTTCTGACAAATCAACAGCCTGGGGAAACCTTATTTTCTAGCTTAGCGCCATCTACATACACCCTCAAAAACAACAATGACTGTTTTCTGCACAATACGATTGTTAAAATTAGAAACGGAATTCACCGCACTCCCACGGTTATACAGAATAATTCCCGAAAATACTTGAATTGTCCCATGAAAAGACATTGCCAAAATCTGTCCATATATTGATTCACGTTTCCAAGTGATATCGATGAGATGATGGATTGTAATTATTAACGTTGGTTAATGATCGATTTGGCGTAAGTGAAGTCAAGACTGACCGTCCTTTATTGTTCCGATGATCCTTTCAAAATGACAGCCAATTATACAGTTTCAAGTCACGACAGTAACCCTTTCAACACCACAGACCTCTAAATTGGCTTACAAAAAGTGTAGATCCTGATGAGACGGCTCGTCATGAGCCGGCTCATCTGGATCTACACTTTTTTCAAGTAATATAACTATTTTTAGAAAAAAAAATACCCATTTTGATAAATGAACTGATCCAAATGTAATTTTGTTATTAATTTATTGGTCTAAAAATATCATGGACCAGTCCATGTCAGTTACTTGGTGTTGAATGGGTTAATTAATGTCACATGCTAATTGTCCTTTTAATAGAATTAATGATAATCGATAATTACATGGAAAGCACCTCATGTTTCCCCAGGCCATCATATTATAGCTCAATACGGCGCAATTAACGGATTGGGTGTTAAATATAGTTGTATATGTATATGACGGACAAGGCAAAATATATCTACACCTGTTGCCAGGCTACCAGTCACATTGTAAGTAATATTACTGGACACTATGCTGTAGTATAGTGACTTATGTTGATTAATAAACTGGTCAGCCATCTTGGGTTAGGAATAATTCACTGACAAATACTATCTGATTCCGCTCGCCTATTTCGATGGCACAGGGGTATGTGTCAGAACTGGATTTATAGTATGTTGCAACGCCACTGCTGATCTGGATCTATGTTGTTTGCACATTCTGTCCAGTTTATTAGGCAGATTACAGGTTAATGATGTTCTGTAACTGTGGTCGCTTATGACGTCACTATTATTTTACTATCAATTTAACCCATTTCATTCTGGATACATTTAAAGGCTTTTGCAAACACCATAGATCCAGATCAGCCGCAGCGTAACGCTGCGTGCTGATCAGGATCTATGTTGTTTGCTACATAGCCAAGTTTCTTAGCAAGATCATCTGAATAGCAAACAGCCTAGAGCCTGATCAGACAGGACGTTCCGTGGCAGTTGATCTGGCTCTATGTTCTTTGCAAATACTGTTTGAACGGTATCCAGAATGAAATGGGTTAAGAAATGCACGTAATATATAAGAAATTCACAACGTTAGTTTATATCATGATTTGACCAAATAGCATGCCATTATCTGTTTCTAACAAAGTGATGGGCTTGGAAACATTGTTCCTATGGCAACAGTTACGAAATTTTTATACAGTAATGTAACAAGGTTGGAAAATGTGTAATTTTAGTCTTAATTTAAACATTTTCTTCCCATTTTTCTGAAAAATGTCCCATATCTTATATGTAAATATCATATAGAAAAAATATTGTATTTAATTGAAGATATGAACATGACATTGAAATCCATGGACAGGTTGATGTGTGCAAGGTTGTATATAGTATTTTTAGATAAGTTAATTAACTCTTTCAACACCAAGTAACTGACATGGACTGGTCCATGATATTCTTAGACCAATAAATGAATAAGAAAATTACATTCGGCCCAGTTCATTTATCAAGATGGGTAATTTTGTCTAAAATTAGTAATACTACTTGCAAAAAGTGCAGATCCTGATGAGACGGCTCATCACGAGCCGGCTCATCTGGATCTACACTTTTTGTAAGCCTATATAGAGGTCTGTGGTGTTGAAAGGGTTAAGGGTGTTTCCAAATGTGTTGCTTAGATGTACATATAACAAGGTGCTGGGACATCTTGATGTGAAACAGATTTACAATATGTTTTACGTTTATTTATCGTCGCTACCGGTTGCCCATATGAGCGACACCTCATGAAGAAATGAGTCATTTTAGATTTTTGGAGGATAGTGCAATGATACAGAGAGAGATCCATTCCAGAATCTCCTCTGGTTCTTTTACGTGCACTATGTAAAGCATCGACACGAGATCTTGGTTTAACGTCCCATCTGAAAGACTGTTAATTTTATTAGGGTCAGACGGGAGACCGAACCTGCGATCCCTGGATTACCTATCCAGCATGTTACCACTGGACTACAGATCCGTCTGTAGAGATTTACAAACATTGTCCTACCACCCACTTTATATAACCCCATGCCAACGGTACCAGTATCAATTATTAAAATTAAAGACAATGAAGCAATACATTTATTGAGTCACTGCAGCTCGCCATGTCGGTGAGACATATTATTTTGGCATTATCTGTGCGTCCGTCCGGAGCAAATTCTCAGTAGCCAATAGGATTTTAGGAAGCTTAAAAATAAATATCACCATTGTGTGTGTGGTGCATGTGAACTTTCCATGAGGTTGGCTCAGTAACACCAGAGTTATTGCCCTTTAATTGACTAAATCCATACCTGCGATCCAGCTCCAGTTTGTCGCGAATATCAATTAGTTAGATTTGCTTGTTACAATTTTTGGATATGTTTGATTATTGTCGCTGCCTGGTTAATCGCAAACAAGTATTTTCGGTTATTTTATTTATTTGGAGGATAGTGCAAAGATACACAGACGATCCTCCCAATTCCAGAAATATCCTCTGCTTCTTTTACATGCCCGGTGTATAGCACCGATACATTTGAGACCTTGGTTTATAGTCTTCCAGATTGGTTCTTTAACCCTTTCAACACCGCAGACCTCTATATAGGCTTACAAAAAGTGTAGATCCAGATGAGCCGGCTCGTGAGACGAGCCGGCTCATCAGGATCTGCACTTTTTGCAAGTAGACAAAATTACCCATCTTGATAAATGAACTGGTCTGAATGTAATTTTCTTATTCATTTATTGGTCTAAGAATATCATGGACCAGTCCATGTCAGTTACTTGGTGTTGAAAGAGTTAACATGACTGGTATATAGCACCGATACATTTGAGACCTCGGTTTATAGTCCCATCTGGAAGACTTAATATTATTAGGGTCAGAAGTGTTAACATTGGTTATAGGGGCGTGCACTGCTTACGTTTACAGGAAAATAATTATGTACACAACTTCTAACTTAGAAACCAATTATTTAGTGTATTATTTGTGCTCATATTCATAATCAATATAAGGCAATACTCACTTGAATTATTGGCACTTGTTAAGTATATACTTCAGTGTTTGTATGCAACTCAATTATAAGCACTTGTTAAGTATCGTATTTGTTCTAATAAATACCCACAAACATTCGTTCTTGTTAAGTATCGTATTGTTCTAATAAATGCCCACAAACATTCGTTCTTGTTAAGTATCGTATTTGTTCTAATAAATGCCCACAAACATTCGTTCTTGTTAAGTATCGTATTTGTTCTAATAAATGCCCACAAACATTCGTTCACGGTGGTGGACTTAAAATACCTTGGAAATTAGGAAAGTCGTTTAAAATTTACATCTAGTTTGTCCAAATTGGGGACGGAGGTGGGCCAGTTGTAACGAGGCTATATTATTTCTGATTTTTTAGTGGAAACTAGAGATTTAGATGCTGAAATTTGTTTGTTTTTTATTTAAATTTATTTAACGTTGCTACTGGTTGCCTTTTTGAGCGACAGGCAGTTTACCTAACAACACCTTTCGTGGGCAGGCTCCAGCGGTTAACCAGTACTTGGTGCACCAACCTCTGTAAGAAACTGCCAACTTTTGCATATAAAGAGACACGGTCCGAGCAGGGCTCAATCCCGTGACCATCAGTGATGATGGAAGGTGGGAGTTTCTAATAGCTAATGGTTTATTAGAATAATTATGGTATATATTTCTTTGTTTCCTTGCAGCTGCAAGCTGTGGTGATGTGTAAAGCTACTTAAATGTGTAATAGTTCTATGTGGTAGTGAAACAAAGTAATTAAAGTCATAGACTAAGATATTCTGTGGAGTGGATTTCACTACTCCGTTTGTGGCGTTTGTGGATTTCACTACTCCGTTTGTGGATTTCACTACTCTGTGTATTTCACTACTCTACTCTGTGGATTTCACTACTCTGTTTGTGGATTTCACTACTACAGAATGGATTTCACTATTACGGAGTGGATTTCACTACTCTGTTTGTGGATTTCACTACTACGGAGTGGATTTCACTACTCTGTTTGTGGATTTCACTACTACGGAGTGGATTTCACTACTCTGTTTGTGAATTTCACTATTCTGTTTGTGGATTTCACTACTACGGAGTGGATTTCACTAGAAATTTGTAATTATTCTCCGCTCAAGCCATTCTTAAGATCTGTCGACATATGAACTTGGTTTTGTGACATCAATATTTGTAAATTACTAGTGTATGCATAAATTCAATATATATTTGCATGTTCAGGAGTTGGTTTAATGTATAGTTGTATTAAAGTTTAGTCATTCTTTTATCTTTGTTAATTGAGTATTTATCCTTATTGCATGTCTGGCTTGTATTTATTAGTTATTGTAATGTTAATGTAAGATATTTATTTCATCTTCAGTTGCTTGTTATTGTTTTAAGTGTTTAACTATTGGTGTATAGAGAGCTATTAGTGTATTAAGTAGCTCATCATGCATAAAGTGAACCCTTTCTCACATAGAATATTTAGACTAATATGGTTACGGGAGCGGGAGGTCGAGGGTTCGAACCTCGTTAGGAGGTCAAGGGTTCGAACTTCGTTAGGGGTTCATTCTGATATGGTTAGCCGCCAGCTAGTAAATAATGGTTACCGATTGCCTATCAGCCAGGCGCCGATCCTTCAAGGATTGGATTCAGGAGGTACCGATGTTCATAAGAGGTATCACATCAGTCAGAAATGTCTGGCCCTTTCAATAGGGCTGACACTATAAGTCAGAAATGGCTGGCCCTTTCAATAGGGCTGACACTATAAGTCAGAAATGGCTGGCCCTTTCAATAGGGCTGACACTATAAGTCAGAAATGGCTGGCCCTTTCAATAGGGGTGACACTATAAGTCGGAAATGGCTGGCCCTTTCAATAGGGGTGACACTATAAGTCGGAAATGGCTGGCCTTTTCAATAGGGGTGTCACTATAAGTCAGACTGGCCCTTTCAATAGGGGTGACACTATAAGTCGGAAATGTCTGGCCCTTTCAATAGGGGTGACACTATAAGTCGGAAATGGCTGGCCCTTTCAATAGGGGTGTCACTATAAGTCGGAAATGGCTGGCCCTTTCAATAGGGGTGACACTGTTCGTGTGAACCCTATCATAATTGTACCTGTACATTACTTCTAGGTAACATTATTTATGGTATATACATGTGTATATAAACATTATGCATCAGTCATTTATAGGCACGGCCCCATGTCCCTGAATGGCTAGGAAATTCTAGGCCCCCTCCCATGTCCCTGAATGGCTAGGAAATTCTAGGCCCCCTCCCATGTCCCTGAATGGCTAGGAAATTCTAGGCCCCCTCCCATGTCCCTGAATGGCTAGGAAATTCTAGGCCCCCTCCCATGTCCCTGAATGGCTAGGTAATTCTAGGCCCCCTCCCATGTCCCTGAATGGCTAG
>CM026387.1:31329527-31381955 GCA_014843695.1 Archivesica marissinica
CCCTCCCATGTCCCTGAATGGCTAGGAAATTCTAGGCCCCCTCCCATGTCCCTGAATGGCTAGGAAATTCTAGGCCCCCTCCCATGTCCCTGAATGGCTAGGAAATTCTAGGCCCCCTCCCATGTCCCTGAATGGCTAGGAAATTCTAGGCCCCCTCCCATGTCCCTGAATGGCTAGGTAATTCTAGGCCCCCTCATTGTCCAATGGCTGAAATTCTAGGCTGTGGGTGAACGATCAGAGATGGCCGCCCTTAGCCCTTGTCCCTGAATGTCAGAGGAAATTCTAGGCCCCCCTTGTCCCCTGAATGGCTAAAAATCTATACCCCTCCCTTGTCCCCTGAATGGCTAGAAATTCTAGGGCCCCCTCCCTTCCCCTGAATGGCTAATGACAGGAATTGCGGCAAAGCAAGTGCCCCTAGGACTTCTAGTACCCTCCCTTGTCTGAATGCTAGGACATTCGGGCCCCATGTCCCTGAGTCAGGAAATTCTCCCCCTGAATGTCTAGGAAATTCTAGGCCCCCTTCCTTGTCCCGCGAATGGCTAGGAAGGAATGTCCCTAGGGGAAAGGCTAGGAAATTCGGCCCCTTTTGTCCCTGAATGTCTAGAACTTTTAATAGGCCCGCCCTCCCTGTCCCTGCTGGCTAGGAAATTCTAGCCCCCTCCCTTGTCCCTGAATGGCTGGAGGAAATTCTAGGCCCCCCTTGTGTCGAAGGGCTAGAATCTCGCCTGGTCCCCCCTTGTCTGAATGTGGCTAGAAAATTCTAGGTCCCTTCCTTGTCCCCTGAATGTAGGAAATTCTAGGCCCCTTCCTTGTCCCTGAATGGCTAACATTCTAGCCCCCTCCCTTGTAGAGCAGAGATCTAGGCCCCCGGATGGCCCCTGTGGTGGACATTGAAGGGGAAAAAGGCCCCACCCTTGGGGCTAGGAAATTCTAGGGCCCCCTGTTGTCCCTGAAGGAATAGGAAATTTCCTAGGTCCCCTACTGACTAGAGATAGGGGTTCGGGGCCTTGGGCCGTACAGATGACATTCCCTGCTGGGAATAGGAACGGGGTGGGGGGGGGGACAATTGGCTAGTAATAGCCGACTGACAGAGATTCAGCCTCACATGGAGGAATGTGTAACAACGCGAGCATGTATTAGGGACACACTGTATGAGACAAAGGAGAGGGGTAAACGTGGGGGGGGGGGTGGGCAATTGGCTAGTAATAGCCGACAGACAAGAGATCATCATTCAATGAGTTAATTTCAGGCCTGCCATTTGACCGGCATTGCGCTACATTGATTGCCAACATTGACATTGGCTTACCGGTGTCACATGACACCGGTATTAGGGTCGAAATCGAGCATTCCAAGAAAATGCAGGTAAAACAAATATGCTATTTTATTTTTAGTGGCTTTTCTGCGAATACATGGGTGCACTTTTCACAGGTTTACAGTACAGCAGTGTTTAGTACACACTGTCATGCAAAATAGTTTTTATACCCCTAGATTTATTAATGGCTTTTATGCAAGAAAAACTTATGGTTTATTGTTCGCCACGCACTAAGTTTTGTCATTTTGAAATGGTTTCGCCGCTCGCTAACTTTTGTGATGTAAAAATCTTGAGCATCGACACACTTCAATTATGGGAGACCCGTAGTTTTGATGCAAAACCAGACGTTTCCATAATACATCACTAGCTGTCCAGCGGTACACGCACGATATGCTAGAGTGTTCCTCGCTGTACAGCTAAAACAATGTCATAGCTACATGTATGTTGTGCAGATTTGCTAGATTTTGAAGCTAAAACAATTCCATTGCTATGTTTTGCAGATTTGCTAGATTTTGAAGCTAAAACAATTCCATTGCTATGTTTTGCAGATTTGCTAGATTTTGAAGCTAAAACAATTCCATAGCTATGTTTTGCGGATTTGCTAGATTTTGAAGCTAAAACAATTCCATTGCTATGTTTTGTAGATTTGCTAGATTTTGAAGCTAAAATAATTCCATTGCTATGTTGTGAAGATTTGCTAGATTTTTAAACTAAAACAATTCCATTGCTATGTTGTGCAGATTTGTTAGATTTTTAAGCTAAAACAATTCCATAGCTATGTTTTGCAGATTTGCTAGATTTTGAAGCTAAAACAATTCCATTGCTATGTTTTGCAGATTTGCTAGATTTTGAAGCTAAAACAATTGCATAGCTATGTTTTGCAGATTTGCTAGATTTTGAAACTAAAACAATTCCATTGCTACCTGGTATGTTTTGCAGATTTGCTACATTTTGTTTATGGTAGATATAAAAAGTAAAGAGAATTAAGTTTTAATATAGACTTGGTTAACAATATGCCAACAAGGCTGCTACCCAGAAATAAAGTCGACATTATCCCTATATACGTAATTAACATTCTTTTTATGATTAATAAACTTCAAGCCGTATTTCGGGTTGAACTATTTTTCTATACATTGTACCAACATTGTGAGATATATTCCTATTCAAAAACCAAAATGCACGACTGTATATATGCTAGTGTTCCGTTTTAAGACTGACCTAGTCAAAATTATATTATATATTTTTCACATTTTCAAGTACATTAAAAACAGGCGAACATGCGTAAGTTTTATTTTGACAGTTCCTGAAAATGAAAATTATATAAATGCAAAAAATGTAATAAAAGCTGGATCATAAGAGGGACACAGACATTGGTCATTCACAAGAAAGCAGACATTATTGAAATGCCAACAGATATTGATTGTAGCTGATGTTCATAGTAGGCAATAGTCACCTGAGACCATATAGCGGAAAACATTCTCCCCCTAGCATGGTGCGTAATCATTATTTAGGCCTAGCTACGTGCCTGAAAAATGTTACAAAGGATGGATTTCTTTACTGCAAAACTGGTTTAATACTGATTTTGTAACGCATACAATTGTATGATAGAGCAACTTATTTAGGAATTGTGAAAATCAGTTTGACCAGGGAATATACCTTTATAGCAGGCATCAGTCAGAATAATTCTCATTTTGTGCCCATGAGTGTCATATAATAAGTGATAAGAATGTACAGGTCGTAGTAACTAGAAATGAAAATCCATTTATATATTGGGCTATACCTTGACATGTAGAGTTCTTATTATACTCAGCCCCTCATATTGATTACAGAAACTTGATATTTTATCCATAAAGCACCAAAAGCCTTATACATCTTTCCTAGATCAGTAGCTGTGTTAGCTGCACTTGAAGAGAAAGACGATTTCTGATGTGTGTTCTACGTTTATTTATCGCCGCTACCGGTTGCCCATATGAGCGACGCCTCCTGAAGAGATTAGTCATTTTAGATATTTGGAGGATAGTGCAATGATACAGAGAGAGACCCATTCCAGAGTCTCCTCTGGTTCTTTTACGTGCACGGTGTAAAGCACTGACACGAGACCTCGGTTTAACGTCCCATCTGAAAGACTGTTAATTTTATTAGGGTCAGACGGGGGATCGAACCTGCGATCCCTGGATTACCAGTCCAGCGTGTTACCACTGGACTACATATCCGTCTGCGATGATTTCTGATGGATTGCAGTGTTATTTATAAATGTACCAGGCCCCGAGGTTATAAAACTTTTCTCAGATCTCAAGCGATCTGATTGGTTGATTCTGAGTGTTACTGTCAGCTGAACCAATCAGACGATTGAGACACGAGTTTTGGGATTGGAGAAGTTTTATAACCTCCAGGCCTGGAACGTATATATTTTGAATGTGCATTATTAACCCATTTCATTCTGGATACATTTAACCGCTTTTGCAAACAACATAGATCCAGATCAGCCGCAACCTAACACTGCATGCTGATCAGGATCTATGTTGTTTGCTACATAGCCAAGTGTGTTAGCAAGATCATCTGAATAGCAAACAGCATAGAGCCTGATCAGACGGCACGTTCCATGACAGCTGATCTAGCTGTAATGTTCTTTGCAAATACTGTTTGAACGGTATCCAGAATCAAATGGGTTAATAAATTGCTGAAACTGAAAGTATAAACTTTGAAGCATGACTGAAACATTTAAGTAGAAAAACTAGGAAGATGCATAGATCATAAGTGCTTGAGAATCACTTTTGATAATGTTATACTATACCACAGGCGTTTGAGGTCCTCACAATGAATATTGAAAGTAATATTATCACAAGTAGATCTAGCATGAGTAATAATAAAGGCTTTCTGTGTTCCTGAGTGAAATATTCTTAAAACACAATAGAAACGCAACCATATACATAAGAATATTTAATAATCAACATTGAATTTCAACGCATATAGTTATTAATTTCATTAAGCCAATCTATGCACTAGACAATCGCCTAAAATAACACATTTCTCACAGTTTCATGTAATAATTCGCAGTTAAAGTGTATCGCTAGAAAAATATTTGCAATATAAGAGTATGTACATAGAAAATAAAATTCTAAAATGTTGCTTTTTTAATGTGGTCAAGTATATTATATATTATTACTTAGATATAAATGTTAGCCTATTTGTTGCCGTTGTTTGCCTACCACAATCCTGTCTACCACCCAGGTTGACACGCTGTGTTTTCCAGTCTGACATTACGTTTGCTGGTTTGATACTGTCACAAGCCTGTATCGCAACTAGTTCCTGAGAAAATAACGCATGCGCACTTGATGCGAGTTTGTTTACTTCCCGTAGCGTCTCAGCGTGACAAATTTTACAGATAACAGATGTTTGTAGATTCCTGGTAATATTACGCTAAATGGCGTTAGAATGACACCCTAAAGACGATGTCATAAACATTGGCAGCCTGAGTTAGAAAACGTTTGCGTTGACAAGATTTCAAACTGCAGCGGCTAGGAACCACAAGCGTAAAAAAGTGACAAAATAATACATGTTCCACTTCCTTCAGTAAAATAACACATCTTATATTTCATTGGAAAGCATTCAATAAATTTTTCAAACCATACTTTTATTTTAAAAATCAATAAGCTGCAAACTCCTGTGAGTAATTGCATTGTAATACCATTAGTAGTGTTACAAGAAATAACACAATAACACAACAGAAACTAAAACAGCCAACTCGTACAAGACAAGATCTGATCAACCAATCACAATCATTGTAACATAAATGTTGTTGATTTGTTTTCATGTTTTTGTTGAACCATGGACCACTGTGTTACCTCGGCATTGAAATAAAATATTATAGAAAGTTATATTTCCACATTTTGTCTTCTTTGGTGTTGGAGTTGTTTTTGGTGAAGGATTATGTAACTTGTTTTTTTTGTGATTTAAAGTTTTTTGTTTCTCATTAATGTTGGAAATTAATTAAAATAGTATCTTGCAGCTTTAGTACACCCAGGGATGGGCTAATTGGGACATTTCATATATGAGTGCGACGTGATGTCCCACGATGTTCGTACCCATGGCAGGTGACCAAGTGGTTACGGTCGTTGACTTCAAATCACTTGCCTCTCATTGCTGTATGTTCGAATCTCACTTGGGGTGTCGAATCATTTCATGTGTGGAAGCTATCCAGCTGGCTTGTGGGAGGTCAGTGGTAATACCCGGGTGCCAGTCCGTGCCTGCAATACTGCTCGGACGGCACCTGGGTCTTCCTCCACCAATAACTGGAGTCGCCGTATGACCTACGCTGTTGGTGTGACTTTAAATCCCAAAATAACAAACATCATACAGTCTGTATATGACGCGGTATTGTTTTTAAAAACGGATTCTGTGGCACCAGTGATCAATGGTAGATTGCCGGGGTTGAGATCGAGGAGACCCGGAATCTATACAGAATGTGCCTGCCACCACAACCCCCTCCAATAAAAGTGTGGCTCTGAATAGCTTCGTTTTCATACCTCCATCCCCGCTGTCCCTATGGTTGGGGAAAGATCTGTACTACACTGTTTTTACGTTTATTTATCATCGCTACCAGTTGCCCATATGAGTGACGCCTCCTGAAGAGATTAGTCATTTTAAATTTTGGAGGATAGTGCATGATACAGACAGAGACCCATTCCAGCATCTCCTCTGGTTCTTTCACGTGCACAGTGTAAAGCACCGACACGAGAGCTCGGTTTAACGTCCCATCTGAAAGACTGTTCATTTTATTAGGGTCAGACGGGGGATGGAACCTGTGATCCCTGGGTTACCAGTCCAGCGTGTTACCACTGGACTACAGATCCGTCTACTCTGCTACTAATGTAAAAGCCTATATATATATTTCTATCTTGTCCCCGATATTTGTTTCTTATCTCGTGATTTTCACTATATGCAAACACTTCCTCGATATCGGATTACATGCAGTGAAGTGAATTTTGTAGTGTCATTACAGTAACTGTGGCGAAAATGAATGTTCATGAAACTGCCCAAGCAGGTTTTAAACAGGTACAGTAGATTCTATGCATGTTAAAATATGATATAGTAGTGGTATATATTGTGATTGTAATTATAATGTTATATTTCGGGTTTTACGCGTGTATCAGCACCATTTTGGGCTATATCTCCGGCGGGCAGTTTACCTAACAACACATTTCCTGGGCAGGCTCCAGCGGTTAACCAGTACTTGGATGCACCAACCTCCGTAGGAAACTGCCAACTTGTTCATATAAATGAGAGGCATTAATGGAACATACATACATAAATCGTCATCAGGAATAGCTCAGAAAATGAGTCCTCCAGGGGGATGGTAAAACCTTGTGAACACTACAGAGATTATGGTATTGCCCCAGCAGTAATGAAGCTTGTGAACACTACGGAGATTATGGTATTGCCCCAGCAGTAATGAAGCTTGTGAACACTACAGAGATTATGGTATTGCCCCAGCAGTAATGAAGCTTGTGAACAGTACAGAGATTATGGTATTGTCCCAGCAGTAATGAAGCTTGTGAACACTACAGAGATTATGGTATTGCCCCAGCAGTAATGAAGCTTGTGAACAGTACAGAGATTATGGTATTGCCCCAGCAGTAATGAAGCTGGTTAACACTACGGATATTATCGTATTGCCCCAGCAGTAATGAAGCTGGTGAACACTACAGAGATTATGGTATTGCCCCAGCAGTAATGAACCTTGTGAACACTACAGAGATTATGGTATTGCCCCAGCAGTAATGAAGCTTGTGAACACTACGGAGTTTATGGTATTGCCCCAGCAGTAATGAAGCTTGTGAACACTACAGAGATTATGGTATTGCCCCAGCAGTAATGAAGCTTGTGAACATTACGGAGTTTATGGTATTGCCCCAGCAGTAATGAAGCTTGTGAACACTACGGAGATTATGGTATTGCCCCAGCAGTAATGAAGCTTGTGAACACTACAGAGATTATGGTATTGCCCCAGCAATAATGAAGCTTGTGACCACTACAGAGATTATGGTATTGTCCCAGCAGTAATGAACCATGTGAACACTACGGAGATTATGGTATTGCCCCAGCAGTAATGAACCTTGTGAACACTATAGAGATTATGGTATTGCCCCAGCAGTAATGAACCTTGTGAACACTACAGAGATTATGGTATTGCCCCAGCAGTAATGAAGCTTGTGAACACTACATAGATTATGGTATTGCCCCAGCAGTAATGAAGCTTGTGAACACTACAGAGATTATGGTATTGCCCCAGCAGTAATGAAGCTTGTGAACACTACAGAGATTATGGTATTGCCCCAGCAGTAATGAAGCTTGTGAACACTACAGAGATTATGGTATTGCCCCAGCAGTAATGAACCTTGTGAACACTACAGAGATTATGGTATTGCCCCAGCAGTTATGAAGCTTGATGAACACTACAGAGATTATTGTATTGCCCCAGCAGTATGAAGCTTGTGAACACTACAGAGATTATGATATTGCCCCAGCAGTATTGAAGCTTGTGAACACTACGGAGATTATGGTATTGCCCCAGCAGTAATAAACCGTGTGAACACTACAGAGATTATGGTATTGCCCCAGCAGTAATGAACCTTGTGAACACTACGGAGATTATGGTATTGCCCCAGCAGTAATGAACCTTGTGAACACTACAGAGATTATTGTATTGCCCCAGCAGTAATGAAGCTTGTGAACACTACAGAGATTATGGTATTGCCCCAGCAGTAATGAAGCTTGTGAACACTACAGAGATTATGGTATTGCCCCAGCAGTAATGAAGCTTGTGAACAGTACAGAGATTATGGTATTGCCCCAGCAGTAATGAAGCTGGTTAACACTACGGATATTATCGTATTGCCCCAGCAGTAATGAAGCTGGTGAACACTACAGAGATTATGGTATTGCCCCAGCAGTAATGAACCTTGTGAACACTACAGAGATTATGGTATTGCCCCAGCAGTAATGAAGCTTGTGAACACTACGGAGTTTATGGTATTGCCCCAGCAGTAATGAAGCTTGTGAACACTACAGAGATTATGGTATTGCCCCAGCAGTAATGAAGCTTGTGAACATTACGGAGTTTATGGTATTGCCCCAGCAGTAATGAAGCTTGTGAACACTACGGAGATTATGGTATTGCCCCAGCAGTAATGAAGCTTGTGAACACTACAGAGATTATGGTATTGCCCCAGCAATAATGAAGCTTGTGACCACTACAGAGATTATGGTATTGTCCCAGTAGTAATGAACCATGTGAACACTACGGAGATTATGGTATTGCCCCAGCAGTAATGAACCTTGTGAACACTACAGAGATTATGGTATTGCCCCAGCAGTAATGAAGCTTGTGAACACTACAGAGATTATGGTATTGCCCCAGCAGTAATGAAGCTTGTGAACACTACAGAGATTATGGTATTGCCCCAGCAGTAATGAAGCTTGTGAACACTACAGAGATTATGGTATTGCCCCAGCAGTAATGAAGCTTGTGAACACTACAGAGATTATGGTATTGCCCCAGCAGTAATGAAGCTTGTGAACACTACAGAGATTATGGTATTGCCCCAGCAGTAATGAAGCTTGTGAACACTACAGAGATTATGGTATTGCCCCAGCAGTAATGAAGCTTGTGAACACTACAGAGATTATGGTATTGCCCCAGCAGTAATGAAGCTTGTGAACACTACAGAGATTATGGTATTGCCCCAGCAGTAATGAAGCTTGTGAACACTACAGAGATTATGGTATTGCCCCAGCAGTAATGAAGCTTGTGAACACTACAGAGATTATGATATTGCCCCAGCAGTATTGAAGCTTGTGAACACTACGGAGATTATGGTATTGCCCCAGCAGTAATAAACCGTGTGAACACTACAGAGATTATGGTATTGCCCCAGCAGTAATGAACCTTGTGAACACTACAGAGATTATGGTATTGCCCCAGCAGTAATGAAGCTTGTGAACACTACAGAGATTATGGTATTGCCCCAGCAGTAATGAACCTTGTGAACACTACAGAGATTATGGTATTGCCCCAGCAGTAATGAACCATGTGAACACTACGGAGATTATGGTATTGCCCCAGTAGTAATGAATCTTGTGAACACTACGGAGATTATGGTATTGCCCCAGCAGTAATGAAGCTTGATGAACTCTTTCAGGAGTTCAAACATGAGGCATATGAGGGTAAAACACCAGAGCAAATCTTTGAGCTAGATTTTGCTTCATCGAACTCTGGCATGATTGTTCCTAGACAGCGGACTTTCTAGAGTCAAAAGTGGCACTAGAGCCAGCCGGGCTGGGCCCTCTTTATTGTGATACCGGTCCTTCACTCCTGATTAAAGGTAATAAAACCACTTGTTTTATAACGTTGAACGTTATCCCTCGTTATTTGTAGCCTCTTTCGGAAGTGTTCGCATAAACTATGTGTTTTCTTTCGTTCAGGGAAACCATTATGACCAGAGCCGACCTTCATATTCCGATGAACTGGTAGCTCATGTGATAGAGCGGTTACACAGAGGTCAACATGACGGTAAATCTAGAATCTACCATCTCGCGAATATAATTAACTTCCAAGCAATTTAAAGACCGTTTAAGACTATTTAACCCTTTCCTTCATAGAAGCATCTCTTGACGCCATTACCAATACGACCTATATTAACAATGTAGTAGCCAAACCAATGTTCATAATAAAGGCCAGAATCTCGTATAGTCCCAGTAATATATCTATGGAGGTGGGATAGATATGTCGACTACTTATCCACTGCACGATAGCTAAATGGTTGTCATTTGTATGGAGATATAATAGTATATTAGCCTAAATCTCATGTAGTCCCAGTAATATCTATGGAGGTGGGATAGATATGTCAACTACTTATCTACTGCACGATAGCTAAATGGTTGTCATTTGTATGTAGATATAATAGTATATTAGCCTAAATCTCTATGAAGGAAATAGTTAATGCCCTTATGCCAAAATTGTAGTCATGTTTTAACCCGTAACATACTAATCGAAACTAAAGTTGCTTTTGCAACCAGCAACTTAATTGCACAGTTTCCTATCATAAAAACATTTCAGCCTAAAATTTAAAAAATAACAAGTTCTTAAAACAGAACAGAAATATTGCTTAAGAAGTGCTGGAAAATCCTAAATTTGAAGGTGAAGTTGACCTTGGTGTGGCTATCAGCTCAGATTGTAAACCAATAAAACAGTGGATAAGTCGTTAAGAAAGCGCTATGTACAGTACAGCACCTTAGACTATTGCGTAGAATATTCAAATATATTGACATGGAAAGTTTTAAAGTTGTGTATCCAACTTATGCAAGACTATTAACCCATTCAACACCAAGTAACTCACATGGACTGGTCCATGATATTCATAAACCAATAAATGAATCAGAAAATCACATTTGGACAAGTTCATTTATCAAAATGGGTAATTATGTCTAAATATAGTCATATCACTGGCAAAAAGTGCAGATCCTGATGAGACGGCTCGTCACGAGCCGGCTCATCTGGATCTACACTTTTTGTAAGCCTATTTAGAGGTCTGTGGTGTTGAAAGGGTTAATGAAATATTCCGTACAATCATGGAATCTTTATTACTCAAATGATATAAACTGTTTGGAAAGAGTTCAGAAATATGCTACTCGTCTTGTTCCAGAATTAAGAAACTTGTACAGTTTGAAACAGCGGCGCTCAAGAGAGGACTTAATTGAAACATTCAAAAATTCTATTAGGAACAAATAAACTCTGATAACTATTTCAAAAGATCAAATATCTCGGCAACGAGAGGAAATTCCATGAAATTTAATAAACCAATTCTCGACAAAGAACTACTGTTACGTCAAAACTATTTCAGCAGAATAACGCCGAAACAAAATATGAAAATCACATTTCAAATATAGCAGCTACGGGAATTTGAATATTGTTCAAAATGGCTGCCATTATGAATATTTATGGGTAAGTATGATGTCATAACTACATAAAAATCGACTTCCTGTTAGTCAAAATAATGGAAATGTAATAATGCAACAGACACACACATAATTAAACTTGTTAAATAAGACAGACGGATCTGTAGTCCAGTGGTAACACGCTGGACTGATAATCCAGGGATCGCAGGTTCCATCTCCCGTCTGACCATAATAACAATTAACAGTCTTTCAGATGGGACGTTAAACCGAGGTCTCATGTCGGTGCTTTACACCGTGCACGTAAACGAACCAGAGGAGATTCTGGAATGGGTCTCTGTCTGTATCATGCACTATCCTCCAACAATCTAAAATAACTAATCTCTTCAGGAGGCGTCGCTCATATGGGCAACCGGTAGCGACGATAAATAAACGTAAAACACACAAATTGTTAAATAATATATATGTAGCTACACAAGCAACTTTTACTAAAAATGAGAAATTAAATATTTGTGCAAATAACATGACTTTTTAAAAAATAGAATGATAGTCACTTGGCTAACCTTGGGCAACCTTGTATGTGAAATGATCGGATAACGAATGTTTAATAATTTTCCTAGAAACTAGGGCTTGTCATTTCATTCAAATCGTCCCATCGTGTACTATGAAACCCCCTCTAAACCGAAAACCCATCCAAACTGAACTTTACCTCTGTTCCAGTGGCCGTTTAGTTTAGAGGGGTTTCACTGTACCTACCCGGGTTCTCTGTTGCAGGTGTAAGATATGATATATTGGAGCTGGGAGCCGGCACAGGCAAGTTTACAAGAAAATTGGTGGAGAATCTGCAAAATGTACAAGTGAGTTTACAACAGTTTACATTCAGTCGAAAACAGAGGGCAGCCAAACTTTGCAATAGCGAATTGTTCGCAAACACAACAATTATTAGGGAATTCTCCACAATTGCACACTTATTAATATAAGGAATTCTACACAATTGTGCAATTACTAGGGAATTCTACACAATTGCACAATTATTAGAAAATTCTACACAATTGTACAATTATTAGAAAATTCTACACAATTGTACAATTATTAGGGAATTCTACACAATTGCACAATTATTAGAAAATTCTACACAATTGCACAATTATTAGAAAATTCTACACAATTGTACAATTATTAATATAAGGAATTCTACACAATTGCACAATTATTAGGGAATTCTACACAATTGCACAATTATTAGGGAATTCTACACAATTGCACAATTATTAGGGAATTCTACACAATTGCACAATTATTAGAAAATTCTACACAATTGTACAATTATTAATATAAGGAATTCTACACAATTGCACAATTATTAGGGAATTCTACACAATTGCACAATTATTAGGGAATTTTCCACAAATGTACAATTATTAGGAAATTCTCCACAAGTGTACAATTATTAATATTAGGGAATTCTACACAATTGCACAATTATTAGGGAATTTTCCACAAGTGTACAATTATTAATATTAGGAATTCTACACAATTGTACAATTATTAGGAATTCTACACAATTGTACAATTACTAGGGAATTCTCCACAATTGCATAATTACTAGGGAATTCTCCACAATTGCATAATTACTAGGGAATTATCCACAACATGCCTCTATATTTCTCAGTGGGTTGCATCAGGATTGGGTGTGTCCTAATAAAGGAACATACATACATAAAAGAAAGGGACCTGCCAGTCATAATCAGAATTTGATTGGTCGGCAGTATAACGTGGACATAGGAACTAAATAATTATTCTGACTACATAACTAATACCATTTCATCACAACTACATAATTATTAGGGAATTGTCCAGAACTACATAATTATTAGGGAATTGTCCAGAACTACATAATTATTAGGGAATTGTCCAGAACTGTATATTTAATATGGAATTGACCAGAACTGTATACTTACATTGTAATAAGGAATTGTCCAGAATGTGTTTAAATATGTTGTAACTGACAATTGATCCAACATACCAAAACTGTTTAAAGGCAGTGATCTTTCATACAATACGGTCATTGATGTACTTTTTATAGGAGATTCGATGTTTAGTTACTGAACCAGCGGAGGGGTTTCTAGAAGTGCTACGACATCAGTCACCTGACCTAGAAACACTTGTGTGCTCAGCAACAACTATACCACTCCCGGAACTGTCTGTCCAAGTGAGCAAATCAATCTTTATACATGTACACTATACCACTCCCGGAAATGTCTGTCCAGGTGAGCAAGTCAATCTTTATACATGTACACTATACCACTCCCGGAAATGTATGTCCAGGTGAGCAAATCAATCTTTATACATGTACACTATACCACTCCCGGAAATGTCTGTCCAGGTGAGCAAGTCAATCTTTATACATGTACACTATACATGTACCACTCCCCGGAAGTGTCTGTCCAGGTGAGCAAGTCAATCTATATACATGTACACTATACCACTCCCGGAAGTGTATGTCTAGGTGTGCAAGTCAATCTTTATACATGTACACTATACCACTCCCGGAAGTGTCTGTCCAGGTGAGCAAATCAATCTGTATACATGTACACTATACATGTACCACTCCCCAGAAGTGTCTGTCCAGGTGAGCAAGTCAATCTTTATACATGTACACTATACCACTCCCGGAAGTGTATGTCTAGGTGTGCAAGTCAATCTTTATACATGTACACTATACCACTCCAGGAAATGTATGTCCAGGTGTACAAGTCAATCTTTATACATGTACACTATACCACTCCAGGAAGTGTCTGTCCAGGTGAGCAAGTCAATCTTTATACATGTACACTATACCACTCCCGGAAGTGTATGTCTAGGTGTGCAAGTCAATCTTTATACATGTACACTCTACCACTCCCGGAACTGTCTGTCCAGGTGAGCAAATCAATCTTTATACATGTACACTATACCACTCCCGGAAATGTCTGTCCAGGTGAGCAAGTCAATCTTTATACATGTACACTATACATGTACCACTCCCCGGAAGTGTCTGTCCAGGTGAGCAAGTCAATCTTTATACATGTACACTATACCACTCCCCGGAAGTTTCTGTCCAGGTGAGCAAGTCAATCTATATACATGTACACTATACCACTCCCGGAAGTGTATGTCTAGGTGTGCAAGTCAATCTTTATACATGTACACTATACCACTCCCGGAAGTGTCTGTCCAGGTGAGCAAATCAATCTGTATGCATGTACACTATACATGTACCACTCCCCGGAAGTGTCTGTCCAGGTGAGCAAGTCAATCTATATACATGTACACTATACCACTCCCGGAAGTGTATGTCTAGGTGTGCAAGTCAATCTTTATACATGTACACTATACCACTCCCGGAAGTGTCTGTCCAGGTGAGCAAATCAATCTGTATACATGTACACTATACATGTACCACTCCCCAGAAGTGTCTGTCCAGGTGAGCAAGTCAATCTTTATACATGTACACTATACCACTCCCGGAAGTGTATGTCTAGGTGTGCAAGTCAATCTTTATACATGTACACTATACCACTCCAGGAAATGTATGTCCAGGTGAGCAAGTCAATCTTTATACATGTACACTATACCACTCCAGGAAGTGTCTGTCCAGGTGAGCAAGTCAATCTTTATACATGTACACTATACCACTCCCGGAAGTGTATGTCTAGGTGTGCAAGTCAATCTTTATACATGTACACTCTACCACTCCCGGAACTGTCTGTCCAGGTGAGCAAATCAATCTTTATACATGTACACTATACCACTCCCCGGAAGTGTCTGTCCAGGTGAGCAAGTCAATCTTTATACATGTACACTATACCACTCCCGGAAGTGTATGTCTAGGTGTGCAAGTCAATCTTTATACATGTACACTATACCACTCCCGGAAGTGTCTGTCCAGGTGAGCAAGTCAATCTTTATACATGTACACTATACCACTCCCGGAAGTGTCTGTCCAGGTGAGCAAGTCAATCTTTATACATGTACACTATACCACTCCCGGAAGTGTATGTCTAGGTGTGCAAGTCAATCTTTATACATGTACACTCTACCACTCCCGGAACTGTCTGTCCAGGTGAGCAAATCAATCTTTATACATGTACACTATACCACTCCCGGAAATGTCTGTCCAGGTGAGCAAGTCAATCTTTATACATGTACACTATACATGTACCACTCCCCGGAAGTGTCTGTCCAGGTGAGCAAGTCAATCTATATACATGTACACTATACCACTCCCGGAAGTGTATGTCTAGGTGTGCAAGTCAATCTTTATACATGTACACTATACCACTCCCGGAAGTGTCTGTCCAGGTGAGCAAATCAATCTGTATACATGTACACTATACATGTACCACTCCCCGGAAGTGTCTGTCCAGGTGAGCAAGTCAATCTTTATACATGTACACTATACCACTCCAGGAAATGTATGTCCAGGTGTGCAATCAATCTTTATACATGTACACTATAATACCACTCCCGGAAGTGTCTGTCCAGGTGAGCAAGTCAATCTTTATACATGTACACTATACCACTCCAGGAAGTGTCTGTCCAGGTGAGCAAGTCAATCTTTATACATGTACACTATACCACTCCCGGAAGTGTCTGTCCAGGTGAGCAAGTCAATCTTTATACATGTACACTATACCACTCCCGGAAGTGTCTGTCCAGGTGAGCAAGTCAATCTTTATACATGTACACTATACCACTCCCGGAAGTGTCTGTCCAGGTGAGCAAGTCAATCTTTATACATGTACACTATACCACTCCCGGAAGTGTATGTCCAGGTGAGCAAGTCAATCTGTATACATGTACACTATACCACTCCCGGAAGTGTATGTCCAGGTGAGCAAGTCAATCTTTATACATGTACACTAACATACCACTCCCGGAAGTGTCTGTCCAGGTGATGCAAGTCAATCTTTATACATGTACACTATACCACTCCAGGAAGTGTCTGTCCAGGTGATGCAAGTCAATCTTTATACATGTACACTCTACCACTCCCGGAAATGTATGTCCAGGTGTGCAAGTCAATCTTTATACATGTACACTATGCCACTCCCGGAAATGTATGTCCAGGTGTGTGTATATACTTCAAATGATTGGACATTGTTCCCAGTACTACCGCCCGTGTACGATACCTCTGCCGAGCAAATATTATAATTATTTAACTCTTTATTAGGCCATTCCAAGCAAGTTTAAAAATACCACCCAGCCACTATCAATAGTGCATACTGTATACAATATATATCATTGATAGTGACGGGGTGTCATTTTTAAATTGCTTAGAATGGCCTAATAAATTGTATGTATATAGTGTCACGCCTCTATAGTGTATCATAGTGTTCTTAAAAATCAAACAAAAAAAAGGTTTTTAGTTTTGTGATCTGTGGTTTACCGTTGTGGATTATGGTTTAATCGAAGGAATAAACACGCCGTTGTCGTCCTTGAATCAGGCACGATTAATAGTAGTAGGATACGGCACGCCTTAAAGCGACACTATATCAGTGAAAACACACATTTCTACAGAATGTATTTTCCTATTATATGGTATAATTTCCCCCCAAATATTTGCCTCAAATACTGAGTAGTTCAACTAATAAACAAACTTCGTATACGCGGTTTTTTGACATAACAAAATAATGTAAACATCCATGCGTAATACAACTTGTATATACTGAATAACACGATTTATGGTACATATTTACCGTTATATCTCACATTTGTACCTATTTATTTGTAGACTATTCTTAGTTAAATTATCTCTAAACGACATTATCTCGCATTTAGTATTGACTCCGATGACAAACAAACGTCAATTGAGGAGCATGGATGACCGTTATATATAATCATACTTTCAATCAATAAAAACACTGTTTATTGATTCAATATTAGTGTTCGAATGTATTCGGAAGAATTTAAACGGGAAAAAATGCATTTTATTTGCTTTTTTGCGATGTAATGTCACTTTAAATACTTCAAATGAAATATAATTAAACTAATCAAGAAAATAAAAAAGTGTGTCCAGAAAAAGGTAGATAGATAGATAGATAGATACTTTTATTTCCTCCATTGCTGAAGAGCATAACATATTTACAAATCATATTAATATATATGTACAAACAGTATAATATCAATGCACAAATAACAGGGTCAAGTGTCAGTTGAGTAATCGCAGCACATATAACCTTGTATTTAGTCAATTGACCTCGACTATGGACGAATACATAATTAGCAATATATAACAGTTATGATGTCCGAACATAACAATGTGCACCAGTACAACATAGAATCAGTTTGCTTTCAACTACCCGGAAAACATTCTACATATTAGCTTCAATAGCAACAAGTTCCTTGGAACAAGATTATCATCTACCTGTAATGCTAACGATAGTAATGCATTGCACTGGTCCATTGGTGATAAATGCATGAATTCTATATAATCTTTAGTACTAACAATGTCAGCTAAAATGTTTAACACTTTACACCTTATGTGATCAATTGCATGGCAATAACACATTATATGTTCAACATTGTTGACAGCCAATAGCGAGCATTTGTAACATGTACTTAAGAATTGTCTCGATACCAATTGACCCACGACTGACGCCGCTATTTTACACAGGGGAAGTAACTCATGCCTCATTCTACACGCCGACCAGAGTACACATGGGCTGTCCGATTTAATAATGTGCGGTATGGTTAATTGTGCTTGAATTCTGACGAACCGTTCTTGCTTGTTAGCTGCTGATACACTCTTCTTGAGTACACTTTTCCAAGTTAATTTTGCAGGGAAATATCCCGTTGTGATATAACATTCAAGGAAATGTAACAACCTGTACTTTCCAAGCAATCTATATATATCCTGCATGAATCCCGAATACTGTCTATCATGATTAATATATCGTACTAGTCTATGTGTAAATAGTTGCTTGGCTAATAGATTGCATGGTAATCTACACAATTGACCAAAGAAAATTAGTTTTCGCAAATCAACGAATCCTTCAATGCAGTCGATGTTGAGCGTACACAATGCATAGTCAGTGTTCGTATATTTATTGAAGCCTTGTGTTAATTTCACACAGAAACGGTGAGCTGTTTCTAACCTAGATAAGTCGGGTTTGCATGTCATGTTCCATAGTTCGCATCCATATAAGGCATTAGGTAGCACTATAGATGAGTAAATAATTTTCATCGACAATGGATTCAATGTTGATGGATGAAGCCCACTGTTCATTACACTCAGCAGGGTCCCACGTAGTTTAACAGCGGCATTATGCATCATCTTGCTCGCCGACAGGTACTTATCGCATACTATTCCCAGATGGGTGTACTCATGTGCCTCTTCGATACACTGTTTACCAATAACCCAACGTCTTTGTCTAGAGTCATGCTTTTCACCGGCATTGAACACAATAACTGCACATTTGTTAATGTTATACACAAACCGCCATCTGCACGAGTATCTGTAGCAGATATCAAGCATTCGATCAAGTCCAGATTTAGACAAAGAAATTAATATCATATCATCAGCAACTGTTGGTGACGACACATTGTTATTAAAGATACAATATCCCATGCCACTGTTCTCAAGCTCTAATATTAAACCATTTATGAAGAGGAGGTACAAATGAGGCGAACTTTTACCTCCCTGTCTGGTTCCTTGGTGTACACTGAATGCTTCTGAGTATAGGCCTTGGTGTCGCATACCACTTGACACATTTTTATATAAATTATTGAAGGCTATAAATGAAGTCTCATATACTGTGTTCTTCAGTTTATATAACAGACCAGAAGTCCACACTCTGTCAAACGCCTGTCGGCCATCCAAGAAGCAGATGTAGAGTTTGGAATGTTGTTCCCTCGTATATAATATACTCTCCCGAACTACGAATGACGTCATCAAGCATCCTAGTTTTTCTTGGAATCCACCTTGCTGAATACTGAGATGACGGAGCATTTGTGATTTACATCTATTCAGGAGTACCATTTCAAATAGTTTTAGAACAACAGATGTCAGTGATATTGCGCGATAATTATCCGGAATGTCTTTACGCTTTTTACCTCCTTTATGTAAAGTTATGATTACACCGCGTTTCATTTTATCTGGAATGTAACCCGTAGGCAAGATATGTGTGAACATGTTAGCCATAATAGATGATATAATGTCATTGGCATATAGTATGTTCATAGCACACATTATCCTCTCCTGCTGCCTTCCCTCTGGGACATGATTTTACCAACGATTCAATCTCCTCAGGTTGCACTATCACATTCGGATCAGGTTTGCATGATGCCAGTGCAGACTGTACATTTCTACACACTGATTCCTTCCACTCAGAATCAAACTCATTCGATTTAGAAGGAGAATATAAGTTTCTAAAATATAAGGCCCACTGTTCAGTTAATTGTTCCCGGTCTCTATACATATGTCCATTAAAATTAATCCCTGCACAGCTGTTAACTTTTGAACACTTCCGCTGTGAATTCACTAAACCCCAGAATCTGTTTGAGTCCATTTCTGCAGTCTTGTCTAATTCACCATTCTTGTCCAATAAATATTTATTAGCATAATATCGATGTAGCCTGCGGAAGTTACTTTTTGCATTTTTATATAAACTAAATTCAACACTTGAGCATGTACGCGGCCGTCCCGCGCGACACCAGATACTGCGTTGCAACATCATCTTGTTGTGTGCAACTGTTAATTCAGAGGTCCAATATGGCTTTAAGTACTCTTTGAATTTCTTCCTCGGAAGGCTAGCATCCGCACATGTTATTATGGTTTCCGTTAGTGTTTCATACGCATAATCTATGTCCCGTTCACTAAACAAAGAGTGTTGTAATGTACGCAATTTTTCATTTTCGACTAAACTATCGCGATATAAGGATATACACTGATCATTTACTTTTCTCCAGTTAATCCTCATATTAGCACAAACAGGTGTAACAGTACTAGCCATATTTTCATCCAACGAGATTGGTATACGTAAGCGTGTAAGCACTGGTCGGTGTCTGGAGACATTTAAACAATCATCATCAACAATTTCAGAACACACACCGCAATCTGAAATATCTACAGGAATACATATATAATCAATCAATGTGTTACATGTATTGTCATATGATACAAATGAGTATTTAGCACCTGAGCAATTTGACATGGTATTTACAGTAACAATGTTGAGTTCAGATACAAATTGTAAGAATAATCTGTCCCTTGAGCTAGCACTGCTCGGGTCACATTTAGCGTTAAAATCTCCCATAAACACAATACTTCCCTTATCAGAGTACATGGTGTTAATATCATACAATTTGTCCATGTATTCTCTGAAGAACTGTATTGAATGGTTGGTACAAGGAAGGTACAATTGAAATATAAAGAAAAAATGCCTTGGGGATATTTGTAACTGTACACCTATAATACGATCATCATCGATCTGTAATGGTGTTACATAATTATTTAAAGAAGTATGCCATAAAATTGCCACACCACCTTTCCCCACTTTTCGTTTACTGGGTATCATAAGATCCGAGTCACATGCAACTAAGCATTTATATTTACTGCTCAGAGAGCCAAGAAAATGCTTATTGTGTTCATATAGCCAATGTTCGGAAATACCACAAATACCTATGTTTCGTTTGGTTAAACTATCACATAAATAGGAAGCACTACTCATAGCACCAGACATGTTCCAAGTCATTATGTTAATATCTGCCATGGTGACAAACCTAATCTATAGCCTCGCTAAGAGGCTCGAACCCATTGTTGCTACACGTAGTTGTTTGAGAATCATGTATATCCTGACTGTTGTAATTTTCCAAGTTCGACTTCCGGTTTTCACCCCGCTGCCGTGCATCTCTTGACACCCATGGCCTACACGTTATTTTGCTAGGCCAGAACCCACGATCTAGTACCCGATATGCGTTATCGTCTGCTTCTACATTAAGTCTTATAATGCAACGACCGGGTGTGCGCCATATAGGAAACTTACGACTAGCTGTTACCCGCGGTCCTCGCCTTGACACAAATGATGATAACAAATCAACATTAACAATGTTTCTGTATCCACCAATAAAATAACTCATAGTCCTGCGTCTAGAATATACTGTAAACTCTCCATTATCATCATCATCGTCGGCCGTGCGTCTACTCATGCGTACAGATATTCCGTGCGAAACAGGAGGTGTATCTGTCATTGGTGTAGAATCACAGTGTTCCATATGTCCACGATACTCATCGTACATATTACCAACGATTCCATTGACTGACGAATGTTTAGGTTTAGGTAATTGCACGATAAATTCATTGTTCCCAGATGTATAACTAGTGTCATTGAGGAAAAGAACAAGTTCGTCAATAGTCCCACCATTATAACACCCGGGGTGTTTCTGGGATATTATAACATTCCCGAATGAGTCCACAGGTTCAATATCGACATCACATTGTATGCCAAAAGTAGACGGGCACACGGAATCTAACCCGGTACCTCTATCTGCAACTATCCGTATGTCCGATTCCGGAATATATGTTCTTGTCTTCACTTTCCTTTGCTATGCGAACCACTTGGATGTTTTCTGCATCTAGAAAACGCTCTAGATTTGTCACACGTGCATACATGCAATACAGATTAAAACTCAGTGTCCCGGTACACGTTAATGTTTCACCCACTTTCGATTTGACATCAGTAATACAGTCGGTTATACAACACCTACAATCCTGTATTTGAGATTTCAATTTCCTCACGGATTCTGTAATTACTTTCAGTTGTTCAGATCTAAGCTTATCATTCAACTGCATAGTTTGTTTAAGCATAAGTATATCCGCCTGCATTGATGAGACGTTGTCCTTTACTAAGCTAAGCTCTGTGTTGCACTGACATTTCATCTTTACTCCAGGCACATTCTGCGATGCTGTTGCCTGTGAAGCAGTCCTTCGTTTCGATGTACTGATCATTTCCTTGATCGACGTTAATTCGGCAGCCTCCATAGCTGCGATTAATGAATGGATGTCAGTTGCTAGTTTCACTGCCACCGAGTCCCCATTACGCTTAAACATTCGTTTTTTCAGCTCTGATCGTTCATCATATGGACAATCTTCATACGTTTTTAATGCTTCAAAGAACAATGATCTGGTTGTATCAAGATCTACCTCACTAGACGCATAATCTAATAGCAAATGTGATACGAACATATCTGTTGTCAAGTCTCTGTATTTAACAACGAGTCTGTTGTATTCTACCAGATATGCTTCATCACTTCCGGTATTTTCCCCGTCTCTAAAGTTTAATTAAATTAAAGTCAATTGAGGAGCATGGATGACCGTTATATATAATCATACTTTCAATCAATAAAAACACTGTTTATTGATTCAATATTAGTGTTCGAATGTATTCGGAAGAATTTAAACGGGGAAAAATGCATTTTATTTGCTTTTTTGCGATGTAATGTCACTTTAAATTCTTCAAATGAAATATAATTAAACTAATCAAGAAAATAAAAAAAGTGTGTCCAGAAAAAGGTAGGGACCCTGCCAGTCAGAATCAGAGATTGATTGTTCGGCCGTATAAAGTAGAATAAATAATTAGCAAAACCCCAGGCAATCCACTAATTAAGGCCCATTTTGGTTTTTTCTGTGTCTAATTTACTTTTCTGTGTCGGATTTGGAATCGAACGGTCCCAGGTTTGATACTCGGTCAGGCCACATATGTAATGTCATTGAGCAAGGCACCTCCCACACATTGCTTGGTACTGGTTAACCGCTTATGTCGGATAAGCCTACTCAGGAAAAACATGTATATGTCACCACAAGTGGGTTGACATTAATGGGACATACATATATATAATTAATATTATTAATTATAAATACATACATACAATTCATGTTCTCAATAGTTACCGTATGTATTCCAGAACATTATATGTGCACAATGTTTCCACTGGTTTGCAACAGACGAGAGCCTGAGAGAGATCTCTAGAGTTCTTGTCCCTGGAGGAAGACTTAGTAAGTATTTCTACACATGTTTTAAGATCAGCAGTTTATAAAATCTCCTTTTATCCCCATCTCCAAATAATAAATCAACAACAAAAACAACCAAGAGCTATATCTACTGTATGTCTTTATGAAAAAACATTAATTTTGAATCTTTGTCACTATATTGATAGGTAAGTGAGGTGTTGTCTCATTGACGCCTGTGTTATTTTGTTCAGTAGGATCGGACAGAACTTATATAGATTTGCCCATCGATCGGTTATACATTGATCCATTGTTTGTCAGCTATCGGCTAGACATTGCTGTAGTTATCCACCCATTGTTTGTCAGATATCGGCTAGACATTGCTGTAGTTATCCACCCATTGTTTGTCAGCTATCGGCTAGACATTGCTGTAGTTATCCACCCATTGTGTGTCAGATATCGGCTAGACATTGCTGTAGTTATCCCTCCATTGTTTGTCAGCTATCGGCTAGACATTGCTGTAGTTATCCCTCCATTGTTTGTCAGCTATCGGCTAGACATTGCTGTAGTTATCCACCCATTGTTTGTCAGATATCGGCTAGACATTGCTGTAGTTATCCACCCATTGTGTGTCAGCTATCGGCTAGACATTGCTGTAGTTATACACCCATTGTTTGTCAGATATCGGCTAGACATTGCTGTAGTTATCCACCCATTGTTTGTCCGATATCGGCTAGACATTGCTGTAGTTATCCACCCATTGTTTGTCAGATATCGGCTAGACATTGCTGTAGTTATCCACCCATTGTTTGTCAGATATCGACTAGACATTGCTGTAGTTATCCACCCATTGTTTGTCAGATATCGGCTAGACATTGCTGTAGTTATCCACCCATTGTTTGTCCGATATCGGCTAGACATTGCTGTAGTTATCCACCCATTGTTTGTCAGATATCGGCTAGACATTGCTGTAGTTATCCCTCCATTGTTTGTCAGATATCGGCTAGACATTGCTGTAGTTATCCACCCATTGTTTGTCCGATATCGGCTAGACATTGCTGTAGTTATCCACCCATTGTTTGTCAGTATCGGCTAGACATTGCTGTAGTTATCCACCCTTGTTTGTCAGATATCGGCTAGACATTGCTGTAGTTATCCACCCATTGCTTGTCAGATATCGGCTAGACATTGCTGTAGTTATCCACCCATTGTTTGTCCGATATCGGCTAGACATTGCTGTAGTTATCCACCCATTGCTTTTCAGATATCGGCTAGACATTGCTGTAGTTATCCACTCATTGTTGGTCCGATATCGACTAGACATTGCTGTAGTTATCCACCCATTGCTTTTCAGATATCGGCTAGACATTGCTGTAGTTATCCACCCATTGCTTTTCAGATATCGGCTAGACATTGCTGTAGTTATCCACCCATTGTTTGTCCGATATTGGCTAGACATTGCTGTAGTTATCCACCCATTGTTTTTCAGATATCGGCTAGACATTGCTGTAGTTATCCACTCATTGTTGGTCCGATATCGACTAGACATTGCTGTAGTTATCCACCCATTGCTTTTCAGATATCGGCTAGACATTGCTGTAGTTATCCACCCATTGTTTGTCAGATATCGGCTAGACATTGCTGTAGTTATCCACCCATTGTTTGTCCGATATCGGCTAGACATTGCTGTAGTTATCCACCCATTGTTTTTCAGATATCGGCTAGACATTGCTGTAGTTATCCACCCATTGTTTTTCAGATATCGGCTAGACATTGCTGTAGTTATCCCTCCATTGTTTGTCAGATATTGTTTTCGGGCACTACTGATCACTAATCACACGTAGAGATAGTCGTGTATTTACTGCTTATTTTTTCAGTATTGGTATGGCTAACTAGAGATTTTAAGATCGACTGGGTGAAAAGAATGGAGGATATTTTAACATTGTACTACGAGGAAACACCGCGCAAAATGTTGGGTGATTGGAAGAGCGAGTTTGACAGCTGTCAATCATTCCGATGTTTGGAACATACTGAGAATATAGACATTGTCACTATGAAGGTATCATATTCTTATTAATGAATCATCCTATACAGTGGAGATAATCGCGTGACACTGCCATTTAGATGTAGGTTAATTCAGATTACTCTGGATATAATTCTGTTCAGGTGCAAGGAGTGAGATATAGCTGTAAATGTATATGAAAGCTCTTTGTGATCCTTGATAGCACATCTTTATTCACGATAATTCATCATTCATTTGGAAGTTGTGATAGCGCAGTGGATGCGCGTTCGCTTCAGGTGCGAAAGGTCCGAAGTTCGAGCCCCACTGGAGCCGTTACGAGTGTGCCCTTAGGCAAGGCATTTAATTTCCACGTTGCCTCTTCTCTCTCCCTGGTGGCGATGGATTCCATCAGGAATGAGGTCTCGAGAGTGATTAATATAAGTTGTAAGAACTTGTTTCGCAATCGAGCTAAAATAAATTTGTATAAACTATCTTTATTCATTACATGTTACACTTGCTGTATTTACGAATACCTTGTTTATATAGATTCGTATATAACGTTTATTTTTTAGTTGAAATACTCCGTTTCACTTGCAAATATTTGGTAAACATTATACAATATAATAGGTAATTAAATTCTGCAATTAGTGTCGCTTTAAGTTGTTAGCGCAAATTTGATATGCTTCGATTTATTGATTGTTTTAGGGCGATAAGAACGTCATATTGAATCACTTCCTGTCTATCAGTGTCATAGTGAGACTTGATCTAGAGGAGAAAGATATAGCAATGAAGAGGTTCCAATCCGTGCTAGATGAACAATTCCGAGATGATGAAGACATTATCTTGCCATTCAAGTCGGAGTTTTATTGTACAGAGAAGATATGATTGTGGTTTATTTATCCAAGAAGTGACGACGCATTTTAAGCTGCTGTTGACTAACAATACTGACATATAGTGATATATATATATACAGTATAACATAGAATGTTTCTGCAACAAAACATACAGTGTGCATTATTGATTTTATTAATTGATCCAGTGATGAGATTGGATGTTAATTAGAGACATGTGTTAAGGAGGATAGGTGTTTTTAATTGATATCCTCCATTTCTCGTCGTTGTTTCCTCCATTTCTCATTGTTGTTTCCTCCGTTTCTTATCGTTGTTTCCTCCGTTTCTTCCGTTTCTCATAGTTGTTTCCTCCGTTTGTTCCATTTCCCATCGTTGTTTCCTCCGTTTCCCATCATTGTTTCCTCCATTTCTTACCGTTGTTTCCTCCATTTCTCATCGTTGTTTCCTCCGTTTCCCATCATTGTTTCCTCCATTTCTTACCGTTGTTTCCTCCGTTTCTCATCATTGTTTCCTCCAATTCTTACCGTTGTTTCCTCCGTTTCCCATCATTGTTTCCTCCATTTATTACCGTTGTTTCCTCCATTTCTCATCGTTGTTTCCTCCGTTTCCCATCATTGTTTCCTCCATTTATTACCGTTGTTTCCTCCATTTCTCATCGTTGTTTCCTCCGTTTCCCATCATTGTTTCCTCCATTTCTTACAGTTGTTTCCTCCGTTTCCCATCATTGTTTCCTCCATTTCTTACCGTTGTTTCCTCCGTTTCTCATCGTTGTTTCCTCCGTTTCCCATCATTGTTTCCTCCATTTCTTACCGTTGTTTCCTCCGTTTATCATCGTTGTTTCCTCCGTTTCCCATCATTGTTTCCTCCATTTCTTACCGTTGTTTCCTCCGTTTCTCATCGTTGTTTCCTCCGTTTCTTCCACTTCTCATCGTTGTTTCATCGTTGTTTCCTCCGTTTCTTCCACTTCTCATCGTTGTTTCCTCCATTGTTTCCTCCGTTTCTCATCGTTGTATCCTCTGTTTCTCATCAGTTTCCTCTGTTTCTTCCGTTTCTCATCGTTGTTTCCTCCGTTTCTTCCATTTCTCATCGTTGTTTCCTCCGTTTCTTCCATTTCTCATCGTTGTTTCCTCTGTTTCTCATCATTGTTTCCTCTGTTTCTCATTTCATATAAATGAGACACGGCCTGAGCAGGGCTCGAACCCGTGATCATCAGTGATGATAGGTTATAGTGATATACAAGTAACCACTCTACCATGGAGGCGGATGTCACTCAATATAATGAAGTATATACTGTATATGAATTTGCACTGGGAGCACTAAATTCTTGTCAATGCAGTTTTATAACATGAACACACATATAATATGCATGTGTTGTACTTTGAGAGTGTGTTATGGTTGGCCTTGTTCCTTATATAAGCTACATATAAACAATAAAATATCTCTTCTGAACCTATCTCTTCTGACTTAATTATTATTTGGTACACATTTGGTGAATATCTACCATTATACATGGCATGTACTGGCAACTAAGCAGTGTTTCCCTATTTAAGCAACACATGTCTACCAATATACATGGCATATACTGGCAACTAAGCAGTGTTTCCCTATTTAAGCAACACATGTCTACCAATATACATGGCATATACTGGCAACTAAACAGTGTTTCCCTATTTAAGCTACACATATCTACCATTACACATGTACTGGCAACTAAACAGTGTTTCCCTACTTAAGCTATACATATCTACCAATATACATGGCATATACTAGCAACTAAACAGTGTTTCCCTACTTAAGCTATACATGTATATAAACTGTTTATTGTGTCCCAAAAATGTGTCCCATTCAAATGTAGACTGTCGCTCAAGAAATGTGGCCCCCAACAGTTAATCCATCCCCCATCAGATTATTCATATATCGGCTATATAAAAACATTAACAATTCTTATGAAAACCAACATGCAGAATTAAAATTGAGTTGGTACAAATCATCAGCTGGGGACTATCTTCCAAAATAGCTGAGACAATGAGTCCTCCAAGAGGGTAGGAAAACACTCTATAGACAATGTGTTTGATCTAGCATTCATGAACCTATATGAAATCTTTCACAGTTCAGCCATTGGTCATGTGAGGGCAAATAACTAGGGCAAAGCTTTGAGCTAATTTGTGCATAGTGCAATTCTACTAAGTTTGTTCTGGGACAATGTCATGTTCTAGAGTGAAAAGTGGCACTGGTAATCAAAGTGAGTGTCCTTGTACTCAGTTGATTAAATAGGACATTCTGGGTGGTTTTGTTTGTGAAGCCGGTCCCTGACACAGTATTGTATATAGCATCACTTCAACAGAACACTTGCAATAGGACCTTCTTGGTGGTTTTGTTTGTGAAGCCGGCCATATCTTCAACATTATAGGACACAGTATTGTGTATTGCATACCTTCAACATTATAGGATACACGATTGTGTATTGCATACCTTCAACATTATAGGACACAGTATTGTGTATTGCATATCTTCAACATTATAGGACACAGTATTGTGTATTGCATACCTTCAACATTATAGGACACAGTATTGTGTATTGCATATCTTCAACATTATAGGACACATTATTGTGTATTGCATATCTTCAACATTATAGGACACAGTATTGTGTATTGCATACCTTCAACATTATAGAACACAGTATTGTGTATTGCATATCTTCAACATTATAGGACACAGTATTGTGTATTGCATATCTTCAACATTATAGGACACAGTATTGTGTATTGCATACCTTCAACATTATAGGACACAGTATTGTGTATTGCATACCTTCAACATTATAGGACACAGTATTGTGTATTGTATATCTTCAACATTATAGGACACAGTATTGTGTATTGCATACCTTTAACATTATAGGACACAGTATTGTGTATTGTGTATTGCATACCGTCAACATTATAAGACACAGTATTGTGTATAGCATATCTTCAACATTATAGGGCACAGCATTGTGTATGGCATATCTTCAACATTATAGGACACAGTATTGTGTATTGCATATCTTCAACATTATAGGACACAGTATTGTGTATTGCATACCTTCAACATTATAGGACACAGTATTGTGTATTGTATATCTTCAACATTATAGGACACAGTATTGTGTATTGCATACCTTCAACATTATAGGACACAGTATTGTGTATTGCATACCGTCAACATTATAGGACACAGTATTGTGTATTGTATATCTTCAACATTATAGGACACAGTATTGTGTATTTTGTATTGTATATCTTCAACATTATAGGACACAGTATTGTGTATTGCATATCTTCAACATTATAGGACACAGTATCGTGTATTGCATACCTTCAACATTATAGGACATAGTATTGTGTATTGTATATCTTCAACATTATAGGACACAGTATTATGTATTGCATACTTTCAACATTATAGGACACAGTATTGTGTATTGCATACCTTCAACATTATAGGACACAGTAGTGTGTATTGCATACCGTCAACATTATAGGACACAGTATTGTGTATTGCATACCGTCAACATTATAGGACACAGTATTGTGTATTGCATATCTTCAACATTATAGGACACAGTATTGTGTATTGCATATCTTCAACATTATAGGACACAGTATTGTGTATTGCATATCTTCAACATTATAGGACACTTGGAACCATGATTATGGGTAATAAAACCACTTGAGTTTTAACAAAGTTAAATTGTTTTATAGCATCAGTTGACAAGTCGTCATTTATTATGTCCCTCATTTAAATATTTGTAACCTCTTTCGGAAGTCAACACATAAAATGAGCGCGTTCCCCCCATAAGTGAAGCCATTATGACCAGAGCAGACCCTCGTATTGCGATAAACTCGTAGCATAATAAAATAGAAAACCACAGTAAACCAACTAGTAAATGAAACAAATATTAGAATTTCCCGCTCTTTTCCCATCTCCAAAACGTGACCCTTTTCTCACGTAGGCCTACTATTTGATATTTATATTTTTAACCCGTGTCACAACATCTGTTAACTAATTACATGCATACTCATATGTTATGTAAATGATCTGAGGTCTTGTGTCGGTGCGTTACACCGTGCACGTAAAAGAACCAGAGGAGACTCTGGAATGGGTCTCTGTCTGTATCATTGTAGCCTGGGTTCCAGTCTGTCGATTTTTCACTTTTTAGCTTCTAGCCAAATGGCAATATATGCCTATATCAACGCCTGTTCCCAGGCTAGTATCATTGCACTATCCTCCAAAAATCTAAATGACTAATCTCTTCAGGAGGCGTCCCTCATATGGGCAACCGGTAGCGACGATAAATAAACGTAACACACCCACACAGTACAGTACAGTACAGTACAGTACAACTCTTGTTCCAGTCACTTTGTTTGTTACAATCTAGTATTTTGGGGTGATACGTAACCTAATGTTAAAAACGTGTGGCCCAACACATTTGCTTTAACATATCTTGACAATTCTTGTATGTAGGCCTATGAATGTTCCATTAATGTCAAACCCCTTGCGGGGACCATCACATGTTTTCCTGGGCAGGCTTAGCCGACCTAAGTGGTTAACCAGTACTAATCAATGTATATGAGGTGCCTTGCTCAATGACACTACATACGTGGCCTGACCGAGTGTCGAACCCTGGACCGTTCGATTCCAAATCCGACGCTCTACCACTGGACCACGGACGCCACACTATTATTGTGCAATACAATGCCATGAAATGTATATCATGTTTAATTTTACAAGTTTGTTTATTTGTTTTGTACATTGTAGATATATATAATTAACGCACTAAAATATGATCCAACTAAACACCCACGTAATGGTACCATCAATTGTAATTAATACGTTTTGCAAGTAAAACATACGCCGGTAAAAAAATGCGCTAAATGTTGATTGCTTTAAATATCTTGTCACGTTGATAAAGATTATTTACAACGGATGTTCTTATCTAGGTGACTTTCATTGAAAGGAAACACGTGTCATTTGTCTGCAGCTACAACTAGTGAACAGGTGCGGAAAATGAGTGTTCATAAAACTGCACAGGAAGGTTTTAAACAGGTAAGTACTAAGGAGTAAGTAATCCAAATATAATATAAACATGAAAAATGTGACATTTTACTATCCAGACATTTTTCAATTTTTTTATGTAGAGGTCTTATTGATCAGTGTTTATAGGACTAAGTAATAAGGTATTGTTCTATTTGTTGAATTTATATATTTTTTCACAGGAGCCGGTTACAAGCTTTTTGAGAGGCTTTATATTTTTGTCTTTAATAGTCATATATCGTCAACATCCCTGATATCGACCGTCACCTGTTTTCGGCCTTTGTTTATTCACGTAATTTTTGTTTGAATGACGTTATTGTTAGCAAAACCTCATATTGAAGAGTAAGCATAATTTGTTGGGTGTTAAATTCCTCCGTTACCTCATATTGAAGAGTAAGCATAATTTGTTGGGTGTTAAATTCCTCCGTTTCGAGTAACAATTATTACTATGCCCAATGTTAATTAGTTTTTTGGAACTTAACCGTAATAAACATTTCTGTTGCATGAATTTTCAAGGTCGGCCAATAATAGGTACTTTTTTCGACGCCATGTTGAAATCACAAGTGAGTGAATGTGTATTTTATTTTGAACATTTGTTATGCAATCTCAGTTTAGACGATTGCATTAAATGCAGAAATGATCATTTTACTTAGTAATATTATTCTACTTGCCGTAAAAGAGACTGACTAGAAGACATTCACCGAAAAACCTTAGATGGCCGATTACCGGTGCACCAATATAAGACCTCTACATAAACATTTTTTATCTGTTATTTCGAAAAATGCCTAGATTATATGATAGTAAAATGTCACATTTTTCAAGTCTAAATATTTGGACTAGTGCGAAAGACTCTGAGTTTGAGCCCAGCTGGAACCGTTACGATTGTGCCCTTAGGCAAGGCATTTAAATTCCACGTTGCCTCCTCTCTCGTGGCGATGGATTCCATATGGTCAGGAATGAGGTCTCAAACTCAAAGGTGAAAGTAGGATTTTATATATTTCAGCCTCGCTCCTGAATTGACGTTTGTTTATTATCGGAGTCTATGCTAAATGCGTGATACCGTAATTTAGAAATAGTTTAAATCAGATCCAAAAATAAATATACACAGTGTATCATATAAAGTCAATTTATACCAAAAATGTTTTTATTCACGTTGTATCACTAGTGGCTAAGTTTAAACTTTATTTATTTTACGATTGCGAAGCAAGTGCTAACAACTTATATTAATCACTCTCGTTGGTGCGGATGAAAGCGTATATGTGGTCATTTGTGTGGGAGGAAACCAGAGTACCCGGAGAAAACCCACCTGTCCGATCTGGCGACCACCGTACCATCGAACCCGGGTTGCATTGGTGAGAAGCGAGCGCGCTAACCACTGCGCTAATCGGACAGCCTAGTGGCTGTTGACTTATTTACATTATTTTGTTATGTCAACAAATGTGACAAATATTTGGAAAACAATTATACCATATAATAGGATATTTGTGTGTTTCAGTGAATAATCAAATTATATTTCACTGAATGAGCATTGAAAGCTTTCTCTATTCATGAGAGAAATATTATTCGATCATTCACTTACAAATTTTCATTTTATTTTAGACTGAAATTTGTTTTTATGATAAAAATGATGCAATCGTGCGCTAAATGGCGCTAGAACGTCGCGTTTAGACTACCATATATAACGTCATAAAGAGACGTCATACATGACGTTATGACAGCTTGAGTCCTAAAATGTTTGTGTTGACAAAATTCCAGCATGCAGTGGCTAGGTACCACACGTGCAAAGCAGTGAGATATACAGTGTGTTATTTCACTACTTTCAACCAGTGGAATAACAGATTTTATTTCACTGATAAATTTCTGTATTTCATTGGAAAGATTTGTTTCCATCAGGGTGACCATTATGACCAGAGCAGACCCAAGTATTCCGATGAACTGGTAGCACACGTGATACAGAGGTTGCACAGAGGTCAACACGACGGTAAACCTACATTCTACCATCATGTATTTTACACGACATCTGTAAATTAATTCTTAACACTAAATTTTTATGCCACCACTTTTATGCCCATGTTCAATTGTATATAATTGACTTTTCTGCAAACGCTACTTAGGCACGCCCCTCATAGTTACAGGTGCTCGCTGTAACTACGCGAGACAAGCTATCTAACAAAATGGCGTCTAACGCAGACCTGCATCGAGTTAATCTAGATCAAATTCCGTTGAATTTCTGTTTTATTTTACCCAGATATTAATATTATTAGCTATTTAGGTAATTAGACACAATTATGAATGGGACTATGTAGCCGTGTGTTTGCCATACCAGGAGTGATTATCTATCTAGGTTTCAGGCCACTAATCAAGATTAATTAAAGTGAATGGGGGAGAATAAATAAATCATAGACCGTCATTAAAATAATATATTTATTGTACATCAAAGCATTAAATTATTTTACAATGACATAAAATTACATAAAAAAGGTACATAGATTAATACAATGACAATGAAATTTACAGTGTGTATCTATTTTTTATTGTATTTGTATTGTATAATCAGCAAAAAACGCATGGAAATATAGACGCCATGGTTGTAATGAAATTGATGTGAAGAGTATGATATTTATGCATGATGTAATGGCTTGGGGCACGGCTCAGCTCTAAAGCTGATAAAACACGGGCATACAAGCCAGCATCACAAATGTTTGAGCCGACCAATCAAGGTGTGAAAAATAATATATTCTCCAGTATTTGATTAATTTGTCAACAGCCCATCTCATAATTGGCGTAGGCGTGATAATATACAGTACTATTAGACGAATCCACCACAATGTTTCACTCTATATTGCCTTGTATACGAAGAAGTAGTTATACGAAACCACTGACACCCGAACAACCACATCGTGTCAACTTTGACATTAAAAGACATGAAAATGCCACCGTCTTGAGAAACTCGACCCTATGCCTCCTAGAAGACTCGAACATTAGGCCCAAAAACTGAACACCAGTACGTTCACTGAGCTAATATGGGAATCCCACAGCTCTGCACATGCATGGGTACTATTACTTCTATCTGATCCCTAGTCCACCATCCACGACAATATGTATGAACCACATGTATAATTTTAATCACCATTATACTCGCATATCTCTTGTGAACAGTAGATCTATAAATGCAGAATATATTTTTTCGAAATATTTTATTATGCATAAATAAATTCATTTCAACTTGTGTGCAAATATATATGTTTGCATTAATTTTGGATGTATTCAGCTGGTCGTCCACACAACTTAATCCACCTTAGACATTTTTCAAGATTTGTCTTGGGTTTTGAAATGGCACAAATTAAACGTCACCTATTAATCGATCTGGATATCTACTATCACTGTCACACAGCATAAATTAATAAAACAGCCCGTAACTACATCTTTTCACCATTGTCAATGACAGACAGCATTAATTAATTTGTAATTATTTTTCAAAAAATAATTTCAGATCACGATCACTCGTTATCAGATTTGATTAAAAGTTTACTAAATAACTCGTTTGTCTGACAGAACGATAAAACAATGACTCGGTGTAGTAATCAATACTATAATTGTGTGCACACATTTTATAATTGACCAATTATTAGCACAATCAGTGCTAAATTCCGATGTGCAACACTTTGATCTTGACAGTAGGCCTCTAACAGGATATTATGTGGCGGTCTCTGTGATGTACCGGTAAGTTGTTGATTACTTCCAATAAACAGTGTGACACGCTTAAATTTGATTGCTGTGTTTGCGATAAAAGAATGACTATATGGGGTCAGTCGGTGTTTTTATTGATGCATTGTTTTTAAAGCAGCTGTCTGGTATTTTGTGGTTCATATACACACTTTTAGATTTGTCCAAGGATTTTGAAATGGGTTGAATTTAACATCGATCACCAGGATATCGACTAATTTTGTACTGTAACTAACCCACACACCAAAGCTACACATTTTCAACATCATTAAAACAATTTAAAACACGTATTTTCGATCAAATTCACGCCTTTTCAAATTTGTCTACTCGTTACTTGTTTGTCTAATATGCATTGTTTGTCTAACAAGATGGCGGCGATAAACCGTTGCCGGGGGTGTGCGCGAATGATGCGATGTGATTGGCTAATGCCAGCTGTCAATCAAAATCGGCAGAAAGGTCAATTACAACTTGTTACAATAACTTGATTCTGATTGGCTGATTCAGCCCATGTGATCGCCTTTCATAGCCCAATGAATTGCAATAAATTGTTACGAACAGCTTAGGTCAGATTGTGACTCTCCAGCAATGGTGGATGAAGACCTGAATGCCCCTCCGAGCAGTAATTCAGGCACAGACAGTACCCAGGTAGAACCACCAACCTTCCACAAGCCAGCTGGATAGCTTCCTCACTTGTAATAATTTGACACCCCCAATGGGATTCAAACTTAGAGCTTTGAGGACAAATGATTTGAAGTCGACCACAGAGGCTCCTACGTACCTAGTTTAAAATACAACACAGTCAAATATGTCTTAAGCAGCCAGCCAAGGGAATCACAGAAAGTGGCTGCTTAGCACAGGTGGCTGCTTAATAGAGGTCAAATGTACACTAAAACATTGGGAATCGGGAACTGGCTGCTTAATACAGGTTGGCTGCTTAATAGAGGTGACCACTAACACAGGTTTGACTGTATAATAGATGTGACCACTAACACAGGTTTGACTGTATAATAGATGTGACCACTAACACAGGTTTGACTGTATAATAGAGGTGACCACTAACACAGGTTTGACTGTATAATAGAGGTGACCACTAACACAGGTTTGACTGTATAATAGAGGTGACCACTAACACAGGTTTGACTGTATAATAGAGGTGACCACTAACACAGGTTTGACTGCATAATAGAGGTGACCACTAACACAGGTTTGACTGTATAATAGAGGTGACCACTAACACAGGTTTGACTGTATAATAGAGGTGACCACTAACACAGGTTTGACTGTATAATAGAGGTGACCACTAACACAGGTTTTACTGTATATTCATTCATAATTTGTAAATGTTTATTCTGTTACTGTATACCAGAATATATCATGTTTTAATGTGTTTGAATGTATGGCAGACAAACTTAAACCCATGACCTGCTAATTGCAACTGAAGTTGCTTTTGCAAACAGCATAGAACCAGATCAGACGGTACAGAATGGGCACATGCCATCTGATCAGGCTCTATGCTGTTTGCTATTCGGATAGTGGAGCTAAAACACTTGGATGAATAGCAAACAACATAGATCCTGATCAGACGCGACATTACACCACTGTCGATCTGGATCTATGTTGTTTTCACATTAAACTATTCTAATTGAATGCTGGTTCTCTGTTCCAGGTGTAAGATATGATGTAATGGAGCTGGGAGCCGGCACCGGCAAATTTACAAGGATACTGTTGGAGCAATTAAAACATTTACCTGTGAGAACTGGACATTTACCATTTTACCTTCAGTCCAATATTATATAATTATTAGGGAATTGTCCACAACTACATAATTATTAGGGAATTATTCCGGATTAGATTACATGGAATTTTACGTAGCTACATGTACATGACTGTGTAATGATGTAAGTACCTATACAAAGTATAAATAAAAATACAATTGGCTGTCTGCTGGAGTATTGTTAACTTGACATCAATGCATACGATATTAGAGTCACTATTTTTGCGCCACACGTATACATGTATATATTTCATTGTTTATACCCATATGTGACCCAGTGACACACCCTCATGACACACTCTCATGACACACCCTAGTGACACGCCCTCATGACACACCCTAGTGACACACCCTCATGACTAGTGACACACTAGTGACACACCCTCATGACACACCCTAGTGACACACTCTAGTGACACACCCTAGTGACACACCCTAGTGACACACTCTAGTGACACACCCTAGTGACACACTCTAGTGACACACCCTCATGGCACGCCCATATGAGATTTGAATCCAATCACAAAGGAACGATCAATTTTAGTTACCATGGGAATTCCTCGCCTAGTAAATGTGCATGTATATAGGTGGGTTGTACAGAACTGCATTATTAATAAAGATATATTCCTGTACAAACTCATTTTCACGATTTCTAAATAAGTTACTATCACACAATTGTATTTATTGCAAAACAAGTATTACACAAGTTTTGCAGTAAAGAAATCCATCCTATTGTAACATTTTTACATGTACATGTATTCTTATTTTTACCCATTCAACACTATGCAGCCGACATGGACTGGTGCATGATATATTTAGACAAATACGTTAATCAGAAAATTACATTTGGACCAGTTCATTTATCAAAATGGGTAATTTTGTCTAAAAATAGTTATATTACTGGCAAAAAGTGCAGATCCTGATGAGACGGTTCACCACGAGACATCTGGATCTACACGTTTTGTAAGCCTATTTAGAGGTCTGTGGTATTTCTTATTCTAGGAGACTCGGTGTTTGGTAACTGAACCTTCGGAGGAATTTCTTACTGTGCTGCGACAGCAGTCACCTGACGTGGAGACACTTGTATGCTCAGCAACCACTATACCACTCCCGGAAACCTCTGTCCAGGTGAGTAGATGTTTATCCACTATACCACTCCCGGAAACCTCTGTCCAGGTGAGTAGATGTTTATCCACTATACCACTCCCGGAAACCTCTGTCCAGGTGAGCAGATGTTTATCCACTATACCACTCCCGGAAACCTCTGTCCAGGTGAGCAGATGTTTATCCACTATACCACTCCCGGAAACCTCTGTCCAGGTGAGTAGATGTTTATCCACTATACCACTACCGGAAACCTCTGTCCAGGTGAGTAGATGTTTATCCACTATACCACTCCCGGAAACCTCTGTCCAGGTGAGTAGATGTTTAACCACTATACCACTCCTGGAAACCTCTGTCCAGGTGAGTAAATGTTTATCCACTATACCACTCCTGGAAACCTCTGTCCAGGTGAGTAGATGTTTAACCACTATGCCACTCCCGGAAACCTCTGTCCAGGTGAGTAGATGTTTATCCACTATACCACTCCCGGAAACCTCTGTCCAGGTGAGTAGATGTTTAACCACTATACCACTCCTGGAAACCTCTGTCCAGGTGAGTAGATGTTTATCCACTATACCACTCCCGAAAACCTCTGTCCAGGTGAGTAGATGTTTATCCACTATACCACTCCTGGAAACCTCTGTCCAAGTGAGCAGATGTTTATCCACTATGCCACTCCTGGAAACATATTACCGGACGAGTCGGCTGTATTTGACCAGTATGCATAACTTACACTACCACCACTGCTTGCTTTCTGCACAGCACTCATTTATCTATCAAATGATATTGGTCTAGTCTTCTATTATGCCTGCCTACAAGAAAACTTCACACATGATTTTATATGTAGACCCTCCGTGGCCGAGTGGTTACGGTCGTTTACTTCATATCACTATCCCCTCGCCGCTGTAGGTTCGAATCTCACTGTGGATGTCAAATTTTTTCAAGTGAAGAAGTCATCCAGCTGGCTTGCGGTAGGTCGGTGGTTCTAACCAGGTGCCCGTCCGTGCCCGAGATACTGTTTGGAGGTGCACCAGAGATCTTGAAAAATGATATTTTAAATGCACACAATATTTCAGAACATGATATGCATATGTCTGTTGTATATTTAGTCCGCCTCCGTGGTCGAGTGGTTACGGTCGCTGACTTGTATACCACTGTAACCTATCATCACTGATGGTCACGGGTTCGAGCCCCGCTCAGGCCGTGTCTCATTTATATGAAAATGTTGGCAGTTTCTTACAGAGGTTGGTGCACCCAACTACTGGTTAACCGCTGGAGCCTGCCCAGGAAAGGTGTTGTTAGGTAAACTGCTTGCCGGCGATATAGCCCAAAATGGTGTTGATGCAGGCGTAAAACCCGAAATATAACATAACTGTTGTATATTTCAAAACATTATCTGTGCACAAAGTTTTCACTTGTTTGGCTGGGAACATCAGTAACTTGTCTGCTGTATATTTCAGAACATTATCTGTGCACAAAGTTTTACTGGTTTGGCTGGGAACATCAGTAACTTGTCTGCTGTATATTTCAGAAAATTATCTGTGCACAAAGTTTTCACTTGTTTGGCTGGGAACATCAGTAACTTGTCTGTTGTATATTTCAGAACATTATCTGTGCACAAAGTTTTCACTGGTTTGCGACAGAAGAGAGTTTAAAGGAGATATCAAGGGTTCTGGTTCCCGGCGGAAGACTCAGTATGTACTATTTATTGTCGGTTATGTCTGGTTCCCGGTGGAAGACTACTCAGTATGTACTATTTATTGTCGGTTATGTCTGGTTCCCGGCGGAAGACTCAGTATGTACTATTTATTGTCGGTTATGTCTAGTCCCCGGCGGAAGACTCAGTATGTACTATTTATTGTCGGTTATGTCTGGTTCCCGGCGGAAGACTCAGTATGTACTATTTATTGTCGGTTATGTCTAGTACCCGGCGGAAGACTCAGTATGTACTATTTATTGTCGGTTATGTCTGGTTCCCGGCAGAAGACTCAGTATGTACTATTTATTGTCGGTTATGTCTGGTTCCCGGCGGAAGACTCCGTATGTACTATTTATTGTCAATTATGTCTGGTTCCCGGTTGAAGACTCGGTATGTACTATTTATTGTCGGTTATGCCTGGTTCCCGGCGGAAGACTCAGTATGTACTATTTATTGTCGGTTATGTCTGGTTCCCGGCGGAAGATTCAGTATGTACTATTTATTGTCGGTTATGTCTGGTTCCCGGCGGAAGACTCCGTATGTACTATTTATTGTCAATTATGTCTGGTTCCCGGTTGAAGACTCGGTATGTACTATTTATTGTCGGTTATGTCTGGTTCCCGGTTGAAGACTCGGTATGTACTATTTATTGTCGGTTATGTCTCGTTCCCGGCGGAAGACTACTCAGTATGTACTATTTATTGTCGGTTATGTCTGGTTCCCGGCGGAAGACTCAGTATGTACTATTTATTGTCTGTTATGTCTGGTTCCTGGCGGAAGACTCGGTATGTACTATTTATTGTCGGTTATGTCTGGTTCCCGGCGGAAGACTACTCAGTATGTACTATTTATTGTCGGTTATGTCTGGTTCCCGGCGGAAGACTACTCAGTATGTACTATTTATTGTCGGTTATGTCTGGTTCCCGGCGGAAGACTACTCAATATGTACTATTTATTGTCGGTTATGTCTGGTTCCTGGCGGAAGACTCCGTATGTACTATTTATTGTCGGTTATGTCTGGCTCCCGGCGGAAGACTCAGATTGTGGAAGTCGTGGTAGTGTTACAGTTTCATTTATTATGTATTTTACGGTTTCATTTATTATGTACTTTACGGTTTCATTCATTATGTATTTTACAGTTTCATTCATTATGTATTCTACAGTTTCATTTATTACGTATTCTACGGTTTCATTTATTATGTATTATACGGTTTCATTTATTACGTATTCTACGGTTTCATTTATTACGTATTCTACGGTTTCATTCATTATGTATTCTACAGTTTCATTCATTACGTATTCTACAGTTTCATTCATTACGTATTCTACAGTTTCATTCATTACGTATTCTACAGTTTCATTCATTACGTATTCTACAGTTTCATTCATTACGTATTCTACAGTTTCATTCATTACGTATTCTACGGTTTTATTTATTACGTATTCTACGGTTTTATTCATTACGTATTCTACAGTTTCATTTATTACGTATTCTACAGTTTCATTTATTACGTATTCTACAGTTTCATTTATTACGTATTCTACAGTTTCATTCATTACGTATTCTACAGTTTCATTCATTACGTATTCTACAGTTTCATTCATTACGTATTCTACAGTTTCATTTATTACGTATTCTACAGTTTCATTCATTACGTATTCTACAGTTTCATTCATTACGTATTCTACAGTTTCATTCATTACGTATTCTACGGTTTCATTCATTACGTATTCTACAGTTTTATTTATTACGTATTCTACAGTTTCATTCATTACGTATTCTACAGTTTCATTCATTACGTATTCTACAGTTTCATTCATTACGTATTCTACAGTTTCATTCATTACATTCTACAGTTTCATTCATTACGTATTCTACAGTTTCATTCATTACGTATTCTACAGTTTCATTCATTACGTATTCTACAGTTTCATTCATTACGTATTCTACAGTTTCATTCATTACGTATTCTACAGTTTCAACACACTTCAATTACGTATTCTACAGTTTCATTCATTACGTATTCTACAGTTTCATTCATTACGTATTCTACAGTTTCATTCATTACGTATTCTACAGTTTCATTCATTACGTATTCTACAGTTTCATTCATTACGTATTCTACAGTTTCATTCATTACGTATTCTACAGTTTCATTCATTACGTATTCTACAGTTTCATTTATTACGTATTCTACAGTTTCATTTATTACGTATTCTACAGTTTCATTCATTACGTATTCTACAGTTTTATTCATTACGTATTCTACAGTTTCATTCATTACGTATTCTACAGTTTCATTCATTACGTATTCTACAGTTTCATTTATTACGTATTCTACAGTTTCATTCATTACGTATTCTACAGTTTCATTATTACTATTCTACGGTTTCATTATTACGTATTCTACAGTTTCATTCATTACGTATTCTACAGTTTCATTCATTACGTATTCTACAGTTTCATTCATTACGTATTCTACAGTTTCATTCATTACGTATTCTACAGTTTCATTCATTACATATTCTACAGTTTCATTCATTACGTATTCTACAGTTTCATTCATTACGTATTCTACAGTTTCATTCATTACGTATTCTACAGTTTCATTCATTACGTATTCTACAGTTTCATTCATTACGTATTCTACAGTTTCATTCATTACGTATTCTACAGTTTCATTCATTACGTATTCTACAGTTTCATTTATTACGTATTCTACAGTTTCATTCATTACGTATTCTACAGTTTCATTCATTACGTATTCTACGGTTTCATTATTACGTATTCTACAGTTTCATTCATTACGTATTCTACAGTTTCATTATTACGTATTCTACAGTTTCATTCATTACGTATTCTACAGTTTCATTTATTACGTATTCTACAGTTTCATTGATTACGTATTCTACAGTTTCATTCACTACATATTCTACAGTTTCATTTATTACGTATTCTACAGTTTCATTTATTACGTATTCTACAGTTTCATTTATTACATATTTTACAGTTTCATTTATTACGTATTCTACAGTTTCATTCATTACGTATTCTACAGTTTCATTCATTACGTATTCTACAGTTTCATTCATTACGTATTCTACAGTTTCATTCATTACGTATTCTACAGTTTCATTTATTACGTATTCTACAGTTTAATTTATTACGTATTCTACAGTTTAATTTATTACGTATTCTACAGTTTCATTCATTACGTATTCTACAGTTTCATTCATTACGTATTCTACAGTTTCATTTATTACGTATTCTACAGTTTCATTCATTACGTATTCTACAGTTTCATTCATTACGTATTCTACGTTTCATTATTACGTATTCTACGTTTCATTATTACGTATTCTACAGTTTCATTCATTACGTATTCTACAGTTTCATTCATTACGTATTCTACAGTTTCATTTATTACGTATTCTACAGTTTCATTTATTACGTATTCTACAGTTTCATTCATTACGTATTCTACAGTTTCATTCATTACGTATTCTACAGTTTCATTTATTACGTATTCTACAGTTTCATTTATTACGTATTCTACAGTTTCATTTATTACGTATTCTACAGTTTCATTGATTACGTATTCTACAGTTTTATTCATTACGTATTCTACGGTTTCATTTATTACGTATTCTACAGTTTCATTTATTATGTATTCTACAGTTTCATTTATTACGTATTCTACAGTTTCATTTATTACGTATTCTACAGTTTCATTTATTACGTATTCTACAGTTTCATTCATTACGTATTAATATTCTACAGTTTCATTCATTACGTATTCTACAGTTTCATTTATTACGTATTCTACAGTTTAATTTATTACGTATTCTACAGTTTCATTTATTACGTATTCTACAGTTTCATTCATTACGTATTCTACAGTTTTATTTATTACGTATTCTACAGTTTTATTTATTACGTATTCTACAGTTTCATTCATTACGTATTCTACAGTTTCATTCATTACGTATTCTACAGTTTTATTCATTACGTATTCTACAGTTTCATTTATTACGTATTCTACGGTTTCATTTATTATGTATTCTACAGTTTCATTCATTACGTATTCTACAGTTTCATTCATTACATATTCTACGGTTTCATTTATTACGTATTCTACAGTTTCATTCATTACGTATTCTACAGTTTCATTTATTACGTATTCTACAGTTTCATTCATTATGTATTCTACAGTTTCATTGATTACGTATTCTACAGTTTCATTCATTACATATTCTACAGTTTTATTCATTACGTATTCTACAGTTTCATTCATTACGTATTCTACAGTTTCATTCATTACGTATTCTACAGTTTCATTCATTACGTATTCTACGGTTTCATTCATTACGTATTCTACAGTTTCATTCATTACGTATTCTACAGTTTCATTCATTACGTATTCTACAGTTTCATTTATTACGTATTCTACAGTTTCATTCATTACGTATTCTACAGTTTCATTCATTACGTATTCTACGGTTTCATTTATTACGTATTCTACAGTTTCATTCATTACGTATTCTACAGTTTCATTTATTACGTATTCTACAGTTTCATTCATTACGTATTCTACAGTTTCATTTATTACGTATTCTACAGTTTCATTGATTACGTATTCTACAGTTTTATTCACTACATATTCTACGGTTTCATTTATTACGTATTCTACAGTTTCATTTATTACGTATTCTACAGTTTCATTTATTACATATTTTACAGTTTCATTTATTACGTATTCTACAGTTTCATTCATTACGTATTCTACAGTTTCATTCATTACGTATTCTACAGTTTCATTCATTACGTATTCTACAGTTTCATTCATTACGTATTCTACAGTTTCATTTATTACGTATTCTACAGTTTAATTTATTATGTATTCTACAGTTTAATTTATTACGTATTCTACAGTTTCATTCATTACGTATTCTACAGTTTCATTCATTACGTATTCTACAGTTTCATTTATTACGTATTCTACAGTTTCATTTATTATGTATTCTACAGTTTCATTCATTACGTATTCTACAGTTTCATTCATTACGTATTCTACGGTTTCATTTATTACGTATTCTACAGTTTCATTCATTACGTATTCTACAGTTTCATTTATTACGTATTCTACAGTTTCATTCATTACGTATTCTACAGTTTCATTTATTACGTATTCTACAGTTTCATTCATTACGTATTCTACAGTTTCATTCATTACGTATTCTACAGTTTCATTCATTACGTATTCTACAGTTTCATTTATTACGTATTCTACAGTTTCATTCATTACGTATTCTACAGTTTCATTTTACGTATTCTACAGTTTCATTATTACGTATTCTACAGTTTCATTTATTACATTCTACAGTTTCATTCATTACGTATTCTACAGTTTCATTTATTACGTATTCTACAGTTTCATTTATTACGTATTCTACAGTTTCATTTATTACGTATTATACAGTTTCATTCATTACGTATTCTACAGTTTCATTTACGTATTCTACAGTTTCATTTATTACGTATTCTACAGTTTCATTTATTACGTATTCTACAGTTTCATTTATTACGTATTCTACAGTTTCATTCATTACGTATTCTACAGTTTCATTTATTACGTATTCTACAGTTTCATTTATTACGTATTCTACAGTTTCATTCATTACGTATTCTACAGTTTCAATTATTACGTATTCTACAGTTTCATTTATTACGTATTCTACAGTTTCATTTATTACGTATTCTACAGTTTCATTGATTACGTATTCTACAGTTTTATTCATTACGTATTCTACGGTTTCATTTATTACGTATTCTACAGTTTCATTTATTATGTATTCTACAGTTTCATTTATTACGTATTCTACAGTTTCATTTATTACGTATTCTACAGTTTCATTGATTACGTATTCTACAGTTTCATTCATTACATATTCTACAGTTTTATTCATTACGTATTCTACAGTTTCATTCATTACGTATTCTACAGTTTCATTCATTACGTATTCTACAGTTTCATTCATTACGTATTCTACGGTTTCATTCATTACGTATTCTACAGTTTCATTCATTACGTATTCTACAGTTTCATTCATTACGTATTCTACGGTTTCATTTATTACGTATTCTACAGTTTCATTCATTACGTATTCTACAGTTTCATTCATTACGTATTCTACGGTTCATTATTACGTATTCTACAGTTTCATTCATTACGTATTCTACAGTTTCATTTATTACGTATTCTACAGTTTCATTCATTACGTATTCTACAGTTTCATTTATTACGTATTCTACAGTTTCATTGATTACGTATTCTACAGTTTTATTCACTACATATTCTACGGTTTCATTTATTACGTATTCTACAGTTTCATTTATTACGTATTCTACAGTTTCATTTATTACGTATTCTACAGTTTCATTTATTACATATTTTACAGTTTCATTTATTACGTATTCTACAGTTTCATTTATTACGTATTCTACAGTTTCATTCATTACGTATTCTACAGTTTCATTCATTACGTATTCTACAGTTTCATTCATTACGTATTCTACAGTTTCATTTATTACGTATTCTACAGTTTAATTTATTACGTATTCTACAGTTTAATTTATTACGTATTCTACAGTTTCATTCATTACGTATTCTACAGTTTCATTCATTACGTATTCTACAGTTTCATTTATTACGTATTCTACAGTTTCATTCATTACGTATTCTACAGTTTCATTCATTACGTATTCTACGGTTTCATTTATTACGTATTCTACAGTTTCATTCATTACGTATTCTACAGTTTCATTTATTACGTATTCTACAGTTTCATTCATTACGTATTCTACAGTTTCATTTATTACGTATTCTACAGTTTCATTTATTCTACGTATTCTACAGTTTCATTCATTACGTATTCTACAGTTTCATTCATTACGTATTCTACAGTTTCATTTATTACGTATTCTACAGTTTCATTCATTACGTATTCTACAGTTTCATTCATTACATATTCTACGGTTTCATTTATTACGTATTCTACAGTTTCATTCATTACGTATTCTACAGTTTCATTTATTACGTATTCTACAGTTTCATTCATTACATATTCTACAGTTTCATTTATTACGTATTCTACAGTTTCATTCATTACGTATTCTACAGTTTCATTTATTACGTATTCTACAGTTTCATTGATTACGTATTCTACAGTTTTATTCATTACGTATTCTACGGTTTCATTTATTACGTATTCTACAGTTTCATTTATTATGTATTCTACAGTTTCATTTATTACGTATTCTACAGTTTCATTTATTACGTATTCTACAGTTTCATTTATTACGTATTCTACAGTTTCATTCATTACGTATTAATATTCTACAGTTTCATTCATTACGTATTCTACAGTTTCATTTATTACGTATTCTACAGTTTAATTTATTACGTATTCTACAGTTTCATTTATTACGTATTCTACAGTTTCATTCATTACGTATTCTACAGTTTTATTTATTACGTATTCTACAGTTTTATTTATTACGTATTCTACAGTTTCATTCATTACGTATTCTACAGTTTCATTCATTACTATTCTACAGTTTTATTCATTACGTATTCTACAGTTTCATTTATTACGTATTCTACGGTTTCATTTATTATGTATTCTACAGTTTCATTCATTACGTATTCTACAGTTTCATTCATTACATATTCTACGGTTTCATTTATTACGTATTCTACAGTTTCATTCATTACGTATTCTACAGTTTCATTTATTACGTATTCTACAGTTTCATTCATTATGTATTCTACAGTTTCATTGATTACGTATTCTACAGTTTCATTCATTACATATTCTACAGTTTTATTCATTACGTATTCTACAGTTTCATTCATTACGTATTCTACAGTTTCATTCATTACGTATTCTACAGTTTCATTCATTACGTATTCTACGGTTTCATTCATTACGTATTCTACAGTTTCATTCATTACGTATTCTACAGTTTCATTCATTACGTATTCTACAGTTTCATTTATTACGTATTCTACAGTTTCATTCATTACGTATTCTACAGTTTCATTCATTACGTATTCTACGGTTTCATTTATTACGTATTCTACAGTTTCATTCATTACGTATTCTACAGTTTCATTTATTACGTATTCTACAGTTTCATTCATTACGTATTCTACAGTTTCATTTATTACGTATTCTACAGTTTCATTGATTACGTATTCTACAGTTTTATTCACTACATATTCTACGGTTTCATTTATTACGTATTCTACAGTTTCATTTATTACGTATTCTACAGTTTCATTTATTACATATTTTACAGTTTCATTTATTACGTATTCTACAGTTTCATTCATTACGTATTCTACAGTTTCATTCATTACGTATTCTACAGTTTCATTCATTACGTATTCTACAGTTTCATTCATTACGTATTCTACAGTTTCATTTATTACGTATTCTACAGTTTAATTTATTATGTATTCTACAGTTTAATTTATTACGTATTCTACAGTTTCATTCATTACGTATTCTACAGTTTCATTCATTACGTATTCTACAGTTTCATTTATTACGTATTCTACAGTTTCATTTATTATGTATTCTACAGTTTCATTCATTACGTATTCTACAGTTTCATTCATTACGTATTCTACGGTTTCATTTATTACGTATTCTACAGTTTCATTCATTACGTATTCTACAGTTTCATTTATTACGTATTCTACAGTTTCATTCATTACGTATTCTACAGTTTCATTTATTACGTATTCTACAGTTTCATTTATTCTACGTATTCTACAGTTTCATTCATTACGTATTCTACAGTTTCAATTATTACGTATTCTACAGTTTCATTTATTACGTATTCTACAGTTTCATTTATTACGTATTCTACAGTTTCATTGATTACGTATTCTACAGTTTTATTCATTACGTATTCTACGGTTTCATTTATTACGTATTCTACAGTTTCATTTATTATGTATTCTACAGTTTCATTTATTACGTATTCTACAGTTTCATTTATTACGTATTCTACAGTTTCATTCATTACGTATTAATATTCTACAGTTTCATTCATTACGTATTCTACAGTTTCATTTATTACGTATTCTACAGTTTAATTTATTACGTATTCTACAGTTTCATTTATTACGTATTCTACAGTTTCATTCATTACGTATTCTACAGTTTTATTTATTACGTATTCTACAGTTTTATTTATTACGTATTCTACAGTTTCATTCATTACGTATTCTACAGTTTCATTCATTACGTATTCTACAGTTTTATTCATTACGTATTCTACAGTTTCATTTATTACGTATTCTACGGTTTCATTTATTATGTATTCTACAGTTTCATTCATTACGTATTCTACAGTTTCATTCATTACATATTCTACGGTTTCATTTATTACGTATTCTACAGTTTCATTCATTACGTATTCTACAGTTTCATTTATTACGTATTCTACAGTTTCATTCATTATGTATTCTACAGTTTCATTGATTACGTATTCTACAGTTTCATTCATTACATATTCTACAGTTTTATTCATTACGTATTCTACAGTTTCATTCATTACGTATTCTACAGTTTCATTCATTACGTATTCTACAGTTTCATTCATTACGTATTCTACGGTTTCATTCATTACGTATTCTACAGTTTCATTCATTACGTATTCTACAGTTTCATTCATTACGTATTCTACGGTTTCATTTATTACGTATTCTACAGTTTCATTCATTACGTATTCTACAGTTTCATTCATTACGTATTCTACGGTTTCATTTATTACGTATTCTACAGTTTCATTCATTACGTATTCTACAGTTTCATTTATTACGTATTCTACAGTTTCATTCATTACGTATTCTACAGTTTCATTTATTACGTATTCTACAGTTTCATTGATTACGTATTCTACAGTTTTATTCACTACATATTCTACGGTTTCATTTATTACGTATTCTACAGTTTCATTTATTACGTATTCTACAGTTTCATTTATTACATATTTTACAGTTTCATTTATTACGTATTCTACAGTTTCATTCATTACGTATTCTACAGTTTCATTCATTACGTATTCTACAGTTTCATTCATTACGTATTCTACAGTTTCATTCATTACGTATTCTACAGTTTCATTTATTACGTATTCTACAGTTTAATTTATTATGTATTCTACAGTTTAATTTATTACGTATTCTACAGTTTCATTCATTACGTATTCTACAGTTTCATTCATTACGTATTCTACAGTTTCATTTATTACGTATTCTACAGTTTCATTCATTACGTATTCTACAGTTTCATTCATTACGTATTCTACGGTTTCATTTATTACGTATTCTACAGTTTCATTCATTACGTATTCTACAGTTTCATTTATTACGTATTCTACAGTTTCATTCATTACGTATTCTACAGTTTCATTTATTACGTATTCTACAGTTTCATTTATTCTACGTATTCTACAGTTTCATTCATTACGTATTCTACAGTTTCATTCATTACGTATTCTACAGTTTCATTTATTACGTATTCTACAGTTTCATTCATTACGTATTCTACAGTTTCATTCATTACATATTCTACGGTTTCATTTATTACGTATTCTACAGTTTCATTCATTACGTATTCTACAGTTTCATTTATTACGTATTCTACAGTTTCATTCATTACGTATTCTACAGTTTCATTTATTACGTATTCTACAGTTTCATTCATTACGTATTCTACAGTTTCATTTATTACGTATTCTACAGTTTCATTGATTACGTATTCTACAGTTTTATTCATTACGTATTCTACGGTTTCATTTATTACGTATTCTACAGTTTCATTTATTATGTATTCTACAGTTTCATTTATTACGTATTCTACAGTTTCATTTATTACGTATTCTACAGTTTCATTTATTACGTATTCTACAGTTTCATTCATTACGTATTAATATTCTACAGTTTCATTCATTACGTATTCTACAGTTTCATTTATTACGTATTCTACAGTTTAATTTATTACGTATTCTACAGTTTCATTTATTACGTATTCTACAGTTTCATTCATTACGTATTCTACAGTTTTATTTATTACGTATTCTACAGTTTTATTTATTACGTATTCTACAGTTTCATTCATTACGTATTCTACAGTTTCATTCATTACGTATTCTACAGTTTTATTCATTACGTATTCTACAGTTTCATTTATTACGTATTCTACGGTTTCATTTATTATGTATTCTACAGTTTCATTCATTACGTATTCTACAGTTTCATTCATTACATATTCTACGGTTTCATTTATTACGTATTCTACAGTTTCATTCATTACGTATTCTACAGTTTCATTTATTACGTATTCTACAGTTTCATTCATTATGTATTCTACAGTTTCATTGATTACGTATTCTACAGTTTCATTCATTACATATTCTACAGTTTTATTCATTACGTATTCTACAGTTTCATTCATTACGTATTCTACAGTTTCATTCATTACGTATTCTACAGTTTCATTCATTACGTATTCTACGGTTTCATTCATTACGTATTCTACAGTTTCATTCATTACGTATTCTACAGTTTCATTCATTACGTATTCTACAGTTTCATTTATTACGTATTCTACAGTTTCATTCATTACGTATTCTACAGTTTCATTCATTACGTATTCTACGGTTTCATTTATTACGTATTCTACAGTTTCATTCATTACGTATTCTACAGTTTCATTCATTACGTATTCTACAGTTTCATTTATTACGTATTCTACAGTTTCATTGATTACGTATTCTACAGTTTTATTCACTACATATTCTACGGTTTCATTTATTACGTATTCTACAGTTTCATTTATTACGTATTCTACAGTTTCATTTATTACATATTTTACAGTTTCATTTATTACGTATTCTACAGTTTCATTCATTACGTATTACGTATTCTACAGTTTAATTTATTATGTATTCTACAGTTTAATTTATTACGTATTCTACAGTTTCATTCATTACGTATTCTACAGTTTCATTCATTACGTATTCTACAGTTTCATTTATTACGTATTCTACAGTTTCATTTATTACGTATTCTACAGTTTCATTCATTACGTATTCTACGGTTTCATTTATTACGTATTCTACAGTTTCATTCATTACGTATTCTACAGTTTCATTTATTACGTATTCTACAGTTTCATTCATTACGTATTCTACAGTTTCATTTATTCTACGTATTCTACAGTTTCATTCATTACGTATTCTACAGTTTCAATTATTACGTATTCTACAGTTTCATTTATTACGTATTCTACAGTTTTATTCATTACGTATTCTACAGTTTCAATCATTACGTATTCTACAGTTTCATTGATTACGTATTCTACAGTTTTAGTATGGAATGATAAGGATTGGGAAGTAGAATGGTTGAAGAAAATGGAGACTGTGTTAACAACATACTACAACAACACGCCACGTAAAACTTCTGGAATTTGGAAACACGTACTGGACAGCTGTCAATCATTCAAATGTGTAGAACACAGACACCTTGCTGGGGTAACCGGTGTGCAGGTAATCCAACTGAATAAGGATAACTCTCTCAACCCTGGAAGGGCCTCTCGGCACCAGTATCCACTCCCACATAGAAACGACCCTTAATGACATTATCAATACCACATACATTGGGATGGGCCTCTCAGCACCAGTATCCACTCCCACATACATTGGGATGGGCCTCTCGGCACCAGTATCCACTCCCACATTCATTGGGATGGGCCTCTCAGCACCAGTATCCACTCCCACATACATTGGGATGGGCCTCTCGGCACCAGTATCCACTCCCACATACATTGGGATGGGCCTCTCGGCACCAGTATCCACTCCC
>CM026387.1:31382955-31397818 GCA_014843695.1 Archivesica marissinica
CACTCCCACATACATTGGGATGGGCCTCTCAGCACCAGTATCCACTCCCACATACATTGGGATGGGCCTCTCGGCACCAGTATCCACTCCCACATACATTGGGATGGGCCTCTCGGCACCAGTATCCACTCCCACATACATTGGGATGGGCCTCTCGGCACCAGTATCCACTCCCACATACATTGGGATGGGCCTCTCGGCACCAGTATCCACTCCCACAAACATTGGGATGGGCCTCTCGGCACCAGTATCCACTCCCACATAGAAACAACCCTTAATGACATTATCAATACCACATACATTGGGATGGGCCTCTCAACACCCAGTATCCACTCCCACATAGAAACGACCCTTAATGACATTATCAATACCACATACATTGACACAGTGTTGTCAAACATACAGACACATATCTGTAATAAAGGTCGGTAACTTCTATGGACGTGGGGTAGTAACCTCTATGGAAGTGGGGTAGTAACCTCTATGGAGGTGGGGTCGTAGTAACCTCTATGTAGGTGGGGTAGTAGTAACCTCTATGTAGGTGGGGTAGTAGTAACCTCTATTGAGGTGGGGTAGTCGTAACCTCTATGGAGGTGGGGTAGTAGTAACCTCTATGTAGGTGGGGTAGTAGTAACCTCTATTGAGGTGGGGTAGTAGTAACCTCTATGTAGGTGGGGTAGTAGTAACCTCTATGTAGGTTGGGTAGTAGTAACCTCTATTGAGGTGGGGTAGTAGTAACCTCTATAGAGGTGGGGTAGTAGTAACCTCTATGTAGGTGGGGTAGTAACCTCTATGTAGGTGGGGTAGTAGTAACCTCTATGGAGGTGGGGTAGTAACCTCTATGTAGGTGGGTAGTAGTAACCTCTATGGAGGTGGGGTAGTAACCTCTATGTAGGTGGGGTAGTAAACTATATGGAGGTGGGGTAGTAGTAACCTCTATGGAGGTGGTGTAGTAGTAACCTCTATGGAGGTGGGGTAGTAACCTCTATGGAGTGTGGTAGTAACCTCTATGGAGGTGGGGTAGTAACCTCTATGGAAGTGGGGTAGTAGTAACCTCTATGGAGGTGGGGTAGTAACCTCTATGGAAGTGGGGTAGTAGTAACCTCTACGGAGGTGTGGTAGTAACCTCTATGGAAGTGAGATAGTAGTAACCTCTATGGAGGTGGGGTAGTAACCTCTATGGAAGTGGGGTAGTAACCTCTATGGAGGTGTGGTAGTAACCTCTATGGAAGTGAGGTAGTAGTAACCTCTATGGAGGTGGGGTAGTAACCTCTATGGAGGTGGGGTAGTAGTAACCTCTATGGAAGTGGGGTAGTAGTAACCTCTACGGAGGTGTGGTAGTAACCTCTATGGAAGTGGGGTAGTAGTAACCTCTATGGAGGTGGGGTAGTAACCTCTATGGAAGTGGGGTAGTAGTAACCTCTACGGAGGTGTGGTAGTAACCTCTATGGAAGTGGGGTAGTAGTAACCTCTATGCAGTTGGGATAGTAACCTCTATAAAGGTGGGGTAGTAACCTCTATGGAGGTGGTGTAGTAACCTCTATGGAAGTGGGGTAGTAACCTCTATGGAAGTGGGGTAGTAACCTCTATGGAGGTGGTGTAGTACCCTCTATGGAAGTGGGGTAGTAACCTCTATGGAAGTGGGGTAGTAACCTCTATGGAGGTGTGGTAGTAACCTCTATGGAAGTGGGGTAGTAACCTCTATGGAGGTGTGGTAGTAATCTCTATGGATGTGGGGTAGTAACCTCTATGGAGGTAGGGGTAGAGATATTCACTGCTTATCCATCAATTACGTTCTGTAAATAGCAATGTATGGAAAATACAGTAGCAGATAAACATACGTCTCTATGATGAAAGGGTTACATTTCAAAGGAATAGCTTTTTTGTGTTGTTTGCCTGTTTATGTCACTTTAATATAAAAAAAAACTTACTTACTTATAGCCATTATTTTACCTAACATGCAAGAGCGCTAGTTTAAATATATTTTATTTCCCAATATAATTCATATTGAACAATGCAAACACCACACATATCAAAATACAGAAAAAGCAGTAGAATGAAAGACAAAGCAGTAGAATGAAAGACAAAGCGGTAGAATGAAAGACAAAGCGGTAGAATGAAAGACAAAGCAGTAGAATGAAAGACAAAGCAGTAGAATGAAAGACAAAGCGGTAGAATGAAAGACAAAACAGTAGAATGAAAGACAAAGCAGTAGAATGAAAGACAAAGCAGTAGAATGAAAGACAAAACAGTAGACACAGCAGTAGAATGAAAGACAAAGCAGTAGAATGAAAGACAAAACAGTAGAATGAAAGGAAAAACAGTAGAATGAAAGACAAAGCAGTAGAATGAAAGACAAAACAGTAGAATGAAAGATAAAGCAGTAGACACAGCAGTAGAATGAAAGACACAGCAGTAGAATGAAAGACAAAGCAGTAGAATGAAAGACAAAGCAGTAGACACAGCAGTAGAATGAAAGACAAAGCAGTAGAATGAAAGACAAAACAGTAGAATGAAAGACAAAGCAGTAGAATGAAAGACAAAGCAGTAGAATGAAAGACAAAGCAGTAGACACAGCAGTAGAATGAAAGACAAAGCAGTAGAATGAAAGACAAAGCAGTAGAATGAAATACGAAGCAGTAGAATGAAAGACAAAGCAGTATAATGAAAGACAAAGCAGTAGAATGAAAGACAAAGCAGTAGAATGAAAGACAAAGCAGTAGAATGAAAGGAAAAACAGTAGAATGAAAGACAAAACAGTAGAATGAAAGACAAAGCAGTAGAATGAAAGACAGAGTCTTATATAATTCTTCTCGTCAATGTCAGCATTATTTTACTGAATAACTTATTATGTCTAAAGACTCTTCATTATTGGAAATAAGAATAGGTGAACCTGTGCTATTTACCTTACATGCTGTTCCTATGCGACAATGTAGACCTCCAAGTTGGAGACAATGTGACCTCAAAATCCCGACCTATTCATACATGCACCATAATTATGTCAATGGAAAATAGATTTTCTAAATTGATTCAGTAGTGATACTGCCGTTAGATGTAGGTAATCGCCTGATACTGCCGTTAGATCTAGGCGATACTGCCGTTAGATGTAGGTAATACTGCCGTTAGATGTAGGTGATACTTCCGTTAGATGTAATTGCCTGATACTACCGTTAGATGTAGGTAATTACCCGACACTGCCGTTAGATGTAGGTGATACTGCCGTTAGATGTAGGTGATACTGCCGTTAGATGTAGGTAATCGCCTGATACTGCCGTTAGATGTAGGTTAATTCAGATTGCTATGTAATTATGTTTAGTGTTCCTTTAATGCTTTGATAAATTTCTCTGTTTTAGGGTGACAAGAACTTTGTGTTGAATCACTTCACTTCTATAAGTGTAATAGCGAGCCTAGAGGAGGAGGAGCAGCAAGGTGCCATCAAGCAGTTCCGAGCCGTGCTCGATGACAAGTTTACAGACGATGAAGAAATAGTCATGCATTTCAAATCAGACTTCTATTGTACGGAGAAAGTATAGGACAGCTGATTGTCTACTTTGTACGGAGAAAGTATAGGACAGCTGATTGTCTACTTTGTACGGAGAAAGTATAGGACAGCTGATTGTCTACTTTGTACGGAGAAAGTCTAGGACAGTTGATTGTCTACTTTGTACAGAGAAAGTCTAGGATAGCTGATTGTCTACTTTGTACGGAGAGAGTCTGTCTACTTTGTACAGAGAAAGTATAGGACAGCTGATTGTCTACTTTGTACGGAGAAAGTATATATAGAGAATATTATATGAGTCCAGCTGCCTGTATATATAGAGAATATTATACAAGTCCAGCTGCCTGTATATATAGAGAATATTATACAAGTCCAGCTGCCTGTAACATATAGAGAATATTATACGAGTCCAGCTGCCTGTAACATATAGAGAATATTATACGAGTCCAGCTGCATGTAACATATATAGAATATTATATGAGTCCAGCTGCCTGAAACGTATATAGAATATTATACAAGTCCAGCTGCCTGTAACATATATAGAATATTATATGAGTCCAGCTGCCTGTAACATATATAGAATATTATACGAGTCCAGCTGCATGTAACATATATAGAATATTATATGAGTCCAGCTGCCTGTAACATATATAGAATATTATATGAGTCCAGCTGCATGTAACATATATAGAATATTATATGAGTCCAGCTGCCTGAAACGTATATAGAATATTATATGAGTCCAGCTGCCTGAAACGTATATAGAATATTATATGAGTCCAGCTGCATGTAACGTATATAGAATATTATATGAGTCCAGCTGCATGTAACATATATAGAATATTATATGAGTCCAGCTGCCTGAAACGTATATAGAATATTATATGAGTCCAGCTGCCTGTAACATATATAGAATATTATATGAGTCCAGCTGCATGTAACGTATATAGAATATTATATGAGTCCAGCTGCATGTAACATATATAGAATATTATATGAGTCCAGCTGCCTGTAACATATATAGAATATTATATGAGTGGTGATTTGTTATTAAATTTATTCTAAAAACGAGACTGGCAACCTCTCATCGCTTTTACAAGAGACAAGTTAAAAAAATTCAATAACAAATGAAGATAAATATAAGATCCTATTTATAACATAATCATTCAAACAGTTGTAAATTCACTCACTATTATCATAATATCACTTATACTTGTCTTCATTTCTTATTGAATTAATTTTAACTGGTCTCCTAAAACAATGGCATTGTGTTTATTTACCAGTATTTATTTTTGACAGCTCATATGAATACATAAATACAGTATTCTCTAGGTTCGGACAGTGTTCATTTGCATAATTAATTTGCATAATTTATACACCAGTGATATACGATAAATACGTAATGCTGTTATTACCACTCTGCAGTGTAAATTATGTTATAAACATACAAAAATAATACACATGCCGAATGTGCACTCGATACCATTTTGGTATTTGTGTTTGACCATTATACCAGAATGTTCTGGATGCCACAGTGCATCAGGTCCTGTTTGATCATAATACCAGAATGATCTGGATGCCACAGTGCACCAGGTCCTGTTTGACCAGAATGTTCTGGATGCCACAGTGCATCAGGTCCTGTTTGATCATTATACCAGAATGTTCTGGATGCCACAGTGCACCAGGTCCTGTTTGACCATTATACCAGAATGTTCTGGATGCCACAGTGCACCAGGTCCTGTTTGATCATTATACCATAATGTTCTGGATGCCACAGTGCATCAGGTCCTGTTTGATCATTATACCAGAATGTTCTGGATGCCACAGTGCATCAGGTCCTGTTTGACCATTATACCAGAATGTTCTGGATGCCACAGTGCACCAGGTCCTGTTTGACCATTATACCAGAATGTTCTGGATGCCCCAGTGCATCGGGTCCTGTTTGACCATTATACCAGAATGTTCTGGATGCCCCAGTGCATCAGGTCCTGTTTAACCATTATACCAGAATGTTCTGGATGTACCAGTGCATCAGGTCCTGTTTGATCATTATACCAGAATGTTCTGGATGCCACAGTGCATCAGGTCCTGTTTGACCATTATACCAGAATGTTCTGGATGCCCCAGTGCATCAGGTAGCATCAGATATGCCTGTATCCATTTTTGTTTGTTTGGGTGATGCAAGGAACCATTATAAAATTGAGTCGACGTGCATGTCTCATCTCAATGTATTGGACCATTCTAGCTAAAACAGAAAGCCTGTAAATGGAATATAAATGTGAACGCAATATACATGTGGATGGAATATAAATGTGAACGCAATATACATGTGGATGGAATACATATTTTGCAATAATGGGTTACATGTATGTGCCCCTTTAATGGTTAAAGGGAGACAACCCAGTTATTTAATAAGAAACAAATATTTTAATTCAATTACCTACAGATGAAGTTGTCTCCCTTACTCCATAGTTTGTATTTAAAGCAGTAGGTAAATTAGAAAGGTCTTACAGATCGATATGTAGTCCAGTGGTAACACACTGGACTGGTAACCCAGGGATCGCAGGTTCGATCTCCCGTCTGACCCTAATTAACAGTCTGTCAGATGGGACGTTAAACCGAGGTCCCATGTCGGTGCTTTACACCGTGCACGTAGAACCAGAGGAGACTCTGTATCATTGCACTATCCTCCAAAAATATAAAATGACTTATATCTTCAGGAGGCGTCGCTCATATGGGCAACTGGTAGCGACGACAAATAAGCGTAAAACACATGCAGAAAGGTCTATTTGTGATTTGTCAGCCAATTTCAATGATCCGTGTCCGATTAGCGTAGTTCAGTAACTCTTCAACAATCCAACCTGGGTTTGATCCTCTGACTGGGAAGTAGATGTATGCGAGTTGGTACGGTGGTCTCCAAATCGGACAGGTGGTTTTCTCTTGGGACTCGGGGTTTCCTACCACACAACTGATCACATATACGCTTTCATCCTATATACCTGTAAGCTTGCATGTGGCTGTTCCTATCAAAGTTGGAACAGCTGTTTAGAAAAACTTGGAAAAATATCTATCTCAATGCATAAATGTACCATTGATAAAAGAATGTGTGCCTTCCAGTGTGGCCAAGTTATTTTTTGTATTGAAGACTGTATTGACTATAAGACTGCCACACTGGAATTATTTTATTTTTACGGTCCACAACAAACACTCTACTTCTCAACAAAATCATTTATTTTTTATCTAACAATCTTATTCCTCCTATCTTTGTTTTTAAAAGTCCATTTATTATAAATCAATCAGCTACGTATACTACGAATACCATACAAACTGTCAGCTAATCATGCGTCCCATGAAGTATATGAATGCTATATGACTCTGTCGGCATCGAAGCTCCGACGGCTCCGTCAAGTCTAACAATAACTGATACATCGCAATTAGCGACATCCTGTATAAATATATAATGCGGATTTTACGCGCAGGCAAATTTTTACATAAATCCAATATCGTTAACTTGAGCTTGTGTGACTTACAATATGTATATTGAAATAGCTTGTTTAGAACTGCAACTTAACTTAGAACTAAACAACCTGGAATACCTGTAACAATAAACCACCAACTTTACTTAGAACTAAACAACCTGGAATACATGTAACAATAAACCACCAACTTTACTTAGAACTAAACAACCTGGAATACATGTAACAATAAACCACCAACTTTACTTAGAACTAAACAACCAACCACCAACTTTACTTAGAACTAAACAACCTGGAATACCTGTAACAATAAACCACCAACTTTACTTAGAACTAAACAACCTGGAATACCTGTAACAATAAACCACCAACTTTACTTAGAACTAAACAACCTGGAATACATGTAACAATAAACCACCAACTTTACTTAGAACTAAACAACCTGGAATACTGTAACAATAAACCACCAACTTTACTTAGAACTAAACAACCTGGAATACATGAACAATAAACCACCAACTTTACTTAGAACTAAACAACCTGGAATACCTGTAACAATAAACCACCAACTTTACTTAGAACTAAACAACCTGGAATACATGTAACAATAAACCACCAACTTTACTTAGAACTAAACAACCTGGAATACTTGTAACAATAAACCACCAACTTTACTTAGAACTAAACAACCTGGAATACATGTAACAATAAACCACCAACTTTACTTAGAACTAAACAACCTGGAATACATGTAACAATAAACCACCAACTTTACTTAGAACTAAACAACCTGGAATACATGAAACAATAAACCACCAACTTTACTTAGAACTAAACAACCTGGAATACATGTAACAATAAACCACCAACTTTACTTAGAACTAAACAACCTGGAATACCTGTAACAATAAACCACCAACTTTACTTAGAACTAAACAACCTGGAATACATGTAACAATAAACCACCAACTTTACTTAGAACTAAACAACCTGGAATACATGTAACAATAAACCACCAACTTTACTTAGAACTAAACAACCTGGAATACCTGTAACAATAAACCACCAACTTTACTTAGAACTAAACAACCTGGAATACTGTAACAATAAACCACCAACTTTACTTAGAACTAAACAACCTGGAATACCTGTAACAATAAACCACCAACTTTACTTAGAACTAAACAACCTGGAATACCTGTAACAATAAACCACCAACTTTACTTAGAACTAAACAACCTGGAATACCTGTAACAATAAACCACCAACTTTACTTAGAACTAAACAACCTGGAATACATGTAACAATAAACCACCAACTTTACTTAGAACTAAACAACCTGGAATACATGTAACAATAAACCACCAACTTTACTTAGAACTAAACAACCTGGAATACCTGTAACAATAAACCACCAACTTTACTTAGAACTAAACAACCTGGAATACATGTAACAATAAACCACCAACTTTACTTAGAACTAAACAACCTGGAATACCTGTAACAATAAACCACCAACTTTACTTAGAACTAAACAACCTGGAATACCTGTAACAATAAACCACCAACTTTACTTAGAACTAAACAACCTGGAATACATGTAACAATAAACCACCAACTTTACTTAGAACTAAACAACCTGGAATACATGTAACAATAAACCACCAACTTTACTTAGAACTAAACAACCTGGAATACATGTAACAATAAACCACCAACTTTACTTAGAACTAAACAACCTGGAATACCTGTAACAATAAACCACCAACTTTACTTAGAACTAAACAACCTGGAATACATGTAACAATAAACCACCAACTTTACTTAGAACTAAACAACCTGGAATACCTGTAACAATAAACCACCAACTTTACTTAGAACTAAACAACCTGGAATACATGTAACAATAAACCACCAACTTTACTTAGAACTAAACAACCTGGAATACCTGTAACAATAAACCACCAACTTTACTTAGAACTAAACAACCTGGAATACATGAAACAATAAACCACCAACTTTACTTAGAACTAAACAACCTGGAATACATGTAACAATAAACCACCAACTTTACTTAGAACTAAACAACCTGGAATACCTGTAACAATAAACCACCAACTTTACTTAGAACTAAACAACCTGGAATACATGTAACAATAAACCACCAACTTTACTTAGAACTAAACAACCTGGAATACATGTAACAATAAACCACCAACTTTACTTAGAACTAAACAACCTGGAATACCTGTAACAATAAACCACCAACTTTACTTAGAACTAAACAACCTGGAATACCTGTAACAATAAACCACCAACTTTACTTAGAACTAAACAACCTGGAATACATGTAACAATAAACCACCAACTTTACTTAGAACTAAACAACCTGGAATACATGTAACAATAAACCACCAACTTTACTTAGAACTAAACAACCTGGAATACCTGTAACAATAAACCACCAACTTTACTTAGAACTAAACAACCTGGAATACATGTAACAATAAACCACCAACTTTACTTAGAACTAAACAACCTGGAATACCTGTAACAATAAACCACCAACTTTACTTAGAACTAAACAACCTGGAATACCTGTAACAATAAACCACCAACTTTACTTAGAACTAAACAACCTGGAATACATGTAACAATAAACCACCAACTTTACTTAGAACTAAACAACCTGGAATACATGAAACAATAAACCACCAACTTTACTTAGAACTAAACAACCTGGAATACATGTAACAATAAACCACCAACTTTACCTAGAACTAAACAACCTGGAATACATATAACAATAAACCACCAACTTTACTTAGAACTAAACAACCTGGAATACCTGTAACAATAAACCACCAACTTTACTTAGAACTAAACAACCTGGAATACATGAAACAATAAACCACCAACTTTACTTAGAACTAAACAACCTGGAATACATGTAACAATAAACCACCAACTTTACTTAGAACTAAACAACCTGGAATACCTGTAACAATAAACCACCAACTTTACTTAGAACTAAACAACCTGGAATACATGTAACAATAAACCACCAACTTTACTTAGAACTAAACAACCTGGAATACCTGTAACAATAAACCACAACTTTACTTAGAACTAAACAACCTGGAATACCTGTAACAATAAACCACCAACTTTACTTAGAACTAAACAACCTGGAATACATGTAACAATAAACCACCAACTTTACTTAGAACTAAACAACCTGGAATACATGTAACAATAAACCACCAACTTTACTTAGAACTAAACAACCTGGAATACATGTAACAATAAACCACCAACTTTACTTAGAACTAAACAACCTGGAATACATGAACAATAAACCACCAACTTTACTTAGAACTAAACAACCTGGAATACATGTAACAATAAACCACCAACTTTACTTAGAACTAAACAACCTGGAATACATGTAACAATAAACCACCAACTTTACTTAGAACTAAACAACCTGGAATACCTGTAACAATAAACCACCAACTTTACTTAGAACTAAACAACCTGGAATACATGTAACAATAAACCACCAACTTTACTTAGAACTAAACAACCTGGAATACATGAAACAATAAACCACCAACTTTACTTAGAACTAAACAACCTGGAATACATGTAACAATAAACCACCAACTTTACTTAGAACTAAACAACCTGGAATACATGTAACAATAAACCACCAACTTTACTTAGAACTAAACAACCTGGAATACCTGTAACAATAAACCACCAACTTTACTTAGAACTAAACAACCTGGAATACATGTAACAATAAACCACCAACTTTACTTAGAAACTAAACAACCTGGAATACATGTAACAATAAACCACCAACTTTACTTAGAACTAAACAACCTGGAATACATGAAACAATAAACCACCAACTTTACTTAGACTACTAAACAACCTGGAATACCTGTAACAATAAACCACCAACTTTACTTAGAACTAAACAACCTGGAATACATGTAACAATAAACCACCAACTTTACTTAGAACTAAACAACCTGGAATACCTGTAACAATAAACCACCAACTTTACTTAGAACTAAACAACCTGGAATACATGAAACAATAAACCACCAACTTTACTTAGAACTAAACAACCTGGAATACATGTAACAATAAACCACCAACTTTACTTAGAACTAAACAACCTGGAATACATGTAACAATAAACCACCAACTTTACTTAGAACTAAACAACCTGGAATACATGTAACAATAAACCACCAACTTTACTTAGAACTAAACAACCTGGAATACATGTAACAATAAACCACCAACTTTACTTAGAACTAAACAACCTGGAATACCTGTAACAATAAACCACCAACTTTACTTAGAACTAAACAACCTGGAATACCTGTAACAATAAACCACCAACTTTACTTAGAACTAAACAACCTGGAATACATGAAACAATAAACCACCAACTTTACTTAGAACTAAACAACCTGGAATACATGTAACAATAAACCACCAACTTTACTTAGAACTAAACAACCTGGAATACCTGTAACAATAAACCACCAACTTTACTTAGAACTAAACAACCTGGAATACATGAACAATAAACCACCAACTTTACTTAGAACTAAACAACCTGGAATACCTGTAACAATAAACCACCAACTTTACTTAGAACTAAACAACCTGGAATACATGTAACAATAAACCACCAACTTTACTTAGAACTAAACAACCTGGAATACATGTAACAATAAACCACCAACTTTACTTAGAACTAAACAACCTGGAATACATGAAACAATAAACCACCAACTTTACTTAGAACACCATAAACAACCTGGAATACATGTAACAATAAACCACCAACTTTACCTAGAACTAAACAACCTGGAATACATATAACAATAAACCACCAACTTTACTTAGAACTAAACAACCTGGAATACCTGTAACAATAAACCACCAACTTTACTTAGAACTAAACAACCTGGAATACCTGTAACAATAAACCACCAACTTTACTTAGAACTAAACAACCTGGAATACATGTAACAATAAACCACCAACTTTACTTAGAACTAAACAACCTGGAATACCTGTAACAATAAACCACCAACTTTACTTAGAACTAAACAACCTGGAATACATGTAACAATAAACCACCAACTTTACTTAGAACTAAACAACCTGGAATACCTGTAACAATAAACCACCAACTTTACTTAGAACTAAACAACCTGGAATACCTGTAACAATAAACCACCAACTTTACTTAGAACTAAACAACCTGGAATACATGTAACAATAAACCACCAACTTTACTTAGAACTAAACAACCTGGAATACATGTAACAATAAACCACCAACTTTACTTAGAACTAAACAACCTGGAATACCTGTAACAATAAACCACCAACTTTACTTAGAACTAAACAACCTGGAATACATGAACAATAAACCACCAACTTTACTTAGAACTAAACAACCTGGAATACTTGTAACAATAAACCACCAACTTTACTTAGAACTAAACAACCTGGAATACCTGTAACAATAAACCACCAACTTTACTTAGAACTAAACAACCTGGAACACTTGTAACAATAAACCACCAACTTTACTTAGAACTAAACAACCTGGAATACATGAAACAATAAACCACCAACTTTACTTAGAACTAAACAACCTGGAATACATGTAACAATAAACCACCAACTTTACTTAGAACTAAACAACCTGGAATACCTGTAACAATAAACCACCAACTTTACTTAGAACTAAACAACCTGGAATACCTGTAACAATAAACCAGCAACTTTACTTAGAACTAAACAACCTGGAATACATGTAACAATAAACCACCAACTTTACTTAGAACTAAACAACCTGGAATACCTGTAACAATAAACCACCAACTTTACTTAGAACTAAACAACCTGGAATACATGTAACAATAAACCACCAACTTTACTTAGAACTAAACAACCTGGAATACATGTAACAATAAACCACCAACTTTACTTAGAACTAAACAACCTGGAATACATGTAACAATAAACCACCAACTTTACTTAGAACTAAACCTGGAATACATGTAACAATAAACCACCAACTTTACTTAGAACTAAACAACCTGGAATACCTGTAACAATAAACCACCAACTTTACTTAGAACTAAACAACCTGGAATACATGTAACAATAAACCACCAACTTTACTTAGAACTAAACAACCTGGAATACATGTAACAATAAACCACCAACTTTACTTAGAACTAAACAACCTGGAATACATGTAACAATAAACCACCAACTTTACTTAGAACTAAACAACCTGGAATACATGTAACAATAAACCACTAACTTTACTTAGAACTAAACAACCTGGAATACCTGTAACAATAAACCACCAACTTTACTTAGAACTAAACAACCTGGAATACCTGTAACAATAAACCACCAACTTTACTTAGAACTAAACAACCTGGAATACATGTAACAATAAACCACCAACTTTACTTAGAACTAAACAACCTGGAATACCTGTAACAATAAACCACCAACTTTACTTAGAACTAAACAACCTGGAATACATGTAACAATAAACCACCAACTTTACTTAGAACTACCGTAAACAACCTGGAATACATGTAACAATAAACCAGCAACTTTACTTAGAACTAAACAACCTGGAATACATGAAACAATAAACCACCAACTTTACTTAGAACTACCATAAACAACCTGGAATACCTGTAACAATAAACCACCAACTTTACCTAGAACTAAACAACCTGGAATACATATAACAATAAACCACCAACTTTACTTAGAACTAAACAACCTGGAATACCTGTAACAATAAACCACCAACTTTACTTAGAACTAAACAACCTGGAATACATGAAACAATAAACCACCAACTTTACTTAGAACTAAAGAACCTGGAATACATGTAACAATAAACCACCAACTTTACTTAGAACTAAACAACCTGGAATACCTGTAACAATAAACCACCAACTTTACTTAGAACTAAACAACCTGGAATACATGTAACAATAAACCACCAACTTTACTTAGAACTAAACAACCTGGAATACATGTAACAATAAACCACCAACTTTACTTAGAACTAAACAACCTGGAATACATGTAACAATAAACCACCAACTTTACTTAGAACTAAACAACCTGGAATACCTGTAACAATAAACCACCAACTTTACTTAGAACTAAACAACCTGGAATACATGAACAATAAACCACCAACTTTACTTAGAACTAAACAACCTGGAATACTTGTAACAATAAACCACCAACTTTACTTAGAACTAAACAACCTGGAATACCTGTAACAATAAACCACCAACTTTACTTAGAACTAAACAACCTGGAATACTTGTAACAATAAACCACCAACTTTACTTAGAACTAAACAACCTGGAATACATGAAACAATAAACCACCAACTTTACTTAGAACTAAACAACCTGGAATACATGAAACAATAAACCACCAACTTTACTTAGAACTAAACAACCTGGAATACATGTAACAATAAACCACCAACTTTACTTAGAACTAAACAACCTGGAATACCTGTAACAATAAACCACCAACTTTACTTAGAACTAAACAACCTGGAATGCCTGTAACAATAAACCACCAACTTTACTTAGAACTAAACAACCTGGAATACCTGTAACAATAAACCACCAACCTAACTAAACAACCTGGAATACATGTAACAATAAACCACCAACTTTACTTAGAACTAAACAACCTGGAATACATGTAACAATAAACCACCAACTTTACTTAGAACTAAACAACCTGGAATACCTGTAACAATAAACCAGCAACTTTACTTAGAACTAAAC
>CM026387.1:31398818-31532612 GCA_014843695.1 Archivesica marissinica
AAACTAAGAGCCATATTTTATTGCATGCAAACTAAGAGCCATATTTTAGTGCACACAAACTAAGAGCCATATTTTAGTGCACACAAACTAAGAACCATATTTTGTGCACTTTGCAAACTAAGAGCCATATTTTAGTGCACACAAACTAAGAGCCATATTTTAGTGCACATAAACTAAGCCATATTTTAGTGCATGCAAACTAAAAGCCATATTTTAGTGCACACAAACTAAGAGCCATATTTTAGTGCATGCAAACTAAGAGCCATATTTTAGTGCACGTAAACTAAGAGCCATATTTTAGTGCACAGATAAATATTTAAAGCCAGGTATTTGACAAAACATTGTGCCAAAGGAAAACAAATATTTGGTGCCAAATATTTTCGCCAATCCACAAAATTTAGCGCCAGTATTTGTTTTTCTCTACTGTTTTGTATTTATTACTTTCAGATATGACAGATGAGCAATGCTCAAGAAGCACCTCCCCAACCACATCACCGTTGCCCAGGCAATCTATGTCTGATTCCAGGTAATATATGTCTGATTCCATGTAAATCTATGTCTGAGTTCAGGTAGCATATGTCTGATTCCAGGTAGCATATGTCCGATTCAAGATAATCTATGTCTGATTCCAGATAACATATGTCTGATTCCAGATAATCTATGTCTGATTCCAGATAATATATGCCTGAGTCCAGATAATCGATGTCTGATTCCAGGTAATATATGTCTGATTCCTTGTAATATATGTCTGATTCCAGGTAAGCTATGTCTGATTCCAGACAATACATGTCTGATTCCAGGTAATCGGTGTCTGGTTCAGTAATATGTCTGATTCCAGATAATCTATGTCAGATTCCAGACAATATATATGTCGGATTCCAGGTAATATATGTCTGATTCCAGATAAGCTATGTATGATTCCAGATAATCTATGTCAGATTCCAGGTAAACTACGTTTGTTTCCAGGTAATATATGTCTGATTCCATGTAAATCTATGTCTGAGTCCAGGTAGCATATGTCTGATTCCTTGTAATATATGTCTGATTTCATGTAATATATGCCAGATTCCAGGTAATTTATGTCGGATTCCGGGTAAGCTGTGCATGCATCCAGCAACTTATGTCTGATTCTGGGTAATATATGTCTAATTCAAGATAATATGTTTGCCTACATGTGACATATGTCTGATTCCATATTTAGATTTTTATGGTCCAATTCCAGTAATATATGTCTGATTCCTGGTAATATAGGTCTGATTCTGTGTTATATATGTATGATTACTGGTAATCTATGTATGATACGAGATAATCTATGTCTGATTCCAACCAGATAATCAATGTTGTATTTGACAATATGTGTGTGATTCCTGGTAATATATCTCTGATTCTATATAATCTATGGCTGATTTTCCTGGTAATTTATGTCTTATTCATGGTAATAATATATGTTTGATTCCTGGTAATCTACATCTAGGTATGGACATTAACCATGGAAACCAGGGACAGTTAGGGGACATTATCCATGGAAACCAGGGATAGTTAGGGACATTATCCATGGAAACCAGGGATAGTTAGGGACATTATCCATGGAAACCAGGGACAGTTAGGGACATTATCCATGGAAACCAGGGATAGTTAGGGACATTATCCATGGAAACCAGGGATAGTTAGGGACATTATCCATGGAAACCAGGGATAGTTAGGGACATTATCCATGGAAACCAGGGATAGTTAGGGACATTATCCATGGAAACCAGGGATAGTTAGGGACATTATCCATGGAAACCAGGGATAGTTAGGGGCATTATCCATGGAAACCAGGGACAGTTAGGGGACATTATCCATGGAAACCAGGGATAGTTAGGGGACATTATCCATGGAAACCAGGGATAGTTAGGGACATTATCCATGGAAACCAGGGACAGTTAGGGGACATTATCCATGGAAACCAGGGATAGTTAGGGACATTATCCATGGAAACCAGGATAGTTAGGGACATTATCCATGGAAACCAGGGATAGTTAGGGGCATTATCCATGGAAACCAGGGACAGTTAGGGGACATTATCCATGGAAACCAGGGACAGTTAGGGGCATTATCCATTGAAACCAGGGATAGTTAGGGGACATTATCCATGGAAACCAGGGATAGTTAGGGACATTATCCATGGAAACCAGGACAGTTAGGGTACATTATCCATTGAAACCAGGGATAGTTAGGGACATTATCCATGGAAACCAGGGACAGTTAAGGGACATTATCCATGGAAACCAGGACAGGTAGGGGACATTATCCATTGAAACCAGGGACAGTTAGGGGCATTATCCATAGAAAACATGGACAGTTTGGGATATTATCCATGGAAACCAGGGACAGTTAAGGGACATTATCCATGGAAACCAGGACAGGTAGGGGACATTATCCATTGAAACCAGGGACAGTTAGGGGCATTATCCATTGAAACAGGGACAGGTAGGGGACATTATCCATTGAAACCAGGGATAGTAAGGGGGCATTATCCATGGAAATCAGGGACAGTTAGGGGCATTATCCATGGAAACCAGGGACAGTTTGGGGCATTATCCATGGAAACCAGGGACAGTTAGGGGTATTATCCATGGAAACCAGGGACAGTTAGGGGCATTATCCATGGAAACCAGGGACAGTTAGGGATATTATCCATTGAAAACAGGGACAGTTTGGGACATTATCCATAGAAAACATGGACAGTTTGGGATATTATCCATAGAAAACATGGACAGTTTGGGATATTATCCATAGAAAACATGGACAGTTTGGGATATTATCCATAGAAAACAGGGACAGTTTGGGACATTATCCATAGAAAACATGGACAGTTTGGGATATTATCCATAGAAAACATGGACAGTTTGGGACATTATCCATAGAAAACATGGACAGTTTGGGACATTATCCATAGAAAACATGGACAGTTTGGGACATTATCCATAGAAAACAGGAGCAGTTTGGTATTATCCATAGAAAACAGGGACAGTTTGGGACATTATCCATAGAAAACAGGGACAGTTTGGGATATTATCCATAGAAAACATGGACAGTTTGGGATATTATCCATAGAAAACATGGACAGTTTGGGACATTATCCATAGAAAACATGGACAGTTTGGGACATTATCCATAGAAAACATGGACAGTTTGGGACATTATCCATAGAAAACATGGACAGTTTGGGACATTACCATAGAAAACATGGACAGTTTGGGACATTATCCATAGAAAACAGGAGCAGTTTGGGATATTATCCATAGAAAACAGGGACAGTTTGGGATATTATCCATAGAAAACAGGGACAGTTTGGGACATTATCCATAGAAAACATGGACAGTTTGGGATATTATCCATAGAAAACATGGACAGTTTGGGACATTATCCATAGAAAACATGGACAGTTTGGGACATTATCCATAGAAAACAGGGACAGTTTGGGACATTATCCATAGAAAACAGGAGCAGTTTGGGATATTATCCATAGAAAACAGGGACAGTTTGGGATATTATCCATAGAAAACAGGGACAGTTTGGGACATTATCCATAGAAAACATGGACAGTTTGGGATATTATCCATAGAAAACAGGGACAGTTTGGGACATTATCCATAGAAAACATGGACAGTTTGGGACATTATCCATAGAAAACATGGACAGTTTGGGACATTATCCATAGAAAACATGGACAGTTTGGGATATTATCCATAGAAAACATGGACAGTTTGGGATATTATCCATAGAAAACATGGACAGTTTGGGACATTATCCATAGAAAACATGGACAGTTTGGGACATTATCCATAGAAAACATGGACAGTTTGGGATATTATCCATAGAAAACATGGACAGTTTGGGACATTATCCATAGAAAACATGGACAGTTTGGGACATTATCCATAGAAAACAGGAGCAGTTTGGGATATTATCCATAGAAAACAGGGACAGTTTGGGATATTATCCATAGAAAACAGGGACAGTTTGGGACATTATCCATAGAAAACATGGACAGTTTGGGATATTATCCATAGAAAACATGGACAGTTTGGGACATTATCCATAGAAAACATGGACAGTTTGGGACATTATCCATAGAAAACATGGACAGTTTGGGACATTATCCATAGAAAACAGGGACAGTTTGGGACATTATCCATAGAAAACAGGAGCAGTTTGGGATATTATCCATAGAAAACAGGGACAGTTTGGGATATTATCCATAGAAAACAGGGACAGTTTGGGACATTATCCATAGAAAACATGGACAGTTTGGGATATTATCCATAGAAAACAGGGACAGTTTGGGACATTATCCATAGAAAACATGGACAGTTTGGGACATTATCCATAGAAAACATGGACAGTTTGGGACATTATCCATAGAAAACAGGGACAGTTTGGGACATTATCCATAGAAAACAGGGACAGTTTGGGACATTATCCATAGAAAACAGGAGCAGTTTGGGATATTATCCATAGAAAACAGGGACAGTTTGGGATATTATCCATAGAAAACAGGGACAGTTTGGGGATATTATCCATAGAAAACAGGGACAGTTTGGGACATTATCCATAGACAACAGGGACAGTTTGGGACATTATCCATAGAAAACACGGACAGTTTGGGACATTATCCATAGAAAACATGGACAGTTTGGGATATTATCCATAGAAAACATGGACAGTTTGGGATATTATCCATAGAAAACATGGACAGTTTGGGATATTATCCATAGAAAACATGGACAGTTTGGGACATTATCCATAGAAAACAGGAGCAGTTTGGGATATTATCCATAGAAAACAGGGACAGTTTGGGATATTATCCATAGAAAACAGGGACAGTTTGGGACATTATCCATAGAAAACATGGACAGTTTGGGATATTATCCATAGAAAACATGGACAGTTTGGGACATTATCCATAGAAAACATGGACAGTTTGGGACATTATCCATAGAAAACATGGACAGTTTGGGACATTATCCATAGAAAACAGGGACAGTTTGGGACATTATCCATAGAAAACAGGAGCAGTTTGGGATATTATCCATAGAAAACAGGGACAGTTTGGGATATTATCCATAGAAAACAGGGACAGTTTGGGATATTATCCATAGAAAACAGGGACAGTTTGGGACATTATCCATAGAAAACAGGGACAGTTTGGGACATTATCCATAGAAAACAGGGACAGTTTGGGACATTATCCATAGAAAACATGGACAGTTTGGGACATTATCCATAGAAAACATGGACAGTTTGGGACATTATCCATAGAAAACAGGGACAGTTTGGGACATTATCCATAGAAAACATGGACAGTTTGGGACATTATCCATAGAAAACAGGGACAGTTTGGGATATTATCCATAGAAAACAGGGACAGTTTGGGATATTATCCATAGAAAACAGGGACAGTTTGGGACATTATCCATAGAAAACAGGGACAGTTTGGGACATTATCCATAGAAAACAGGAGCAGTTTGGGATATTATCCATAGACAACAGGGACAGGTTGGGACATTATCCATAGAAAACAGGGACAGTTTGGGACATTATCCATAGAAAACATGGACAGTTTGGGACATTATCCATAGAAAACATGGACAGTTTGGGACATTATCCATAGAAAACATGGACAGTTTGGGACATTATCCATAGAAAACAGGGACAGTTTGGGATATTATCCATAGAAAACATGGACAGTTTGGGATATTATCCATAGAAAACATGGACAGTTTGGGATATTATCCATAGAAAACAGGGACAGTTTGGGACATTATCCATAGAAAACATGGACAGTTTGGGATATTATCCATAGAAAACATGGACAGTTTGGGACATTATCCATAGAAAACATGGACAGTTTGGGACATTATCCATAGAAAACATGGACAGTTTGGAACATTATCCATAGAAAACAGGGACAGTTTGGGATATTATCCATAGAAAACAGGGACAGTTTGGGATATTATCCATAGAAAACAGGGACAGTTTGGGATATTATCCATAGAAAACAGGGAAGTTTGGGGATATTATCCATAGAAAACAGGGACAGTTTGGGATATTATCCATAGAAAACAGGGACAGTTTGGGGATATTATCCATAGAAAACATGGACAGTTTGGGATATTATCCATAGAAAACAGGGACAGTTTGGGATATTATCCATAGAAAACAGGGACAGTTTGGGACATTATCCATAGAAAACATGGACAGTTTGGGATATACGTTCTGTGTCGTCTGATCTGGCTCTATACTGTTTGCATAAGCGATTTTAGTCATGATTGGCAGGTTACATGTTAAAGCGATATTTCATCGCAAAAAGCAAATAAAATTCATTTTGTCACGCAAAATGCATTGCTACTACAAATTCTTCCGAATAAATTTGAACACTAACATTGAATCAATAAACAGTGCTTTTGTGGATTGAAAGTATGATTTCATATAACGGTCATCCATGCTTCTCAATTGACGTTTGTTTGTCATCCGAGTCAATACGGAGATAATTTAACTAAGAATAGTCTACAAATATATAGGCACAAATGTGAGATATAACGTTAAATCTGTTCCATAAATCGTGTTATTCACGATACACTAGTTGTATTACACATGGATGTTTACATTATTTTGTTATGTCAACAAACTGCGTAATATACGCAGTTTGTTTATTACCGTAGTTGAAATACATAAATTATGTACTCAGTATTTGCGGCAAATTTTTGGGAAAAAATTATACCATAAAATTATAATTGGAAAATACATTCTGTAGAAATTTGTGTTTTCACTGATGTAGTGTCGCTTTAAATGACGGAGTGGGTGAATTTTTGAGGTTTTCTTTGAGTAATCAAATGTTTTTCTGAACATTTATGTTTAGGTTTTGGAATATCGTCAGTAGTCGCATAATGTTTTTAGTTTCTGCCCTTTTTTTTGTTCTCTGGCTCTTACTTTGTTCATCGTTTTAATCTGGGGGCCATTCCACGAGTTGATTTTAAACATTAAATATGGCTGTATATTATTTAATGCAGTTTAAGAGTTCTTGACCATTTCCCACATCGCGACTTCAACTTACCGTAATTGTTCCAATTGATGCCCATTCTCTAAGATATCAAAGTTATTAATGTTGTTTTTGAAACTTTGCATACACATGTGAGTACTAACTCTCTACATCCATAGTAAGTTCACACCCTACCAGTGACTTAGAACGTAAAATTTGGCCAAAAATAGTACAATTTCAAAAATTATTTATGCATAAAAACATCTCAAATATTATTTCTCATAGACCGTCACGGGTATTGCACTGAAATTTTGTATGCACATCATAGGACTAATTCTCAACAACATTATAAGTCCCCACTCAACCAGTGACCTTGAACGTGAAAGTTGGCCCAAATTAGTACAATTTCAGAAATTCTTTATGAATTTAAATAAATACAACAATATTATTTCTCAAAACATCAAAGGTATTGCATTGAATCTTTGCATGCACATCTGAAGAAGACTAATTCTGAACACCAACAGTAAATGTCCCCCCCCCCACCCCACCACTGACCGTGAACTTGTAATTTGGCAATTCGTTGGAAATGCAATAAAAGACATTTTTTATTTCGCTGAACCAACATTTATGCAGTCTTATTGCGCGTGGCAAGACACCCATGTGGTGTGGTGTTCTTGTGATACTTTTGACAATTGGTAGATTAACCCTTTCCTTTGATGCCATTACCAATATGACATACATTGACAATGTAGTAGCCAAACCAATGTTCATTAACCTGTTCCCTCCTAGAAGCACCTCTTGATGCCATTACCAATACGACATACATTGACAATGTAGTAGCCAAACCAATGTTTTCAGACCAGAATCTCATTTAGTCCCAGTAATATCAATGGAGGTGGGATAGATATGGCGACTACTTATCCACTGCATGATAGCTAAATGGCTGTTGTTTGTATGGAGATATAATAGTATATTAACCTAAATCTCTATGTAGTCCCAGTAATATCTATGGAGGTGGGATAGATATGGCGACTACTTATCCACTGCATGATAGCTAAATGGCTGTTGTTTGTATGGAGATATAATAGTATATTAACCTAAATCTCTATGTAGTCCGTAATATCTATGGAGGTGGGATAGATATGGCGACTACTTATCCACTGCATGATAGCTAAATGGCTGTCATTTGTATGGAGATATAATGTATATTAACCTAAATCTCATGAAGTCCCAGTAATATCTATGGAGGTGGGATAGATATGGCGACTACTTATCCACTGCATGATAGCTAAATGGCTATCATTTGTATGGAGATATAATAGTATATTAACCTAAATCTCATGAAGTCCCAGTAATATCTATGGAGGTGGGATAGATATGGCAACTACTTATCCACTACGTCATAGCTAAATGGCAGCCGTTTGTATGGAGATATAATAGTATATTAACCTAAATCTCTATGAAGGAAAGGGTTAAACAATAGGTTTGTTAGGCTGTTTATTTGCTTTATTGGGAGACTAGAAGTGTAGAATGGAACACAGTAAGGTAGATGACTTGTGTAACCACTGACTGGCTTTAACCCATTCAACACCAAGTAACTGACATGGACTGGTGCATGATATTTAACCCATTCAACCCCAAGTAACTGACATGGACTGGTGCATGATATTTTTAGACCAATAAATTAATAAGAAAATTACCTTTGGACCAGTTCATTTATCGTCACGAGCCGGCTCATCTGGATCTACACTTTTCATAAGCCTATTTAGAGGCCTGTGGTGTTGAAAGGGTTAATATGTATGTTGTCATTTTCTTTATTTTTATTTGGGACAATTTTAAAATCAATTGTCTCTAATAAGTGCCCAACACCGAAAGATGCTCTGATTGTAATATACACGATTATATACTGCCAATAAATAACAAGCTGCCATATAATATTATAAATAAGCAGTCAGCATATCCTTTATATTTGGACCTAAAACTGATTTATGTTTCAATTTTGTTGGCGTTATTACCACTAAAGATATCTTCTTAATTTTGAACAGGACGACTTTGATGTTAGGGGAAATGTTCAGTGGATCCGAAACTTCTACTTTTGTTAATATAAAAAGTTTACGTTTTAACGATTTGGGAATGACATTTCATTTGTGGCTAATTAACTGCCTCGTATAACTGTATGATATTGATTGTGCTATTTTGGGGAATTGATGCACACGCGTCGGTGCAGAATATTTGTACGTATGCAAGGAAGTTACCGTGTTTAAATCTGCCATAAAACATTGTTCAGCGTGTGCTGTCAAGCGTAGCATCATTTTACTAGCAGTTTTACAATTAGCTAGGTGACATCATTAAAATGTTACGCTTTCTAAAAAATAAAAAATTAGAATCGAAATAATATTTGTATTTGCATAATATGTAGTCAAATAAAACATGGTTTGTCGTTCATAGTGTCGGAATTATTACCTACGTGTCAGAAATCCAAACCATGTTTTATTTGCCATTAAAACATTGTCGTGACATCATACCTTGCAGTCCATTATTATTAATATTGGACTGCTGTCAAAAGGACTGTGTGAAGCGCATAGCGCCGAGGTTACTACCAATATGTTACGACAGTGTTTTAATGGCAAATAAAACATGGTTTGTCGTTCATAGTGTCCGAATTATTACCTACGTGTCAGAAATCCAAACCATGTTTTATTTGCCATTAAAACACTGTCGTGACATCATACCTTGCAGTCCATTATTATTAATATTGGACTGCTGTCAAAAGGACTGTGTGAAGCGCATAGCGCCGAGGTTACTACCAATATGTTACGACAGTGTTTTAATGGCAAATAAAACATGGTTTGTCGTTCATAGTGTCCGAATTATTACCTACGTGTCAGAAATCCAAACCATGTTTTATTTGCCATTAAAACACTGTCGTGACATCATACCTTGCAGTCCATTATTATTAATATTGGACTGCTGTCAAAAGGACTGTGTGAAGCGCATAGCGCCAAGGTTACTACCAATATGTTACGACAGTGTTTTAATGGCAAATAAAACATGGTTTGTCGTTCATAGTGTCCGAATTATTACCTACGTGTCAGAAATCCAAACCATGTTTTATTTGCCATTAAAACACTGTCGTGACATCATACCTTGCAGTCCATTATTATTAATATTGGACTGCTGTCAAAAGGCCAGAGTATTATATTAAATCCTAGGCGTACCGGTACGAAATTAACAATTTTAATTAGTGGGATCTTGTTATATAAGTGTGTGTTTTAAGTAAGATATAAGCCTGAAACGGATCCAATATGTAAAATATTGGTACTGTCTTTGGCACTATGCGCGTCACACTGTCCAATATTTTGCATATTGGATCGTTTTCGGCTTATATCCTATACATAAATTACTGAAAGACAAATATTATATAATGGTCCAATAATATCTCAAATATTAGATTGAAAACAATGCAGGTGTGTAGGTGTTGTGGAGCCTAGAAACCAAGCGGTTGCAAGTTTGAGCCCCGTCAGAACCACATCCTTAGGCAAGACACTTAACTCCACACCTGGTAGAACAAAAGCCTTGCAGATTGAGTTTTAGATGAAATATACGAAACAATGCACATTTGTTTACAAATCATTGATGTCTTGTTTCTACAAATAGTCTAACAGGGTTCGGTTCGTACATATTTGAAAAGTACTTGGATTCCGAAGAAAAAAGTACTTAAATCTTGCAAATACGCATGAAAAGAGCTGGAATTTTGTTTCGGTATTTAAGAAGTGCTTAAAAATCCAGTCGTGCTTTAAAAGTACTTCAATTTATTAAAGCGAAAAAAATTTGATCTAAAGCTCAATGTTTAGAATATTTACGGTAAGTGGGGGAAGGGAAATAACTCAGTAGTGATTGAATTGATGAACTGATTAATTGTGGAACATTGCCCTGCGCCGGTGCCTGAATACACTACGTTAAACTATATTGTGCGAACGGTACCGGCGATCTGGTCCACGGTTTGGGTTATTACCAATAATAGCCTCGTTGTGAAAGTACAGGCAATGGCATCTAATCAACAATTATGGGGGGGAAATGTCTTCAAGCGTGGCTTGTTGAGCAGATATAAATGGTTGAAAGAGTCAAACAATAAGTACAAAACATATTGTTTTCTTGTTTTATGCAAATTTATTTTAGCTCGATTGCGAAACAAGTTCTTGCTACTTATACATTAATCACTCTGAAGACCTCATTCCTGATGGAATCCATCGCCACGAACATTCACCCATCATTAGTATGGATACAGTATCACCTAGCCTACATTAACATTCACCCCTCATTAGTAGGGATACAGTAACACCTAGCCTACATTAACATTCACCCCTCATTAGTAGGGATATAGTAACACCTAGCCTACATTAACATTCACCCCTCATTAGTAGGGATATAGTAACACCTAGCCTACATTAACATTCACCCCTCATTAGTAGGGATATAGTAACACCTAGCTTACATTAACATTCACCCCTCAGTAGGGATACAGTAACACCGAGCCTACATTAACATTCACCCCTCAGTAGTAACGATATAGTAACATATAACATACATTAATGTTCACCCCTCATTAGTAACATATAACATACATTAATGTTCACCCCTCATTAGTAACGATATAGTAACGATATAACATACATTAATGTTCACCCCTCATTAGTAACGATATAGTAACGATATAACATACATTAATGTTCACCCCTCATTAGTAACGATATAGTAACATATAACATACATTAATGTTCACCCCTCATTAGTAACGATATAGTAACGATATAACATACATTAATGTTCACCCCTCATTAGTAACGATATAGTAACGATATAACATACATTAATGTTCACCCCTCATTAGTAACATATAACATACATTAATGTTCACCCCTCATTAGTAACGATATAGTAACATATAACATACATTAATGTTCACCCCTCATTAGTAACATATAACATACATTAATGTTCACCCCTCATTAGTAACATATAACGTACATTAATGTTCACCCCTCATTAGTAACATATAACATACATTAATGTTCACCCCTCATTAGTAACATATAACATACATTAATGTTCACCCCTCATTAGTAACATATAACATACATTAATGTTCACCCCTCATTAGTAACATATAACATACATTAATGTTCACCTCTCATTAGTAACATATAACATACATTAATGTTCACCCCTCATTAGTAACATATAACTTAACCTATACTTATTGCCAAGAATTCTCTAAATATACCAATTGTGAGTATACTCTTGACTGAGTCAGGTACTGCTGCTGCTGCTGCTGCTGCTGATGATGATGATGATAATGCTGATGATGAACTATAATTTGGACGTTTTTCTTGGTTACAACTGTTGAGGCTCTGTATCAAATTATAGACAAAGTTGAAAACAATTTTTCAAGAATTAATATTCATGCTAAGGTCAAATAAAATTATGTTTGGTTCAGTGTACTACATGGTATACTCCAAGGTTAGTTGAGTAACTGTGGTAAACAATATCTGGTTTAGAGATCTCTCCTTGACATGTTATACATTCATTACTTGAGTAAACTTGTTATGCCCAGGTTTCATTCATTCATTCATTCAGCATTGTTGGGATAAGTGAGTAAACATGCGAAATATGGTTTTAATAAATTTCAACAAAATATGGTTAAAATGCACAGTATGACAATTAAATGCATTTGAATAGAAGGAGTGCTTTATAATGGGCCAGTGTATCTTACTAAACAAAAAACAAAAACAAAAAAAACACAAATTAGGGAGAAGTAGGGCCCCCAGAGGGTGAATCAGTGTCCCAATGCCACAATGCCTGTCATAAAAAAAACTAAAATAAACATTAATGATGTTATCACTATGTGGCTGAAAAATAAATAGTTTGGCCTTACTTAAGTGCACACTTTGAGGCAGTGTTGTTGTTGTATGTGATACAATCATGGCTATATCATGGTTCAATGACAATGATATTAATCGGATGCTTTACAGGATTCAACAACATAAATATTCAATATGCTGCACATACAAATATAATTAAAGTAATAGTATTACTTTCCAGTTTTCCGAGTTGCATGTTCGTGCTAACAGTGTGGAAATCTTGCAGAGCTTCATTTCTACACCTCTTCATTTCACTCTTAATATTCTAAATGCAATATTTGAATTTTATATTTGAATATTTTAATACAATTATATTTGGAGAGAAAAGAGTGTTATGATGAAAGCTGTGTCTTGGTGAGTGTATTTAACTTTGTTTTTTCTGTGAATTTGCATACCAGTATACACTCAAAACAAAATTATTGTGTTTTATGGTATTTTGTGCAAACTAAATAAACCATAATGTCTCAAAATTCATATCGGCTAACTTGTATGCATTTTATTACAGATCTTTATGCTATGAATTGCTGTATAATCATCTGGTATAAAATGTCTCAAATGACAACATGAATATATATTTATATTGTATGATTATTTGTTGGCTCTAAATATTATAAAACACCAAGTTACCGATTTAGGAATTTTGTTGAGTGTTTATACCTGAGCCACAACAGCCAACACAGACGGATCTGTAATCCAGTGGTTGATGTACTGGGAATCCAGGGATTGCAGGTCCGATCCCCCGTCTGACCATAATAAAATTAACAGTCTTTCAGATGGGACTTTAAACCAAGGTCTGGTGTCGGTGCTATACACCGTGCACGTAAAAGATTCTGGAATGGATCTCTCTGTCTGTATCATTGCACTATCCTCCAAAAATCTAAAATGACCAATCTCTTCTGGATGCATCGCTCATATGGGCAACCGGTAGCGACGATAAATAAATGTAAAACACACCAACACTATTGCTCTATCGTGCAGAAATCGTGAGCTAAACATACTACCTTGTGCTGTCTCCAACTGGAAGGTGGGGGGGGGGGGGGGATACTTTAAACAACATTTATTTCTTTGAATAAACATAGTCAAGTATAAAATACTATCTTCTACATAATTTGTATTTGTTACTGTATTTATATTTATCTTTGTGTGTGTATTTATATTAGTCTTTGTGTGTGTATTTATATTAGTCTTTGTGTGTGTATTTATATTAGTCTTTGTGTGTGTATTTATATTTATCTTTGTGTGTGTATTTATATTAGTCTTTGTGTGTGTATTTATATTAGTCTTTGTGTGTGTATTTATATTAGTCTTTGTGTGTGTATTTATATTTATCTTTGTGTGTGTATTTATATTAGTCTTTGTGTGTGTATTTATATTAGTCTTTGTGTGTGTATTTATATTAGTCTTTGTGTGTGTATTTATATTAGTCTTTGTGTGTGTATTTATATTAGTCTTTGTGTGTGTATTTATATTACCGGTAGTCTTTGTGTGTATATTTGTCTTTGTTGTGTAGTTATATTTGTCTTTGTTAGTGTAGTATATTTCTTTGTAGTGTAGTTATATTGTCTTTGTTAGTGTAGTTATATTTGTCTTTGTTAGTGTAGTTATATTTGTCTTTGTGTGTAGTATTTGTAGTTATATTTGTCTTTGTTAGTGTAGTTATATTTATCTTTGTTAGTGTAGTTATATTTGTCTTTGTTAGTGTATTTTTGTATGTATCTTTGTTAGTGTATTTTCTATGTATCTTTGTTAGTGTATTTTCTATGTATCTTTGTTAGTGTATTTTTGTATGTATCTTTGTTAGTGTATTTTCTATGTATCTTTGTTAGTGTATTTTCTATGTATCTTTGTTAGTGTATTTTCTATGTATCTTTGTTAGTGTATTTTTGTATGTATCTTTGTTAGTGTATTTTTGTATGTATCTTTGTTAGTGTATTTTTGTATGTATCTTTGTTAGTGTATTTTCTATGTATCTTTGTTAGTGTATTTTTGTATGTATCTTTGTTAGTGTATTTTTGTATGTATCTTTGTTAGTGTATTTTTGTATGTATCTTTGTTAGTGTATTTTTGTATGTATCTTTGTTAGTGTATTTTTGTATGTATCTTTGTTAGTGTATTTGTCTTTATGAATGTATTTATATGGTCTTTATGAATGTATTTTATAGTTATCTTTGTGTGTGTATATTTGTCTTTGTGAGGTTATTTAAATGTGTCTTTGTTAGTCAATAGTGTATTCATTATTTCTTTGTGAGCCTATTTGTCTTTGTGAATGTATTTATATATAATGTCATGACATATTTCCAGATTTTTCAGTTACATATAAGAAAAAACATCAATGAATTGTCAGCTGCTACAAGTATTTTTGACCTATTTGTGGAGTTTATTTGATCCAACATCTGTTATAAAAGGCTAGGTGTGCATAATTATATCATTGTCTATCCTACACATTAATATGCGACAAATCGAGTAAATTGTCCTTTGTAGATTTTCATATATCCAGATTAGTTATGCTAATCCTTAGCCAGACTGGCTAGAGAGGCTGGCCGCCTGGCTAGAGAGGCTGGCCAGCTGACTAGAGAGACTGGTCGGCTGTCTAGAGAGGCTGGCTGCCTGGCTAGAAGAGAGGCTGGCTAGAGAGGCTGGCCGGCTGTCTAGAGAGACTGGCGGTGCTCTTGTTATATATTGTGCTGTCTAGGTGTCGCATATTATTAAGATAAAGATATGCTTTTTCAGCACCAGGGCCGCACATGATTTCTCTCACTGGCTTAATGTTGGTGAGGGTCGGGGAACTCAGAATGTGCACTGAGTTCCCAGTTACACATTGCAGCATGCCGGCTTGAGATATTATATGCTATATAAATGGACAACTCATCAGTATATATATACAAACATGTTATCGTTGTTCTATACCTACTGGGTCTTGCGTTTCGTTTCGGCAAGACAATGTATATCAGTGTAAAATATTTAATTGAAGCCAGTACATAGAACAGCGACTTATTATTGTTTGTATAGTATGCAGTTAATTATTATATAGTTTGTACTTTATCTGCCTGTCACCCTTCATTGGAGAAAACACATTAATCTCCTACTAGATACAAGTATATATCAGCTTTGAGCTAGTGAATTAAGTCAATCTTGATTGCTTGTTTGTTACTTTATTTTTCCCACATTATAAGCTTATATGAATGTTTGTACTCTTCTTTAAGTTGACTGCATTGTTGAACTACAGCATTAAGTAAAATAAGTCAAAACAACATGACTTTTTTCCCCGACTATACAATTAAATTGATAAGCGAAAATTAGTCCCCCCCCCGCAAAATCTTAATTTGCGCGGTAAAATGTTGTCTATCTGTATATTGAACCTTAAATTGTAGTTAGAGACGATATTTATATATTTTTTTGTTCTTCACTTAATAAGTAATAGGTCAATTTATTTTGATTTATTAATGACTTTGTATACGTTTCGACAGATGTCCCAAACAATGTCATCGTTGTGTACATACTGGTATGTGTGTGTGATTTCATAGATGTATATGTATACCGTATGTATGGAGGTAGGTATATATATGTGTATACAATTGTATACATGTATGTGTATATATGTGTGTCGGTACATGTAACGCGGATATGTGTGTGTGTATATGTGTATGTATGTATGTATGTATGTATGTATGTGCGTACGTATGTGCATGTGTACGTGTGTATGTGTGTATGTGCGTACGTGTGTACGTATGTACGTGTGTACGTATGTACGTGTGTACATATGTGCGTGTGTACGTATGTGCGTGTGTACGTATGTACATGTGTACGTATGTGCGTGTACGTATGTGCGTGTGTACGTATGTACGTGTGTACGTATGTACGTGTGTACGTACGTGCGTGCGTGTGTACCTATGTACGTGTGTGCGTATGTACGTGTGTACGTATGTACGTGTGTACGTGTGTACGTATGTACGTGTGTACGTATGTACGTGTGTATGTATGTGCGTGTGTACGTATGTATGTGTGTACGTATGTACGTGTGTACGTATGTGCGTGTGTACGTGCGTGCGTGTGTACGTATGTACGTGTGTGCGTGTGTATGTGTGTACGTATGTGCATGTGTACGTGTGTACGTATGTGCGTGTGTACGTGTGTACGTATGTGCGTGTGTACGTGTATATGTATGTACGTATGTACGTGTGTACGTATGTGCGTGTGTACGTATGTACGTGTGTACGTGTGTACATATGTACGTGTGTACGTATGTACGTGTGTACGTATGTACGTGTGTATGTGTGTACGTGTGTACGTATGTGCGTGTGTACGTGCGTGCGTACGTATGTGCGTGTGTACGTATGTGCGTGTGTACGTATGTACGTGTGTACGTATGTGCGTGTGTACGTATGTACGTGTGTACGTACGTGCGTGTGTACGTGCGTGCGTGTGTACGTACGTGCGTGTGTACGTGCGTGCGTGTGTGCGTATGTACGTGTGTACGTATGTACGTGTGTACGTATGTACGTGTGTACGTATGTACGTGTGTACGTATGTGTGTGTGTACGTGCGTGCGTGTGTACGTATGTACGTGTGTGCGTGTGTACGTGTGTACGTATGTGCGTGTGTACGTATGTACGTATGTACGTGTGTACGTATGTGCGTGTGTACGTGTGTACGTGTGTACGTGTGTACGTATGTGCGTGTGTACGTGTGTACGTCTGTACGTATGTACGTGTGTACGTATGTACGTGTGTACGTATGTACGTGTGTACGTATGTACGTGTGTACGTATGTGCGTGTGTACGTATGTGCGTGTGTACGTGTGTACGTATGTGCGTGTGTACGTGTGTATGTATGTACGTGTGTACGTATGTGCGTGTGTACGTATGTACGTGTGTACGTGTGTGCGTGTGTACGTGTGTACATGTGTATGTGTGTACGTATGTACGTGTCTACGTATGTGCGTGTGTACGTGCGTGCGTGTGTACGTGCGTGCGTGTGTACGTATGTACGTGTGTACGTATGTGCGTGTGTACGTATGTACGTGTGTACGTATGTGCGTGTGTACGTATGTACGTGTGTACGTGCGTGTGTGTGTACGTATGTACGTGTGTGCGTGTGTACGTATGTACGTGTGTGCGTGTGTACGTGTGGTGCGTGTGTACGTGTGTGCGTGTGTACGTTTGTGCGTGTGTGCACGTGTGTGCGTGTGTACGTGTGTGCGTGTGTACGTGTGTGCGTGTGTACGTATGTGCGTGTGTACGTATGTGCGTGTGTACGTATGTGCGTGTGTACGTATGTGCGTGTGTACGTATGTGCGTGTGTACGTATGTGCGTGTGTACGTATGTGCGTGTGTACATATGTGCGTGTGTACGTGCGTACGTGTGTACGTATGTGCGTGTGTACGTTATGTACGTATGTGCGTGTGTGCGTGTGTATGTGTGTACGTATGTACGTGTGTACGTATGTACGTGTGTACGTGTGTGCGTGTGTACGTATGTGCGTGTGTACGTATGTACGTGTGTACGTGTGTACGTGTGTACGTGTGTACGTATGTACGTGCGTACGTATGTACGTGCGTACGTATGTACGTGTGTACGTATGTGCGTGTGTACGTGTGTGCATGTGTACGTGTGTGCATGTGTACGTGCGTGTGTACGTGCGTGCGTGTGCACGTGCGTACATATGTACGTGTGTACGTATGTGCGTGTGTACGTGCGTGCGTGTGTACGTATGTACGTGCGTGCATGCGCATCTGCGTGTGCGCGCGCGTTGGTACGTGTGCGCGCGCGCGCGTGTGTGTGTACATACATACTCATCTATGTATATATTATGTGTGTATTCATGTGTGTTTATAATTGCCCTTTGTATAATCACTCGTATAGAAAGTCTAAGAATATTGTAACACTTTCATCTTCACTTTCAAACTCACTCCAAATTCCAACTTATGTTTTGTTCTTTACTTGCTTATTTTTCACATCGTCACATGATTCCTCCTGGTGTTAACTTATGCACACGCGCCGTGTCCCGACTGTTGCTCCCTGTAACTTTATATCCACATCGTTAGTGACATAGAAGTTTGGAGAGCGGCCATTGGTATGCACTATTTCAAGGGACGTGCCTTCTCCAAAACGGAACAGTTTAATTACAACTTGTATAGGATTCTTTTCAAATATATGCGCACTTTAAGACATAAACTTCTTATCAACCTTAGTCTAGTCATTCAATTTGCTTGTAACTTAGTCAATCACCCACACATTTCATGTGTGGCCTTCGTGTTTCTCTTTGAATCAACATACTTATTCTGGATAAACAATTCCTTACAACTGAATAACGACTATTATGAGCCAAACATAAACCAGATATCCTCACTTTTAGAGCATATTCACTATATAATAATCATTCGTTTACTCCTTTTATTAGCGGGCGATGTCCATCCTAACCCTGGTCCGGACCAAGAGCTGAATGGATGTTTCTCATTGTTTCATCAAAATATTAGAAGTATCCGCAACAAACTGGATTACATAAAAGATACTTTCCTCGATTACGAGATAATTTCATTTACCGAGACCCATTTATCACAAGATGTTTCCGACTTGTTCTTAAAACTTCATGGACTTGAAAATATGTTTCGTAAAGATGTATCGCCCCACTCAGGGGGTATTCTCACTTACTGTAACCCTGGCTTACAACCAAAACGTTTACCTGATTTAGAAACTATAATGCCAGAATCCTTATGCATCCAAATAAAAGATCACAATAGAAGCTATGTCATAGCAACAATTTATAGACCACCGAATTCACCAGTAGAATTTTGGAAAAGATGTGATTTACTCTTAGAACAGGCATCGGAAATATCACCCAACATCCTATTAGTTGGTGACATAAATGAAGATCAGTTAAATGTAGCAAATCATAAACTACGCGATATACTTATTCTTAATAATATGACTAACTTAATTACAGAGCCCACACGTATTATTGATAACACAAGTACCTTAATTGATGTAATTGCACTAACCAATTCCGTGACTTCATTAAACTCTGGCATTCACCGAACACCTTCTCACATCAGTGACCATTTTGGTACGTACGTCTATATTAAAAGTAATTTTCATTCTAGAACCTGTTATACTCGTCGCGTTTGGAATTACAAGGAAGCTGATTTCATTAGATTAAATTCCTTAATAAATTTAACTGATTGGTCGCCAATTACTAATGAGACAATTGATGTAGCAACAGAATTCTTTGGACAAACATTCTTAAGACTTGCACAGTTGTGTATTCCAACTAAATTAGTACAAATTCGTCCCAATGACAAACCGTGGTATAATTCACTTATCCGTAAAATATCTCGCCAACGTGATCGTTTAAAACGAATAGCTACTCAATCTGGAAACATCTCGCACTGGCATAGGTACAAAAGCTTAAGGAATCGAGTCAACAACATGAAAAAACATCTACGGGAACAATTCTTTAATACTCTCGAATTCTCCATGAACGACATTAGTTGCACAAATCCCAAACAGTACTGGAAAATCGTGAAAATGTTAGTTAAAGCAAATTCAAATAGCGACGATCATATTCCACCTCTCAATAGCGAAAACACTGATACAGCGGTTTCTGATGTGGATAAAGCCCAACTTTTAAACGACTATTTCGTTTCGATATCAACATTAGATGAATCCAACTCGAACCTACCTGTTCTGGCTCCCATAAATAATGCAACCATTTCACAATTTAAAATAAGTGAGCAAGATATCATTGACGTATTAGATAATCTGGCTGTCAATAAAGCAAGTGGTCCTGACGATATCAGCCACAAAATATTGAAAAGCTGTTCTATAGCTACATCTAAGCCGCTTTGTATTTTATTCAATAGATCAATTATCATAAACAGATATCCTACTTCATGGAAACTAGCAAATGTTATGCCAATTTTTAAAAAGGGAGATAAATCTTTACCATCAAACTACAGGCCCATATCATTAATAAGTTGCGTAGGAAAAGTAATGGAACGAGTTGTTTTTAAATATATATATAACCATCTGATTTCCAACGATCTCATTTATAAGAACCAATCGGGTTTTCTTCCTGGTCACTCGACCGTATATCAACTTATAGATATCTACAATCAAATATGTAAAGGCTTCGACGAGAGAAAAGCAATGTGTATGTTTTTTTGCGATATATCTAAAGCATTTGACCGAGTCTGGCACAAAGGTCTTTTATTCAAATTAAAACAAAATGGAGTTTCGGGAAATTTGCTGCACTGGATCGCAGACTATCTTCATAATCGTGCACAAAGAGTATTTGTAGGACAATCGTTCTCTAGTTCCAAAACCATTACTGCTGGAGTACCTCAAGGGTCGGTTCTTGGGCCACTTTTATTTCTTGTTTATGTTAATGACATAGCCGAATCTCTCATAAGTACTACTAGATTATTCGCTGATGATAGTTCTCTTGCTGTATCTACGTCAGACTCTGCTGTCATGGAAACTGTTTTAAATTCTGATTTACAAATAATATCCGATTGGGCCAAACAGTGGCTAGTTAACCCTTTCCCTCATAATAAAAAGTCATATCAGGTTCTCCAGCCCAATACAGTAACTATGTAATAGCTTATCAGCTACCAATAGATAAGAGACCAATAACTGTACCCTGTCCCCATAAGGTATTTCAGGAAAAACTGATAAAATGATCCTATCATGTTTAACCCTGTTTTCCCTGATAAAAACTTACTTTAATATATTTATGGTAAGAATAAAAAATTTAGAAAAATAAATGATGTTTTCAACGATATAATTTTTAAAAGAAACTTTTTAGTATTTACTTAGATATGGAGGTGTAAATATTGGACATGCAGGTTTTGGAGAATAATTATTATATTCGACTATATTTGTTTATTTAATAGTTAATAGTGCATGGAAAAGGGCGTGGCAACCTAAGTTGATTAAATCAATTTCCTAAATCAATTGGACTTTCTGATTAAAGACTCCACCCACATGGGTTTATTACCCTCTGTTTAGCTGGCAACATTAGCCATTCCATGAGGCTACAACACACATCCTTTGATATCAACAAGTTCCTAAGACACCGCCCTGTGTATTTCGAACTGGATGCTTCCTGTCCAACTGTTGTCATGCCGACATTAGTCGGTAATTAGCATTAAAACCTTTGAACCCAAATGTTATTACCCTGCTGTATAGCAAAAAACATCATGCTTGCATAACATTATGACTTACATGCACTTTGATCTATAGCCGTGGTTATACAACAGAAACTTCAAACAAATTTCAAACACCTGCATCCCCCCCCCACCAGGGAACCCATTTAATGCATCATAATGTCACCTGATAAATGTTCTAATTTCAATCCAATTCTAATTTTAGACCATACGCATGAATTGGCCTGTGAATTAGCACTGTGGAAATTTACCAAATACCTAGATATTTTTATGCAAGCTAATGAATGGGTTTGCCCCGAGTAATTGCTATTTTTAGATTTATTTTCATTTTAACTGCAGACATTTATTTATAGATATGTTCTTGTTGTATATTGAAACATATTTTGACCGCTTTTCTGCCGTATTTAAGTAGCGAAAATGATGGATTTAAAACGGACACGTAAAAACACGTATATATCAGGTGACTGGTATGGTCGTATATATACGTATATATCAGGTGCCCGATAACACGTAGAAATACGTATATATCAGGTGGCCGATAACACGTAGAAACACGTATATATCAGGGTATGGGTTAACTTTAATCCAGCAAAAACTGAAGTTATGTTCTTTTCACTCAGAAATATTAATCGTCCTAACCTCATTTTTCAAAACGTTATGCTGAATTTTGTCGATGATCATAAACACTTAGGCCTCACGTTAAGCAACGATGGGTCATGGCATACACATATCAACAATATTACTACTTCTGCTTCTAAAGTTCTTGGCTCGATGAGAATGCTTAAAGGCATGCAGGTTGACCTATATTTGACCTTAAACACACGAGGAATAGCGGTACAAATCTAACGGTCGACGCAATAAACACACGAGGAATAGCGGTACAAATCTGACGGTCGACGCACATCGTATTTGCCACATGCGAGGCCCTGCATGGTATACATCTAATACATGAGCACCACTTATATCTATTATGACCCACGTACATATCAGAGGTTATAAATTGCTGAAATTGAAGTTCTGTATTTTTATAGTACTTACAACTGGTATAAACAATTCAACTCCACTTATGGCCCAAATAAGGCTGGTTGCGCGGGTTAGGCAGCCAGTTCCTGCATTGCTGTACCACACATTCAGGCATCAGTTCCCTCTTATGCCAAGTACAGTCTCCTCTTCTAGCCGCTACTTTTCTCTCTATATATCTGACATCTTTCCATGCGCCACAATTATATAGCATTGCCCAAAACCTCCTGTATAGAAGCTTTCTCTCATGTGAATTTAGATTATGCGGTGGACGATTATTAGCAGGCCACCAAAGTTGTTTGTTCTGTTCATTTATTATGCAAGGGGAACACAAGCACAGTGGACACTCAGCATTGTAGGGGGAGGTACGTAAGCAGCCTCTGCAACGGGCATGGCGGTGGCTGTTTCTTCTATTTCCATCTCTACGTCCCAGTTCTTATTTTGCAAGAAAGTCAGCAATTCTTTTCTCTGCTCATCAGTTACATACATTGTTATTTTACTCAATGGCATCTTGTAGAAATCGGCAGAATATGTGTAATACTCGTATGTTCAAGAGATTATAATTATAATATTATACATGTACTCATAGCATTCACTGTGATTATTATGTAGCATCAATATCGGTAAACACACACTGACACAGAGAAATATTTAAAATATAACAGAAAACTTGCGAATAATACTGTAGATATATAATTAAATGAAGTATGAAGGTTACCATATAACGAACACATATAGTTTATTCATATAAATACATACATATTATATACATGCATACAAATTATCAGTCTCAGTGATTACGCTACGGCTGATGAGGCACCTACATAACATGTAATCTATGTCCCTGGGCTGATCTGGATTATGTAGTTTGAATACTCATAACTATCAATTTTCTTTACAATCAATAATATACGTTTACTTAAATTGTCAGGGCCTCATTTTGACTAATTCTCAGCTCACAGAGTGATCGTGCATATTAACCGTTAGAAAATACCTACATACGCCAAATTATGCTGAATGTACTGCTACATTGTTGATACAAGCCACTAATCACATGGAACAGGTAGTAAAGTATAAATCTTTACAATTGGACGGGGTCAAACTGCAGGCCTTTAAATACAAACTTAAATGAATAACTCTAAATACTATTTACACATCTTATCTAAGACCTTTACTTGAATATACATCAATAGTATGGGATAGCTGTACCCGATATGAAAAGGACACCTTAGAGAAAATTCAATACGAAGCTGCCCGATTGGTGACAGGATTGATGCGCTCTGTTTCTATTCAAAAACTACTCAAAGAAATCGGTTGGGTCTCACTCGCCGATCGCAGATCTATTCAAAAATTAACATTAGTTTATAAAGCGAAGAACGGACTCCTCCCAAGTTATTTGCATGATCTCTTCCCTCCTACTATTGGAGATCTTACTGAATATCCTTTACGATCTGGCGCAAACTTTATTACTTTGCCTAGACGCATAGAAGCCTACTCCAGATCTGTCATACCCGATTCAATAACATTATGGAATGACCTAGATATAGCGATACGTAATGCTAACACACTCCAATCATTTAAGAATAAATTCCTTCTTATTATTTAACTGGAGAACGATACTATACTGTAATGCAATGTCGTATCAGAAATTGATGCAGCAATCTAAACAATGATCTCTTCTTTAACCATTTGCGCGACTCACCTGTTTGTTTATGCAATCAAGGCATTGAAGATGCGGAACATTTCTTCTTCAAATGTAATAGATATAGAATTGACCGTCATTCACTGTTCATCAATACTCGTAGATTCCATCCACTAAGTTCAAATAAATTACTTTATGGTATAGAGTCACTAACAGATGAGGAGAACATTACTTTATTCTTGGAAGTGCAAACATACATAAAAAATTCTCGTCGTTTTTCGGCACTGCTCTCTTGATTATATATACGTTATTAGCTTACGAGTTGGAGTCTGGGTTCGGGTCTTGGTGTTGTGTGGGGGAGCTATAGGTGGAATCGTGTGAAGCAGGTATCAATCTAAGCAATGTTTATATATATTTTTTTTGTAATAGGTTTGTCATCTTTTTCTTTAGTCCTTTGAATCATTTTATTTTCATTCTTTTTTGTGGTTTCTTTTCTGGAAAAAAAACGTAGCTATTTAGTTTATTCAAATGCTATCTTGACTTCCTGGTGCGGGCCGTTGTCTAATGTTGTTAAAACTTGTGGCCCAAACCATTTGCATGTTCATATTATGTATTATATCTGTTTATGCATGACATATATAATAATGATTTGCAATAAAATATGATTAAACTAGAGACTGGTCGGCTGTCTAGAGAGGCTGGCCGCCTGGCTAGAGACGCTGGCCAGCTGACTAGAGAGACTGGTCGGCTGTCTAGAGAGGCTGGCCGCCTGGCTAGAGAGGCTGGCCAGCTGACTAGATAGACTGGTCGGCTGTCTAGAGAGGCTGGCCGCCTGGCTAGAGAGGCTGGCCGGCTGACTAGAGAGACTGGTCGGCTGTCTAGAGAGGCTGGCCGCCTGGCTAGAGAGGCTGGCCAGCTGACTAGATAGGCTGGTCGGCTGTCTAGAGAGGCTGGCTGCCTGGCTAGAAGAGAGGCTGGCTAGAGAGGCTGGCCGGCTGTCTAGAGAGGCTGGCTGGCTGACTAGAGAGGCTGGCCGGCTGACTAGAGAGGCTGGCCGGCTGACTAGAGAGGCTGGCGGCTGACTAGAGAGATGGGGCGGCTGGTCTGTTCTAGAGAGGCTGGCCGGCTGACTAGAGAGGCTGGCCGTTGACAGAGAGCTGGGGCTGACTAGAGAGGCTGGCGGTGACTAGAGAGGCTGGTTGGCTGCTAGAGAGTGTGTCGGCTTGTCTAGAGAGGCTGGCCGTTGACTAGAGAGGCTGGCCGTCTGACTGAGAGGCTGTCCGTCTGAATAGAGAGGCTGGCGGCTGACTAGAGAGGATGGCGGCTGTGGGTGGGGTGGGGTGGCGGCTGACTAGAGAGGTGTCGGACTGACTGAGAGGCTGCAGCCTGGGCTAGAGGGATGGCCTGCTGGCTAGAGAGGCTGGTCTGTGTCTAGAGAGGTGGCGGGTTTCTAGAGATGATGGCCGGCTGCTAGAGATGATGGCGGGCTGGCTATAGAGTGGGGTGGGAGGCTTGCCGGTGTCTAGAGAGGTGGCCAGATGACTAGATAGGTGGCGGTGATATAGAGGATGGCCGGCTGACTAGAGAGAATGGTGGCTGTCTAGAGAGGCTGGCGGCTGACTAGAGAGGCTGGCTGGCTGACTAGAGAGGCTGGCGGCTGTGGGGTGGCTGGCTAGAGAGGCTGGCCGGCTGGCTAGAGAGACTGGTCGGCTGTCTAGAGAGGCTGGCCGGCTGACTAGAGAGGCTGGCTGGCTGACTAGAGAGGCTGGCCGGCTGACTAGAGAGGCTGGCCGCCTGGCTAGAAGAGAGGCTGGCTAGAGAGGCTGGCTAGAGAGGCTGGCCGGCTGGCTAGAGAGGCTGGCCGGCTGACTAGAGAGACTGGCTGGATTTCTACATTACTACCATAGACTGATGATGAGATCTGTACTAAGGAAAGCTGTGTAACTATCATTATTGTATCCCACCCATTCATTTATAACAATGGTTTTTGAATATTTTTATGTCTATACAAATTTATATTAGTTTGATTGCGAAACAAGTTCTTATAACTTATATTAATCATTCTCAGTCCTTATGGAATTCATCGCCACGAGGGAGGGAGAAGAGGCAACATGGAATTTAAATGCCTTGCCTAAGGGCACAATTGTAACGGCTCTAGCGTAGCTCGAACTCCGGACAGGCATTTCGCACCTGAAGAATATTTTTTATATAAATGTACATGTATTCAGATAATTTATACTATAAGCTCAATTTGAGATAATGATGATGTAAATCTAGCAAATAATTTATAATGGCCTTAATTTGTAACACATGGAAAGTTGAAGGGTAATCTAGCTGAACCAAGAACCTGTTAGATCAGAACCTATCCTGGCAATAAGTATGAACTCTGTGTTCAGTATTGCATGTCTCTATAATATCCTCAGTAACAGATATCAGAGCTCTCCCCAAAACAGATGGAACTACAAATGTATGATCAATAGAGAATGTGGTGTATATGATTGATGGTGAAGCAGTTGTAGCCGATTAATTGGCTTCTCTAATCAATGTGACACTCACTGCATCCAAGGGTAGATATTATAGAGTGTGTTGAACAACATGATTTACTGCATCCGGCAATGATCAGAGCATGTTAGCAGTCGCCGACTGCATATTGATGTGCAAATAGTGGTTCGAACAGCTACCCAGATATGAAGAAACTAGAATGAATGAAACACACTTATTAATTATCCTAGTTGGTCTGTGGATTTATTTGATTCATTGTTTTGAAGTTCAATAATGGATTACAGTTATATAACAGTTTATTGATGTTAAAAATATGAATGTAAATACTGATGCTGGAAAAACAAAGTCTTCTAAAGAAACAAAAAAACAACCAAATCTCTACTGGAATAAATACAGATAAACAAAACACTAGACAAATTATAAATGAAGCAAACTCTACTGGAATAAATACAGATAAACAAAACACTAGACAAATTATAAATGAAGCAAAATCTACTGGAATAAATACAGATGAAGTATAATTTATTGTACTGAAATAAATATAACCAAAAGAAATGGTTCTGGAATAAGCATACACGAAGCAAACGATACTGGAAAATAATAGAAATGAAACAAAACTACACACAAATGCTATAAAACTTAAAAATACTAACCTAACAAACTTTAGTGTCTTTAAAACCAGACAAAAAGTATTTTATTATTCTTTTCAAAATGTATTGTACAATGTGACACTGAGAAGGAAGCGGTCTCCACATTGCAAACAAAAGGGATATTAAAATTTGATAGAATGTTGACGTATGTAAATGAACTAATTGCACGTTGAACAGTTGTGCACGATACGATTGAAGGACTACACATGAATGTAACAATTATACAGTTTGCTGAAACTAATAGTATTGAAATATAATAGATATCAATATTGAAAGCAATGATGTGCAGTATACAAGTGATGCTTTATCCAGACGGGTAGGTATATGTAACCCCTTGTATGTCTACAAAGTTCATGTATACTATGTAACCCCTTGTATGTCTACAAAGTTCATGTATACTATGTAACCCCTTATACGTCTCCAAAGTTCATGTATACTGTGTAACCCCTTATACGTCTCCAAAGTTCATGTATACTATGTAACCCCTTATACGTCTCCAAAGTTCATGTATACTATGTAACCCCTTATACGTCTCCAAAGTTCATGTATACTATGTAACCCCTTATACGTCTCCAAAGTTCATGTATACTATGTAACCCCTTATACGTCTCCAAAGTTCATGTATACTATGTAACCCCTTATACGTCTCCAAAGTTCATGTATACTATGTAACCCCTTATACGTCTCCAAAGTTCATGTATACTATGTAACCCCTTATACGTCTCCAAAGTTCATGTATACTATGTAACCCCTTATACGTTTCCAAAGTTCATGTATACTATGTAACCCCTTATACGTCTCCAAAGTTCATGTATACTATGTAACCCCTTATACGTCTTCAAAGTTCAGGTGTTATTTTCTTGTTAAGGAATGAATCACGGCTTAATAGTTTCCATCAGGGTATGAACTACATTGGGCGTAGTTTAAAGTGTGTGGAGGCCAAAGTCATTCACACTAACTTAATCGATCCCCCGTCTGACCCTAATACAATTAACAGTCTTTCAGATGGTACTTTAAGCCGAGGTCTCGTGCTGGTGCTTTACACCGTGTACGTAAACGAACCAGAGGAGACTCTGGATGGAATGGGTCTGTATCATTGCACTATCCTCCAAAAATCTAAAATGACTAATTTCTTCAGGAGGCGTCGCTCATATGGGCAACCGGTAGCGACGATAAATAAACATTTTTAGTTTAATCATATTTTATTGCTTTTATCAATTACATGTGTAATACAACAGCAATAGATACAATACATAAATGGTGGTACATGTAAATTGATAAAACAAATGGTTGGGGCCACAAGTTTTGCCAACATTAGTAATCGGCCCGCACCAGAATGTCACACAAACGTTTAATTAAACTAAATGACGGATTGTTGATTGGTAAAATGAACAAAAAACTAATGAACAATGGGGAAACCTGATTTTCTTTGAATAATATATTAAAAGAAAAACAACATTAAACGAGAATGTGACATAAACCCCCTGTTCCACCAAGTAGTTCACACCGCCACGCCAAAACCCGAAGTCATCAGCACATTGCATCTTATTACTTCGTGAGGGCAGTACGCTAAAAGCGTAAATAAATGTAAAACAGCCACTTAATATACAATTTTGGGTACATCCGGATGTGTCTCGACAGTGCGAACACTATATGCACCCCCCCTGAAGAAGAGACATAAAAACGTAATGTGGTACAAATGTAAGGTATAAAATCAACCTGTGTTTCATTTCTTGGGTATACAATACATTTATGGTGCTTAAAGTGTGTGTGTGGGGGGGGGGGTCGAATAAATGCAACACAGATCGATTTTATTCCTTGAATACAGTATATACAGCCATAAGTCGACCTTTTTCTCATGCAAAAATGTGATGAAAGTTATATGTCGACTTATGACCGAGATACTGAATTTTTAAAAAAAAAATTAAAAGTTATTTAATTATGTGAACTGTGCTAAAAAACTTTAAGTATATATCTGTACTGGACAAATTGTGGTCATTTTTTTATGATTTGTAATGGAATAATGTCAACCAGATATCTCAAATTGAATGTCATAAGTCTACATTATACCCTCTACTTATGGAAGGATCCAGCCTAAAATCTGTACCCTCGACTTATGGAAGGATCCAGCCTAAAATCTGTACCCTCTACTTATGGAAGGATCCAGCCTGTACCCTCGACTTATGGAAGGATCCAGCCTAAAGTCTGTACCCTTGCCGTACATTTATGGAAGGACCCAGCCTAAAATCTGTACCCTTGCCGTACATTTATGGAAGGACCCAGCCTAAAATCTGTACCCTCGACTTATGGAAGGATCCAGCCTAAAATTTGTATCCTCGACTTATGGAAGGATCCAGCCTAAAATCTGTATCCTCGACTTATGGAAGGACCCAGCCTAAAATCTGTATCCTCGACTTATGGAAGGATCCAGCCTAAAATCTGTACCCTCGACTTATGGAAGAATCCAGCCTAAAATCTGTACCCTTGACTTATGGAAGAATCCAGCCTAAAATCTGTACCCTTGACTTATGGAAGGATCCAGCCTAAAATCTGTACCCTCGACTTATGGAAGAATCCAGCCTAAAATCTGTACCCTTGACTTACATTTATGGAAGGATCCAGCCTAAAATCTGTACCCTTGACTTACATTTATGGAAGGACCCAGCCTAAAATCTGTACCCTTGACTTACATTTATGGAAGGACCCAGCCTAAAATCTGTACCCTTGACTTACATTTATGGAAGGACCCAGCCTAAAATCTGTACCCTTGACTTACATTTATGGAAGGATCCAGCCTAAAATCTGTACCCTTGACTTACATTTATGGAAGGATCCAGCCTAAAATCTGTACCCTTGACTTACATTTATGGAAGGATCCAGCCTAAAATCTGTTTTTTTCAAGCCAAAACAGGACCCTCGATTTATGGCTTGAGAGCGACTTATTGCCAGGTATATACGGTACAGTTATTATAATTACTGTACCTTTCTAAGCTATGGTAATGCAGGCTAGATATAAGTGTTGCAGATTATTATGTATAAACTGTCACTGGGCAATGTCTTGCACAAGCTATTGGGTAAATCTAATGCTCTCAGTCATTCCTTTGTTTTGTTTACATCAGAGAAATCACTGGTTGGTTTGTCTATCTGAAATAATTGTCACTTTTTCACTTAGACCAACCTTTATGTGATATATATTAATGCTTCTTCCTCGGACACTGAGCAATACTCACAATCCATAATGGTTGTAATAGATACTCACAATCCATAATGGTTGTAATATATACTCACAATCCATAATGGTTGTAATATATACTCACAATCCATAATGGTTGTAATATATACTCACAATCCATAATGGTTGTAATATATATCAATCCAATGTTGTAATAGATACTCACAATCCATAATGGTTGTAATATATACTCACAATCCATAATGCTTGTAATAGATACTCACAATCCATAATGGTTGTAATAGATACGATACTCACACATCCATAATGGTTGTAATATATACTCACAATCCATAATGGTTGTAATAGATACTCACAATCCATAATGGTTGTAATAGATACTCACAATCCATAATGGTTGTAATATATACTCACAATCCATAATGGATGTAATATATACTCACAATCCATAATGCTTGTAATAGATACTCACAATCCATAATGGATGTAATAGATACTCACACATCCATAATGGTTGTAATAGATACTCACAATCCATAATGGTTGTAATAGATACTCACAATCCATAATGGTTGTAATAGATACTCACAATCCATAATGGATGTAATAGATACTCACACATCCATAATGGTTGTAATAGATACTCACAATCCATAATGGTTGTAATAGATACTCACAATCCATAATGGTTGTAATAGATACTCACAATCCATAATGGATGTAATAGATACTCACACTCCATAATGCTTGTAATAGATACTCACAATCCATAATGGTTGTAATAGATACGGTACTCACAAACCATAATGGATGTAATATATACTCACAATCCATAATGGTTGTAATATATACTCACAATCCATAATGGTTGTAATAGATACTCACAATCCATAATGGTTGTAATATATACTCACAATCCATAATGGTTGTAATAGATACTCACAATCCATAATGGTTGTAATATATACTCACAATCCATAATGGTTGTAATAGATACTCACAATCCATAATGGTTGTAATAGATACTCACAATCCATAATGGTTGTAATAGATAATCACAATCCATAATGAATGTAATAGATACTCACAATCCATAATGGTTGTAATAGATACTCACAATCCATAATGGTTGTAATAGATACTCACAATCCATAATGGTTGTAATATATACTCACAATCCATAATGGTTGTAATAGATAATCACAATCCATAATGGTTGTAATAGATAATCACAATCCATAATGGTTGTACTATATACTCACAATCCATAATGGTTGTAATAGATACTCACAAATCCATAATGGTTGTAATAGATACTCACAATCCATAATGGTTGTAATATATACTCACAGTCCATAATGGTTGTAATAGATACTCACAATCCATAATGGTTGTAATAGATACTCACAATCCATAATGGTTGTAATATATACTCACAATCCATAATGGTTGTAATAGATACGGTACTCACAATCCATAATGGATGTAATATATACTCACAATCCATAATGGTTGTAATAGATACGGTACTCACAATCCATAATGGTTGTAATATATACTCACAATCCATAATGGTTGTAATAGATACTCACAGTCCATAATGGTTGTAATAGATACGGTACTCACATTCCATAATGGATGTAATAGATACGGTACTCACAATCCATAATGGATGTAATAGATACTCACAATCCATAATGGTTGTAATATATACTCACAGTCCATAATGGTTGAAATAGATAATCACAATCCATAATGGTTGTAATATATACTCACAATCCATAATGGTTGTAATAGATAATCACAATCCATAATGGTTGTAATAGATACTCACAATCCATAATGGATGTAATAGAAACTCACAATCCATAATGGATGTAATAGATACTCACAATCCATAATGGATGTAATAGATACTCACAATCCATAATGAATGTAATATATACTCACAATCCATAATGGTTGTAATAGATAATCACAATCCATAATGGTTGTAATAGATACTCACAATCCATAATGGTTGTAATAGATACTCACAATCCATAATGGTTGTAATAGATAATCACAATCCATAATGGTTGTAATAGATACTCACAATCCATAATGGATGTAATAGAGTAATAGGTACTCACAATCCATAATGCTTGTAATAGATACTCACACTCCATAATGGTTGTAATAGATACTCACAATCCATAATGAATGTAATAGATACTCACAATCCATAATGGTTGTAATAGATACTCACAATCCATAATGGATGTAATATATGCTCACACATCCATAATGGATGTAATAGATACTCACAAATCCATAATGGATGTAATAGATACTCACAAACCATAATGGATGTAATAGATACTCACAATCCATAATGCTTGTAATAGATACTCGCACTCCATAATGCTTGTAATAGATACTCACAATCCATAATGGTTGTAATAGATACTCACAATCCATAATGGATGTAATAGATACTCACAATCCATAATGGATGTAATATATACTCACAATCCATAATGCTTGTAATAGATACTCACAATCCATAATGGATGTAATACATACTCACACATCCATAATGGTTGTAATAGATACTCACAATCCATAATGGTTGTAATAGATACTCACAATCCATAATGCTTGTAATAGATACTCACAATCCATAATGGATGTAATAGATACTCACACATCCATAATGGTTGTAATAGATACTCACACTCCATAATGCTTGTAATAGATACTCACAATCCATAATGGTTGTAATAGATACGGTACTCACAATCCATAATGGTTGTAATAGATACTCACAATCCATAATGGATGTAATAGATACTCACAATCCATAATGGATGTAATATATACTCACAATCCATAATGGTTGTAATAGATACTCACAATCCATAATGGTTGTAATAGATACTCACAATCCATAATGGTTGTAATAGATACTCACAATCCATAATGGTTGTAATAGATACGGTACTCACAATCCATAATGGATGTAATAGATACTCACAATCCATAATGGTTGTAATAGATACATCACAATCCATAATGGTTGTAATAGATACTCACAATCCATAATGGTTGTAATAGATACTCACAATCCATAATGGTTGTAATAGATACGGTACTCACAATCCATAATGGATGTAATAGATACTACTCACAATCCATAATGGTTGTAATAGATACTCACAATCCATAATGGTTGTAATATATACTCACAATCCATAATGGTTGTAATATATACTCACAATCCATAATGGTTGTAATAGATACTCACAATCCATAATGGTTGTAATAGATACTCACAATCCATAATGGTTGTAATATATACTCACAATCCATAATGGATGTAATAGATACTCACAATCCATAATGGTTGTAATAGATACTCACAATCCATAATGGTTGTAATATATACTCACAATCCATAATGGATGTAATAGATACTCACAATCCATAATGGTTGTAATAGATACTCACAATCCATAATGGTTGTAATATATACTCACAATCCATAATGGATGTAATAGATACTCACAATCCATAATGGTTGTAATAGATACTCACAATCCATAATGGTTGTAATATATACTCACAATCCATAATGGATGTAATAGATACTCACAATCCATAATGGTTGTAATAGATACTCACAATCCATAATGGTTGTAATATATACTCACAATCCATAATGGATGTAATAGATACTCACAATCCATAATGGTTGTAATAGATATGGTACTCACATTCCATAATGGATGTAATATATACTCACACTCCATAATGGTTGTAATAGATATGGTACTCACATTCCATAATGGATGTAATAGATACTCACACTCCATAATGGTTGTAATAGATATGGTACTCACATTCCATAATGGATGTAATATATACTCACACTCCATAATGGTTGTAATAGATACGGTACTCACATTCCATAATGGATGTAATAGATACTCACAATCCATAATGGTTGTAATAGATACGGTACTAACATTCCATAATGGATGTAATATATACTCACAATCCATAATGGTTGTAATAGATACGGTACTCACATTCCATAATGGATGTAATAGATACTCACAATCCATAATGTATGTAATAGATACTCACAATCCATAATGGATGTAATAGATACTCACAATCCATAATGGTTGTAATATATGCAAAGTATCTGATGCCAGCAATGGATAAAACTGCAATTATTACCAATAAAACAATATAATTTAGGAGTTTTACTAATTTATTTCATTTAATGACTAGATATATTTTATGAAAATCACTTGTTTTCAAATTAATTCCGACTTTTCATGTCGCTATCTTACATTACGAATGAAATTTTTTGGATTCGACTTTTAGTTGATTATGCAAACGATACGAGTTATGCATATTATAAATGCATACAAATGTGTTTAAATTCAAATATTCATAGATATTGAAATGAATATGTCCGCTTTATATAAGAAATGTATGCAAATTAACGGTTTTACAATGTCGTCGAACCATACTCGATTTGTTTCGTACCGATTTCGTGCATAATACAATTTAATGCAGATCAGCTTTTGTGTGTGTATAATCAACATTTCTATTGGTTTGTCAACATTAATCTGCTCTGCAGCTTTTCTACATACAATAATTCCTACAATGTATATCCTGCAAACCTCGACTAAATACGGTTTCACTATTTGCAGTTGTTCAAACGTCTCCCCACTTCTCCCAAAATTTGGAGTCTACCTTGAGCCCTGGATGATCACAATCCATAATGCTTGTAATAGATACTCACAATCCATAATGGTTGTAATATATACTCACACTCCATAATGCTTGTAATAGATACTCACAATCCATAATGGTTCTAATAGATACTCACAATCCATAATGGATGTAATAGATACTCACAATCCATAATGGATGTAATATATACTCACAATCCATAATGCTTGTAATAGATACTCACACTCCATAATGCTTGTAATAGATACTCACAATCCATAATGGATGTAATAGATACTCACACATCCATAATGGTTGTAATAGATACTCACAATCCATAATGGTTGTAATAGATACTCACAATCCATAATGGTTGTAATAGATACTCACAATCCATAATGGATGTAATAGATACTCACACATCCATAATGGTTGTAATAGATACTCACACTCCATAATGGTTGTAATAGATACTCACAATCCATAATGGTTGTAATAGATACGGTACTCACAAACCATAATGGTAATATATACTCACAATCCATAATGGTTGTAATAGATACGGTACTCACAACCATAATGGATGTAATATATACTCACAATCCATAATGGTTGTAATATATACTCACAATCCATAATGGTTGTAATAGATACTCACAATCCATAATGGTTGTAATATATACTCACAATCCATAATGGTTGTAATATATACTCACAATCCATAATGGTTGTAATATATACTCACAATCCATAATGGTTGTAATATATACTCACAATCCATAATGGTTGTAATAGATACTCACAATCCATAATGGTTGTAATAGATACTCACAATCCATAATGGTTGTAATATATACTCACAATCCATAATGGTTGTAATAGATAATCACAATCCATAATGGTTGTAATAGATAATCACAATCCATAATGGTTGTAATATATACGGTACTCACATTCCATAATGGATGTAATAGATACTCACAATCCATAATGGTTGTAATAGATACGGTACTCACATTCCATAATGGATGTAATATATACTCACAATCCATAATGAAATGTAATAGATACTCACACTCCATAATGGTTGTAATAGATATGGTACTCACATTCCATAATGGATGTAATAGATACTCACACTCCATAATGGTTGTAATAGATACTCACAATCCATAATGGTTGTAATAGATACGGTACTCACATTCCATAATGGATGTAATAGATACTCACACTCCATAATGGTTGTAATAGATACGGTACTCACATTCCATAATCGATGTAATAGATACTCACACTCCATAATGGTTGTAATAGATACGGTACTCACATTCCATAATGGATGTAATATATACTCACAATCCATAATGGTTGTAATAGATACTCACAATCCATAATGGTTGTAATAGATACGGTACTCACATTCCATAATGGATGTAATAGATACTCACACTCCATAATGGTTGTAATAGATACGGTACTCACATTCCATAATCGATGTAATAGATACTCACACTCCATAATGGTTGTAATAGATACGGTACTCACATTCCATAATGGATGTAATATATACTCACAATCCATAATGGTTGTAATAGATACGGTACTCACATTCCATAATGGATGTAATAGATACTCACAATCCATAATGTATGTAATAGATACTCACAATCCATAATGGATGTAATAGATACTCACAATCCATAATGGATGTAATAGATACTCACAATCCATAATGGTTGTAATAGATACTCACAATCCATAATGGTTGTAATAGATACTCACAATCCATAATGGTTGTAATAGATACTCACAATCCATAATGGTTGTAATAGATACTCACAATCCATAATGGATGTAATAGATACTCACACATCCATAATTGTTGTAATAGATACTCACAATCCATAATGGTTGTAATAGATACGGTACTCACATTCCATAATGGATGTAATATATACTCACAATCCATAATGGATGTAATAGATATGGTACTCACATTCCATAATGGATGTAATAGATACTCACACTCCATAATGGTTGTAATAGATACTCACAATCCATAATGGTTGTAATAGATACTCACAATCCATAATGGTTCTAATAGATACTCACAATCCATAATGGATGTAATAGATACTCACAATCCATAATGGATGTAATATATACTCACAATCCATAATGCTTGTAATAGATACTCACACTCCATAATGCTTGTAATAGATACTCACAATCCATAATGGATGTAATAGATACTCACACATCCATAATGGTTGTAATAGATACTCACAATCCATAATGGTTGTAATAGATACTCACAATCCATAATGGTTGTAATAGATACTCACAATCCATAATGGATGTAATAGATACTCACACTCCATAATGGTTGTAATAGATACTCACAATCCATAATGGTTGTAATAGATACGGTACTCACAAACCATAATGGATGTAATATATACTCACAATCCATAATGGTTGTAATATATACTCACAATCCATAATGGTTGTAATATATACTCACAATCCATAATGGTTGTAATATATACTCACAATCCATAATGGTTGTAATAGATACTCACAATCCATAATGGTTGTAATAGATACTCACAATCCATAATGGTTGTAATATATACTCACAATCCATAATGGTTGTAATAGATACTCACAATCCATAATGGTTGTAATAGATACTCACAATCCATAATGGTTGTAATATATACTCACAATCCATAATGGTGTAATAGATACTCACATTCCATAATGGATGTAATAGATACTCACAATCCATAATGGTTGTAATAGATACGGTACTCACATTCCATAATGGATGTAATAGATACTCACAATCCATAATGGATGTAATAGATACTCACACTCCATAATGGTTGTAATATATGCTCACATTCCATAATGGATGTAATATATACTCACAATCCATAATGGTTGTAATAGATACTCACAATCCATAATGGTTGTAATAGATACGGTACTCACATTCCATAATGGATGTAATAGATACTCACACTCCATAATGGTTGTAATAGATACGGTACTCACATTCCATAATCGATGTAATAGATACTCACACTCCATAATGGTTGTAATAGATACGGTACTCACATTCCATAATGGATGTAATATATACTCACAATCCATAATGGTTGTAATAGATACTCACAATCCATAATGGTTGTAATAGATACGGTACTCACATTCCATAATGGATGTAATAGATACTCACACTCCATAATGGTTGTAATAGATACGGTACTCACATTCCATAATCGATGTAATAGATACTCACACTCCATAATGGTTGTAATAGATACGGTACTCACATTCCATAATGGATGTAATATATACTCACAATCCATAATGGTTGTAATAGATACGGTACTCACATTCCATAATGGATGTAATAGATACTCACAATCCATAATGTATGTAATAGATACTCACAATCCATAATGGATGTAATAGATACTCACAATCCATAATGGATGTAATAGATACTCACAATCCATAATGGTTGTAATAGATACTCACAATCCATAATGGTTGTAATAGATACTCACAATCCATAATGGTTGTAATAGATACTCACAATCCATAATGGATGTAATAGATACTCACACATCCATAATGGTTGTAATAGATACTCACAATCCATAATGGTTGTAATAGATACGGTACTCACATTCCATAATGGATGTAATATATACTCACACTCCATAATGGATGTAATAGATATGGTACTCACATTCCATAATGGATGTAATAGATACTCACACTCCATAATGGTTGTAATAGATACTCACAATCCATAATGGTTGTAATAGATACGGTACTCACATTCCATAATGGATGTAATAGATATGGTACTCACATTCCATAATGGATGTAATAGATACTCACACTCCATAATGGTTGTAATAGATACTCACAATCCATAATGGTTGTAATAGATACGGTACTCACATTCCATAATGGATGTAATAGATATGGTACTCACATTCCATAATGGATGTAATAGATACTCACACTCCATAATGGTTGTAATAGATACTCACAATCCATAATGGTTGTAATAGATACGGTACTCACATTCCATAATGGATGTAATAGATATGGTACTCACATTCCATAATGGATGTAATAGATACTCACACTCCATAATGGTTGTAATAGATACTCACAATCCATAATGGTTGTAATAGATACTCACAATCCATAATGGTGTAATAGATACTCACAATCCATAATGGTTGTAATAGATACTCACAATCCATAATGGTTGTAATAGATACTCACAATCCATAATGGTTGTAATAGATACTCACAATCCATAATGGTTGTAATAGATACTCACAATCCATAATGGTTGTAATAGATACTCACAATCCATAATGGATGTAATAGATACTCACAATCCATAATGGTTGTAATAGATACTCACAATCCATAATGGTTGTAATAGATACTCACAATCCATAATGGTTGTAATATATACTCACAATCCATAATGGTTGTAATAGATACTCACAATCCATAATGGTTGTAATAGATACTCACAATCCATAATGGTTGTAATAGATACTCACAATCCATAATGGTTGTAATAGATACTCACAATCCATAATGGTTGTAATAGATACTCACAATCCATAATGGTTGTAATAGATACTTCACAATCCATAATGGTTGTAATATATACTCACAATCCATAATGGTTGTAATAGATACTCACAATCCATAATGGTTGTAATAGATACTCACAATCCATAATGGTTGTAATATATACTCACAATCCATAATGGTTGTAATAGATACTCACAATCCATAATGGTTGTAATAGATACTCACAATCCATAATGGTTGTAATAGATACTCACAATCCATAATGGTTGTAATATATACTCACAATCCATAATGGTTGTAATATATACTCACAATCCATAATGGTTGTAATATATACTCACAATCCATAATGGTTGTAATAGATACTCACAATCCATAATGGTTGTAATAGATACTCACAATCCATAATGGTTGTAATATATACTCACAATCCATAATGGTTGTAATAGATAATCACAATCCATAATGGTTGTAATAGATACTCACAATCCATAATGGTTGTAATAGATACGGTACTCACATTCCATAATGGATGTAATAGATACTCACAATCCATAATGGTTGTAATAGATACGGTACTCACATTCCATAATGGATGTAATAGATACTCACACTCCATAATGGTTGTAATAGATATGGTACTCACATTCCATAATGGATGTAATAGATACTCACACTCCATAATGGTTGTAATAGATACTCACAATCCATAATGGTTGTAATAGATACGGTACTCACATTCCATAATGGATGTAATAGATACTCACACTCCATAATGGTTGTAATAGATACGGTACTCACATTCCATAATCGATGTAATAGATACTCACACTCCATAATGGTTGTAATAGATACGGTACTCACATTCCATAATGGATGTAATATATACTCACAATCCATAATGGTTGTAATAGATACTCACAATCCATAATGGTTGTAATAGATACGGTACTCACATTCCATAATGGATGTAATAGATACTCACACTCCATAATGGTTGTAATAGATACGGTACTCACATTCCATAATCGATGTAATAGATACTCACACTCCATAATGGTTGTAATAGATACGGTACTCACATTCCATAATGGATGTAATATATACTCACAATCCATAATGGTTGTAATAGATACGGTACTCACATTCCATAATGGATGTAATAGATACTCACAATCCATAATGGATGTAATAGATACTCACAATCCATAATGGTTGTAATAGATACTCACAATCCATAATGGTTGTAATAGATACTCACAATCCATAATGGTTGTAATAGATACTCACAATCCATAATGGTTGTAATAGATACTCACAATCCATAATGGATGTAATAGATACTCACACATCCATAATTGTTGTAATAGATACTCACAATCCATAATGGTTGTAATAGATACGGTACTCACATTCCATAATGGATGTAATATATACTCACAATCCATAATGGATGTAATAGATATGGTACTCACATTCCATAATGGATGTAATAGATACTCACACTCCATAATGGTTGTAATAGATACTCACAATCCATAATGGTTGTAATAGATACTCACAATCCATAATGGTTCTAATAGATACTCACAATCCATAATGGATGTAATAGATACTCACAATCCATAATGGATGTAATATATACTCACAATCCATAATGCTTGTAATAGATACTCACACTCCATAATGCTTGTAATAGATACTCACAATCCATAATGGATGTAATAGATACTCACACATCCATAATGGTTGTAATAGATACTCACAATCCATAATGGTTGTAATAGATACTCACAATCCATAATGGTTGTAATAGATACTCACAATCCATAATGGATGTAATAGATACTCACACTCCATAATGGTTGTAATAGATACTCACAATCCATAATGGTTGTAATAGATACGGTACTCACAAACCATAATGGATGTAATATATACTCACAATCCATAATGGTTGTAATATATACTCACAATCCATAATGGTTGTAATATATACTCACAATCCATAATGGTTGTAATATATACTCACAATCCATAATGGTTGTAATAGATACTCACAATCCATAATGGTTGTAATAGATACTCACAATCCATAATGGTTGTAATATATACTCACAATCCATAATGGTTGTAATAGATAATCACAATCCATAATGGTTGTAATAGATAATCACAATCCATAATGGTTGTAATATATACGGTACTCACATTCCATAATGGATGTAATAGATACTCACAATCCATAATGGTTGTAATAGATACGGTACTCACATTCCATAATGGATGTAATATATACTCACAATCCATAATGGATGTAATAGATACTCACACTCCATAATGGTTGTAATAGATATGGTACTCACATTCCATAATGGATGTAATAGATACTCACACTCCATAATGGTTGTAATAGATACTCACAATCCATAATGGTTGTAATAGATACGGTACTCACATTCCATAATGGATGTAATAGATACTCACACTCCATAATGGTTGTAATAGATACGGTACTCACATTCCATAATCGATGTAATAGATACTCACACTCCATAATGGTTGTAATAGATACGGTACTCACATTCCATAATGGATGTAATATATACTCACAATCCATAATGGTTGTAATAGATACTCACAATCCATAATGGTTGTAATAGATACGGTACTCACATTCCATAATGGATGTAATAGATACTCACACTCCATAATGGTTGTAATAGATACGGTACTCACATTCCATAATCGATGTAATAGATACTCACACTCCATAATGGTTGTAATAGATACGGTACTCACATTCCATAATGGATGTAATATATACTCACAATCCATAATGGTTGTAATAGATACGGTACTCACATTCCATAATGGATGTAATAGATACTCACAATCCATAATGTATGTAATAGATACTCACAATCCATAATGGATGTAATAGATACTCACAATCCATAATGGATGTAATAGATACTCACAATCCATAATGGTTGTAATAGATACTCACAATCCATAATGGTTGTAATAGATACTCACAATCCATAATGGTTGTAATAGATACTCACAATCCATAATGGATGTAATAGATACTCACACATCCATAATGGTTGTAATAGATACTCACAATCCATAATGGTTGTAATAGATACGGTACTCACATTCCATAATGGATGTAATATATACTCACACTCCATAATGGATGTAATAGATATGGTACTCACATTCCATAATGGATGTAATAGATACTCACACTCCATAATGGTTGTAATAGATACTCACAATCCATAATGGTTGTAATAGATACGGTACTCACATTCCATAATGGATGTAATAGATATGGTACTCACATTCCATAATGGATGTAATAGATACTCACACTCCATAATGGTTGTAATAGATACTCACAATCCATAATGGTTGTAATAGATACGGTACTCACATTCCATAATGGATGTAATAGATATGGTACTCACATTCCATAATGGATGTAATAGATACTCACACTCCATAATGGTTGTAATAGATACTCACAATCCATAATGGTTGTAATAGATACGGTACTCACATTCCATAATGGATGTAATAGATATGGTACTCACATTCCATAATGGATGTAATAGATACTCACACTCCATAATGGTTGTAATAGATACTCACAATCCATAATGGTTGTAATAGATACTCACAATCCATAATGGTTGTAATAGATACTCACATTCCATAATGGTTGTAATAGATACTCACAATCCATAATGGTTGTAATAGATACTCACAATCCATAATGGTTGTAATAGATACTCACAATCCATAATGGTTGTAATAGATACTCACAATCCATAATGGTTGTAATAGATACTCACAATCCATAATGGTTGTAATAGATACTCACAATCCATAATGGTTGTAATAGATACTCACAATCCATAATGGTTGTAATAGATACTCACAATCCATAATGGTTGTAATATATACTCACAATCCATAATGGATGTAATAGATACTCACAATCCATAATGGTTGTAATAGATACTCACAATCCATAATGGTTGTAATATATACTCACAATCCATAATGGTTGTAATAGATACTCACAATCCATAATGGTTGTAATAGATACTCACAATCCATAATGGTTGTAATATATACTCACAATCCATAATGGTTGTAATAGATACTCACAATCCATAATGGTTGTAATAGATACTCACAATCCATAATGGTTGTAATAGATATACTCACATTCCATAATGGATGTAATAGATACTCACACTCCATAATGGTTGTAATAGATACTCACAATCCATAATGGTTGTAATATATACTCACATTCCATAATGGATGTAATAGATACTCACAATCCATAATGGTTGTAATAGATACGGTACTCACATTCCATAATGGATGTAATAGATACTCACACTCCATAATGGTTGTAATAGATACGGTACTCACATTCCATAATGGATGTAATAGATACTCACACTCCATAATGGTTGTAATAGATACGGTACTCACATTCCATAATGGATGTAATAGATACTCACAATCCATAATGGTTGTAATAGATACGGTACTCACATTCCATAATGGATGTAATAGATACTCACAATCCATAATGTATGTAATAGATACTCACAATCCATAATGGATGTAATAGATACTCACAATCCATAATGGTTGTAATAGATACTCACAATCCATAATGGTTGTAATAGATACTCACAATCCATAATGGTTGTAATAGATACTCACAATCCATAATGGTTGTAATAGATACTCACAATCCATAATGGTTGTAATAGATACTCACAATCCATAATGGTTGTAATAGATACTCACAATCCATAATGGTTGTAATAGATACTCACAATCCATAATGCTTGTAATAGATACTCACAATCCATAATGCTTGTAATAGATACTCACAATCCATAATGGTTGTAATAGATACTCACAATCCATAATGGTTGTAATAGATAATCACAATCCATAATGGATGTAATAGATACTCACAATCCATAATGGTTGTAATATATACTCACAATCCATAATGGTTGTAATAGATACGGTACTCACAATCCATAATGGATGTAATAGATACTCACAATCCATAATGGATGTAATAGATACTCACAATCCATAATGGTTGTAATATATGCTCACAATCCATAATGGTTGTAATATATGCTCACAATCCATAATGGTTGTAATATATGCTCACAATCCATAATGGTTGTAATATATGCTCACAATCCATAATGGTTGTAATATATACTCACACTCCATGGTTGTAATAGGCTCACATCCTACCGGATGGCAGCAGTAAAGTGGTATGTGTATTCCTGAAGACAATTTTAAAAGAGGGGTTGTGGTCATGAGTGGGAGTGGGGTACGAGGGTTAATGTTGCATCGTCTCATTAGATTGAACATTTGTGCCCAGATTTTTGAAAATTCTCCATTGAATGGTCAAGCTATGCTGTCGACAACTTCAATTTTATCAATAGTTGACCGTTATCCTGTGAGTGTGACATTAATCTTTGGAGGTAGCGACCCGGGTCTTGAACATGCGTCGCATTCATGTGAAGTCCAATGTGTGCCATATTATTTCACTACTCCCTCATGCATGTCAATGTTACAGTTATTTGACCGTTAACCTCTAAGTGTGGCCTTGACCTTTGAAGTCGGGTCACTGAAGTGTAGTTATTTGAAAATCCCCAATGCACGACAGAGCTAGAGCCCGGAAACTAAATATACAAATATTTCACCTACATTTAATATTATAACCTCTGAGTGTGACTTCGACCTTTGAGGTAGGGACAACGTTACAGTCCGGACATGAAAGTGTGATGGACATTCGTACGGACGGATGGACAGACAGACAGACAGACAGACAGACAGAGAGACAGAGAGACAGACAGACAGAAACCACAGAATGAATATGTTCCCCTTTCTTTGTGTGGGAGATCTAAATGACACAATTATGCAGAATTGAAATGAAATTCTGCTCGTTTTTGTTGAAGAAATTTAAATAATCAGCCATGTCTGTTTGAACTGTTAAACAGTTATGTGCTGCGAACTAACCAGGGAATGGAATGGGAGCGCCATTGATCTCATTATCTTCTCTCATATATAAAATATCTTCTCAATTTGTCAATCTTGCTGACAAATCCAGTTTTCTGTAAACATCATTATTTGTGAATTTTTTTTGCTTGAGACAGACAATATCTTCCAAGGAGCAAACAGGGATTGTGGAATATATAAATTTACAGTATTTAACGATTATGTACCGAGTGCGGTGTGAATATGATAGAAGATGAATTTCATTGCCTGTGGCATCTGTGATGGTAGAGAGTCGGATTTGGAATCGATCGGTCCCGGGTTCGATACTCGGTCAGGCCACGTATGTAGTGTCATTGTGCAAGGGCACCTCACACACATTGCTTAGTACTGGTTAACCACTTAGGTCGGCTAAGCTTGCCCAGGAAAACATGTCTACGTCCCCGCAAGGGGTTTGACATTAATGGAACATACATACAATATGCCCTAAATATACTGATTTGTGACTATAAGTATTCTAAAAGATATAACTATATACTCGCCTGAGGCTCGGTGAATGTCACCCCTGTCCACCATGTTAACAAAGCATTAATAACATATATTGTTATACCTCACGTGACTACCCCATGCAAAATTTGCCATACCCGAGTGGGCGACATTTTTCAATGTCTCCTGGCAATGTCTCACCTCTGAATAGCCTCATTCGGTACAAAATCGCGCTACTCGGACTTTACCGTTTAATATCAATGTAATTTTATTTGTTATGCCACCATCTTGTTTTCATGTAGTCTCGAAGAAAATTTTGTTCAAAAATGTAAATAGACTACGATAATTATTTTATCAGTCAACATAGTTTGTACACCATTTAGCTGTATCGTTCTTTAAGTAATGTTAGTTTATAGAAAAATTTTGTAGCTTTATTGCGAAACAAGTTCTTACAACTTATATTAATCACTCTCGAGACCTCATTCCTGATGGAATCCATCGCCACTAGGGAGAGAGAGTAATGTTGGGTACAGTAGCGGATTTTGTTTAAGATTACACATTAAGGTTGCTGTCAAATCTCATTTGCGGAAAGTAAGCAATATCAGGATTGCCAAACAACATATAGTGAGAACAGCTGATTGTTTGGCATAACAAAATAAATATTTCATCTCGGCGAACAGTGAATATTGCCGACATTATTTGTGCGAGGGTTGACAATATCCACTGTCACACTCCCGAGATGACACATTTATATAATATTACCAATAACTATACCATTCCAATAAAATAATACATTAACCCTTTCCCTCATAGAAGCACCTCTTGACGCCATTATCAATACGACATACATTGCCAATGTAGTAGCCAAACCAATGTTCATAACCCTTTCCCTCATAGAAGCACCTCTTGACGCCATTACCAATACGACATACATTGACAATGTAGTAGCCAAACCAATGTTCATAACCCTTTCCCTCATAGAAGCACCTCTTGACGCCATTACCAATACGACATACATTGACAATGTAGTAGCCAAACCAATGTTCATAAACCCTTTCCCTCATAGAAGCACCTCTTGACGCCATTACCAATATGACATACATTGACAATGTAGTAGCCAAACCAATGTTCATAAACCCTTTCCCTCATAGAAGCACCTCTTGACGCCATTACCAATATGACATACATTGACAATGTAGTAGCCAAACCAATGTTCATAAACCCTTTCCCTCATAGAAGCACCTCTTGACGCCATTACCAATATGACATACATTGTCAATGTAGTAGTCAAACCAATGTTCATAAACCCTTTCCCTCATAGAAGCACCTCTTGACGCCATTACCAATACGACATACATTGACAATGTAGTAGCCAACCAATGTTCATAAACCCTTTCCCTCATAGAAGCACCTCTTGACGCCATTACCAATACGACATACATTGACAATGTAGTAGCCAAACCAATGTTCATAAACCCTTTCCCTCATAGAAGCACCTCTTGACGCCATTACCAATACGACATACATTGACAATGTAGTAGCCAAACCAATGTTCATAAACCCTTTCCCTCATAGAAGCACCTCTTGACGCCATTACCAATACGACATACATTGACAATGTAGTAGCCAAACCAATGTTCATAACCCTTTCCCTCATAGAAGCACCTCTTGACGCCATTACCAATACGACATACATTGACAATGTAGTAGCCAAACCAATGTTCATAAACCCTTTCCCTCATAGAAGCACCTCTTGACGCCATTACCAATATGACATACATTGACAATGTAGTAGCCAAACCAATGTTCATAAACCCTTTCCCTCATAGAAGCACCTCTTGACGCCATTACCAATACGACATACATTGTCAATGTAGTAGCCAAACCAATGTTCATAAACCCTTTCCCTCATAGAAGCACCTCTTGACGCCATTACCAATACGACATACATTGACAATGTAGTAGCCAAACCAATGTTCATAACCCTTTCCCTCATAGAAGCACCTCTTGACGCCATTACCAATACGACATACATTGACAATGTAGTAGCCAAACCAATGTTCATAAACCCTTTCCCTCATAGAAGCACCTCTTGACGCCATTACCAATACGACATACATTGACAATGTAGTAGCCAAACCAATGTTCATAAACCCTTTCCCTCATAGAAGCACCTCTTGACGCCATTACCAATACGACATACATTGACAATGTAGTAGCCAAACCAATGTTCATAAACCCTTTCCCTCATAGAAGCACCTCTTGACGCCATTACCAATACGACATACATTGACAGTGTAGTAGCCAAACCAATGTTCATAAACCCTTTCCCTCATAGAAGCACCTCTTGACGCCATTACCAATACGACATACATTGACAATGTAGTAGCCAAACCAATGTTCATAAACCCTTTCCCTCATAGAAGCACCTCTTGACGCCATTACCAATACGACATACATTGACAATGTAGTAGCCAAACCAATGTTCATAAACCCTTTCCCTCATAGAAGCACCTCTTGACGCCATTACCAATACGACATACATTGACAATGTAGTAGCCAAACCAATGTTCATAATAAAGGCCAGATTCTCATGTAGTCCCAGTAATATCTATGGAGGTGGGATAGATATGGCCACTATTTATCCACTGCATGACAGCTAAATGGCTGTCGTTTGTATGAAGATATAATAGTATCTTAACCTAAATCTCTATGTAGTCCCAGTAATATCTATGGAGGTGGGATAGATATGGCGCCTACTTATCCACTGCATGATAGCTAAATGGCTGTCATTTGTATGAAGATATAATAGTATATTAATCTAAATCTCATGTAGTCCCAGTAATATCTATGGAGGTGGGATAGATATGGCGACTACTTATCCACTGCATGATAGCTAAATGGCTGTCGTTTGTATGGAGATAGAATAGTATATTAACCTAAATCTTTATGAAGAAAAGGGTTAAATGGTTGTTGTTTGTATGAAGATATAATAGTTTTATAACCTAAATCTCTATGTAGTCCCTGTAATATCTATGGAGGTGGGATAGATATGGCGACTACTTATCCACTGCATGATAGCTAAATGGCTGTCGCTTGTATGGAGATATAATAGTATATTAATTTAAATCTCATATAGTCCCAGTAATATCTATGGAGGTGGGATAGATATGGCGACTACTTATCCACTGCATGATAGCTAAATGGCTGTCGTTTGTATGGAGATATAATAGTATATTAACCTAAATCTCTATGACGTACCTATGGAGGTGGGATAGATATGGCGACTACTTATCCACTGCATGATAGCTAAATGGCTGTCGTTTGTATGGAGATATAATAGTATATTAACCTAAATCTCTATGAAGGAAAGGGTTAAGAAGACATTTGTTTGTTCCAGTGAATGATTAAAATTATATTTCACCGAATGAGCATTGAACGTATTATTATGAGTAATGCAAACCACGATTGATGATCCCTCGTATGTTTTTATGATAGAAAACAATGAATGCAACTGTGCTTTGAATGGCGCTAGGACATCAGACGTCCATATAGATAACGTCATATAAGACAACATTAATGATGTCACTGACAACTTGACCTTTGCGTTGACAATATTTCAACATGCGGTGGCTAAGGCACCATGCACTCGTGCAAAGTAGTGAGAAATCAAATGTGTTATTCCACTACTTTCATGCAGTTTTATTTCACTGGAAAGCATAAAATAAAGATATTTATCACAAAACTTTGCTTGTATTCAGGTTCAGACAGCCATCACATAATTTCTTACATGTACACACGTGTTTAACACCTAGAAGTGTTCTGATTGGTCACATTATGACAGCTTGCTTACATGTACACGCGTGTTTAACACCTGGAAGTGTTCTGATTGGTCACATTATGACAGCTTGCTTACATGTACACACGTGTTTAACACCTAGAAGTGTTCTGATTGGTCACATTATGACAGCTTGCTTACATGTACACACGTGTTTAACACCTAGAAGTGTTCTGATTGGTCACATTATGACAGCTTGCTTACATGTACACACATGTTTAACACCTAGAAGTGTTCTGATTGGTCACATTATGACAGCTTGCTTACATGTACACACGTGTTTAACACCTAGAAGTGTTCTGATTGGTCACATTATGACAGCTTGCTTACATGTACACACATGTTTAACACCTGGAAGTGTTCTGATTGGTCACATTATGACAGCTTGCTTACATGTACACACGTGTTTAACACCTGGAAGTGTTCTGATTGGTCACATTATGACAGCTTGCTTACATGTACACACGTGTTTAACACCTGGAAGTGTTCTGATTGGTCACATTATGACAGCTTGCTTACATGTACACACGTGTTTAACACCTGGAAGTGTTCTGATTGGTCACATTATGACAGCTTGCTTACATGTACACACGTGTTTAACACCTGGAAGTGTTCTGATTGGTCACATTATGACAGCTTGCTTACATGTACACACGTGTTTAACACCTGGAAGTGTTCTGATTGGTCACATTATGACAGCTTGCTTACATGTACACACGTGTTTAACACCTGGAAGTGTTCTGATTGGTCACATTATGACAGCTTGCTTACATGTACACACGTGTTTAACACCTGGAAGTGTTCTGATTGGTCACATTATGACAGCTTGCTTACATGTACACACGTGTTTAACACCTGGAAGTGTTCTGATTGGTCACATTATGACAGCTTGCTTACATGTACACACGTGTTTAACACCTGGAAGTGTTCTGATTGGTCACATTATGACAGCTTGCTTACATGTACACACGTGTTTAACACCTGGAAGTTTCTGATTGGTCACATTATGACAGCTTGCTTGTTCTGATTGGTCACATTATGACAGCTTGCTTACATGTACACACATGTTTAACACCTGGAAGTGTTCTGATTGGTCACATTATGACAGCTTGCTTACATGTACACACGTGTTTAACACCTGGAAGTATTCTGATTGGTCACATTATGACAGCTTGCTTTTGACACATTTGACATATATAGTTTGCAACTTTACCGTTGAAAGTCAATAAATGTTAAATATGCACTAGCAGAATAAAAGTGTAGTGATTTTTTTGCATGGTTTGTTTGATTATTGTGGTACTATTTACTGCAGTGTATGAATGCACCTTACTGATTTACTTGCTGTGTGTAATAAGGCTCAAAGTATACATGCAAACAAATTCTTCTTTTTTTCCCAATAAAATTATATAGTTACTGTGGTAATGTTATATAATAGCTTTCGGTTCTAATCCTTTTTCATTCATGTATCTAAATTGTGTGTAAACAGTTTATTTCAAACCATACAGCATACCGGGTATACAAATATACAATGTTTAAACTACTGTAGTAATGTGATGAAAATTATCTTATTCTCCTGGGCCCCGTTTTATCAACAATGTCAGTCGCAAGTCGGTCTTATCTTAAGACCGCTACTTGCGACGTTTCCTGCGACAATCGTACGACCGTTTTATCAACACGGTCGTAAGTCTTCGGTCGCAGCTAAGATTTTCTTTCGTCGTACGACCTTAAAAACAGTGACACAGTCCGAAATGTAAACTTCTGGTGCACGCATCTTCGCGCGCAAATGTCAACATCGGACATGTTTAAAACACGGCGCCCCTGTATATATTATTCATAACTTCTTTATTTCTTGGAATATGTTAATATTTCTTATATCGAATTAAACCTTACGCTCAGGCCTCTCCAGACATGAACTCTATATTAAATCCAATATGACGTAGTTGGTCAAATCCGTAGAAGAGATTTTTAACACGCCGGTATTGGAAAGGAAAACACAGCCCCACTAAATCTTCCTTGTTACTGTGAATGTATAATCTATTTCAGTATAACTGGTATGTTTCCATCGTGCAACAATATTTTAAATCTGATACGTTGTTTTCATATATTGAATTGTTAAACATGTCAGACTTTTTATTATACTTATACATCGTGTTTGCGTAAATGCAAAACAGTGCTCCCACCCCAACACTTCTTTGCTAATAGGATTGTGTTGTTAAATATTATTTCATTTTCAAGGGTATGTTCCAGATTTGTGTCTGTAAATAATGTTGAGGCAACTGAATAGGGCCTACGGTATTTACATGTTGCCACACTATCTAGTGATGTAAATACTGAATAGACTCCATTCATTAATACACACTTTTGTATCAGCATGTCTTTTTATAACGGCGATTTTAGCATATATAATAATTATACAGGCTGTCATAGACTGGTCATACATTAGTCGTATATATCTGTGTGATGAGATTAATAGATCAAATACAGACGAGTCAATAGTCCAGTGGTGAACACATTGGTCTGTAGATCCAAGGTTCGATCATCAGTCTTTAAGTCAGTGAATAACACTGTTCACGTAAAAAACCCAGATAATACTCTGGCATGGGTCTCTGTTTGTTTTTGGGGTTTAATGTATCACCAACAGCTCAAGTAATATGGTGACTTTCCAGCTATTATTGGTGGAGGAAGATTCTGGGCGCCCCTCCATACAGTATGTCAAGTGTGAAAGGTCACCTGCCTGGGTAGAACCACAAACATTCCGAATAGTTTCCTTGCACGAAATAATCCGACACCCCCAGTGAGAGTCTAAACATCAGCTGTGAGGGGCAAGTGATTCGCTTATATGGGCAACCGATAGCGACGATAATTAAGCTCAAAAACACAATAGATCAAAGACGATGATAAATGGTCGCTTTAACTACCACATTATTGTCAAGTTAACTTGGACGGTAAGTTATATTGAAACTAATTATAACTAGCACAATCATGGATGTTAGGAAGTAGAAATAAAACAATGGAACTATTCTAAATTTCATTATTTATAATGTCACTGCAAATATACACCAATATACATATTGACACTTGTAACATTACTGATAATATGGGTAATGCAGTTTTTAATCCTCGCATATATGGAATAGAATTAGCATAGAATTGCCAAGATGAATTGGTTTAAACAATATTTATTGCAAACCATAAATCACATATAACATACAACAACATACATAATGAAAAGGATTAAGTAGGAAGCTAAAAGTAACTTTGAATTTGTGGTACAAAAAATGTGTTTGTTGAAATGTTGGCAGCACGTACGTTTACGGACTCAAGCAAAGTCATTTATTACGTCTTTTATGGCGTCACATATTGTTGTCTAAGTACGATTTAGCCCATGGCACAGTTGCAAAATTTTTTTGTTAAGTGAATGATCGAATAATACTTTACTCAAAAACATAGACAGCTATTAATATCACTCGTGGCTAGCTTCACACTTGGTAATAATGATTTCAATGTTCATTCGGAAAAAACATTAAAAAACTAGATCACATGGGCTTTTTACCCCGTTCGAGACCCCGCTATACCATACTAAAATGACTAATATCATAGTCTTTCAGATGAGAATTTAAACAGAGGTCTTGTGCCGGTGCTTTACACAATGCAAATAAAAGAACCAGAGGAGACATCATTGCACTATCCTCCAAATCTAAAATAACTAATCTCTTCAGTAGGTGTCGCTAAAATGGGCAACTGGTAACTATGATAAATAAACGTAAAATACTCACAGGTATTCATGTATTATGTATATCAACATATATATTGTATCGGGTTGCTTTGTGTAATGTTACAGTTTCTGTTACAGTATAGTGAGTAGTATATTGAAGCAGTTACATTTTCACACCAAAGTCTGTCTGTCACAACCTATGCAATCTGATACAACAAATTATATTTACTGTGAATCTATTTTTGTGTTTTGTTGCATCAACATTTCTGATTTCATAGTAAAAGAAGATTTGTTGCACAAGATATAGATTGAAGATCTGTCGTGAACACAGTATGATAGATAATCTTGTTTGTACACAGGCTTCAATACCATATAATTATCAGGGTGTTTTCATGCACATCTAATTTTGCTTGTTTATATATATATATATATCTATTGTTTGCTTTATTTGTGGAAACCTTAAATCACAAAAATTAAGACCGGAAATTTCTTTCATAATTTTTAAAACTGTGCCGCTTGTCTATATGAAATCTTTATAGTCTATAAAAGAAAAGTACCAAACAGTATTCATTTGTATCACTGGATAGTTGCACCGTTTTCATCAGTTTTCAAGATTTCTAAACTGTAAATATGACAGCTAAGACTAGTGTCCTTAAATCAAGTGGTGTTGACAGAGGCATGAACTGATCTGTTGAAATAGTGTTGTCCACTCTTGATTTTCTTGGCCATGCTATCACACAATTATAGATCAATAGACCATCAACTGATCCAACTGCATTCTGTATAATATGGCACTTCCGATAAAAATCCTGCTGTACATCAATTAAAGCCATATCATCAGGGAATCTGCAAGAAATAACATATAAAAAAAACTCTATTAACATCAAACTTCTACATTACTATCTGTTAAATTTGAACACTGGAATGATTGTGAACAAAATTTGGACATGCATCATTAATATTAAGCATTTGTGAGGGTGGACCTGACAGATATTAATTTTTTTAAGAACAATGTATAAGTGATTAGTACAGTGTATGTACATTAATAAGATGGAAACTGTTCCATAAATCTGGGCTGCTGTGACGAAACTAAATATATTTGGAGTTCGGCCTAATTCTGTTTTTGAAAAAACTATGGTTAACTTTTGTGCTTTTACATCGTTCTTCATTGTTAATGTTAGAATAATCAACTGTATAAATATTATTTACTTTAGAACATTTTCGAAACAAGATTATAATATTAAGCACTCTCGTTGAAAGCATATAATTATGTAGTCATTCCTGTGTGACATAACCGGAGAAAACTCACATGTCCAATTTGGGGACCACCGTACCATCTCACACACTTCTCAGTCAGTGGAAGGAACCCGGAATGCATTGACTAGAAGCGAGCGTGCTAATCACTACGCTAATCAGACAGCTAATCAAATCAACTTAGCAATTAATGATCATGTCGACAGAGTTCACCTACCTGTTGATGCCATGCAAATCTGCAACTTTGGACAATAAATCACCCTTTGATAGGTATCTAAATCAATAAGCATCTGAAATGAACAAAACGTTTCAACTATTATTGATACATAAACCAGTCAGTGTTTTCAACACAATATAATTATATTACAATGCAACTTTGTGGTCATTGGTTGTGGTAGTAGTTTGTAACCCAATATGCATGTAAACACAGAGTTCGATATATTCGGATTGATTTCAAACTGGACAGTGTATCTATATATAATTATGGTCATCCCGACTCATCGTGTCTATCATCGCATTAAGATCAATCATGACAACTTGTCCAATTTGCACAGTAGTTAGGCATGCTCGCTTCTCACCAATTCAACCCCGGTTCGAACCTCGGAATGGACAGTATGTGATATGGTACGGTGACAGATTGAACAGGACGATTTCCTCCGGGTATCTGTGGCATGGTGTCGGATTTGGAATCAAACTGTCCCATGTTCGATACTCGGTCAGTCCACGTATGTTGTGTCATTGAGCAAGTCACCTCACAGACATAGTTTAGTACTGGTTAACCGCTTAGGTCGGCTAAGCCTGTCCAGAAAAACATTTGCATTTGGACACGTGGGGACGTTTAATTATGTGTACGAATACTGTAGCAATAAACGAGCATTTAAAAACAAACAGACGACATTATAAACACAAGCATTTAATTCCCTACCTGCACACTGTATCAATTTACTTAGTTAACCCATTCAACACCAAGTAACTCACATGGACTGGTCCATGATATGTTTAGACCAATAAATTAATCAGAAAATTACATTTGGACCAGTTCATTTATCAAAATGGGTAATTTTGTCTTAAAATAGTAATATTACTGGCAAAAAAGTGCAGATCCTGATGAGACGGCTCGTCACGAGCCGGCTCATCTGGATCTACACTTTTTGTAAGCCTATTTAGAGGTCTGTGGTGTTGAAAGGGTTAATGCGTTGCAGAAACATAATAGGTATCGTGATTCAGTTCCAAAAACATAATAAGTTATGACTTATGTGTAGACTGTAGTATAAATAGCGATATATTCTTATGGAAGTAGCGTCCCTTGTAATCTTAAAATAGAAATAAGGGCCTACTGTACAGAAATGTGTACGCAAATAACACTAATATGCACCTTAATAATGCAAGATGTAGAAATATATCAATTTTACTTTACCCAAGTCAAACCAGGTATCGAATGAGAGCGGTTCGTCCCCTTGTCCAAGTCATTCCCCCATCATATCCACAAGCAAGACAACCAATAGCCTCGTCCTACGATATCGGGAAAGGATATTGGTGTCACACGTCTCCAATGTCTCTACCGGCCCTGAATATTCTTGCATCACGTCTCTGCTGCACGGATTCGGCCGCCATTTTTAAGACTTTTTCTGAAGTTGCGACTGCATCGAACCAGTCGTAAAGTTAAGACTTTATTTACGATATCTTAGCTGCGATTTTGTTGATAAAACGGACCGTGGTCTTAACTAAAATGTTACGACGTCGTAACTCGGTCTTAAGCAATAATCTTAACCAAGACTGACTTACGACCGTTGATAAAACGGAGCCCTGGTGATTTCATACCATATTTTATGAAACATTTTTTTGGAATTTTGCTATTACATGTAAGCGAGCCTTTTGGCATAATTCCAAGACATATTTCATAAAATGTAAGATCCTATAATTATATATTACATAATTATATATTACATAATTATATATTCAAAACGAAGCAGCAAAAATCATATATTATAGAATTTTTCCTGTTGTCTACTCTTTATTGGAAACTAGTAGAGGTGGTTCTGTGGTATTTACTTTTCATTATAATTACTTTCCAATAGTATGTTGTTCCTATGGCATCTTGAATGCAATTATACAAGATACGTTGTGGTATTTGTGGTAGCCGAACCAACAGTGATAATGAAGTCCAGAATCTCATGTTGTTGCAGTAATATGGAGGCGGGGTAGGTACATGTAGATTTTATGGAGGTGGGGTAGGTACATGTAGATTTTATGGAGGTGGGTAGGTACATGTAGTTTTTATGGAGGTGGGTAGGTACATGTAGTTTTTATGGAGGTGGGTAGGTACATGTAGTTTTTATGGAGGTGGGGTAGGTACATGTAGATTTGCTCCCTGTTTATCCACTGATTGATCGGGAAATGGCTGCTCTATGTATGGAGATGTGGTAGTATATTACCTGAGAAAGGATAAAGTTCGATCCCCCGTCTGACCCTAATAAAATTAACAGTCTTTCAGATGGGACATTAAACCGAGGTCTCGTGTCGGTGCTTTACACTGTGCACGTAAAAGAACCAGAGGAGACTCTGGAATGGGTCTCTCTCTGTATCATTGCACTATCCTCCAAAATCTAAAATTACTAATATCTTCAGTAGGCGTCGCTCATATGGACAACCAGTAGCGACGGTAAATAAATGTAATAAAATAAAATAAAGTTTTATACCACTGTAACCTATCAATACTGATGGTCACGGGTTCCAGCCCCGCTCACAAGGTGACTTTATATGGGGAGGGCCAATCACTAATGTTGTCAGAACTTGTGGCCCAACCCATTTGCTAATTATGTATAAGTTATACGATTGTTATTGTTATATACATGTATAAATATGATCAAATCAGACTCTTTATATGAAAAAGTTGGTAGTTTCTTACGGAGGTTGGTGCATCAAGTACTGGTTAACTGAGGGAGCCTGCCCAGGAAAGGTGTTGTTAGGTAAACTGTAGCGATGATAAATAAACTTAAATAAAAAAAGATTTAGTTTCTAATTATAGGTTTTACAGCTATATACACCTAATGTCTACATTTATCATCAATCATTACTAAATTCCTTTCATCCTACCTTAAAGCAGTAGGTTAAAATTAATTCTAAATGTTTTTTGTCACCAATGACTTCCAGCTTGAACATAACAATCAGATTCGGTATTGTTTTGTCAAGATCAAGTTGACATTTTATGGCCATTTTATCTAAGAACCCCACCAGACTACAGGGATTCGGCACGTTTGGGGGTACTAGTATATATATTTAAGTACAGGGATTCTACTCTGTGGGATGTCAGATTTCGCATCGATCAGTAAAATGGCCCTATCTGAAACAATTTTGTAGTGATAATTTAATTTGTTCAGTAATTTGACATTAAAAACAATTAACACCACATACCCTAAATAGGCTTATACAGGATCTGCACTTTTTGCCAGTAATATTACTATTTTTAGACAAAATTACCCATTTTGATAAATGAACTTGCTCAAATGTAATTTTCTTATTAATGTATTGATCTAAAGTCCATGTCAGTTACTTGGTGTTGAATGGGTTAAATTTACACTGAGAGAACAAAGAATAATTTTAAGCAATATGAAATAAGATAACAGTAATAAATGCAAACATACTATTAGAAAGCACCTCTTGACGCCATTACCAATACCACATACATTAACCCTTTCCCTCATAGAAGCACCTCTTGACGCCATTACCAATACCACATACATTAACCCTTTCCCTCCTAGAAGCACCTCTTGACGCCAGTACCAATACCACATACATTAACCCTTCCCCTCATAGAAGCACCTCTTGACGCCATTACCAATACCACATACATTAACCCTTCCCCTCATAGAAGCACCTCTTGACGCCATTACCAATACCACATACATTAACCCTTTCCCTCATAGAAGCACTCTTGACGCCATTACCAATACCACATACATTAACCCTTTCCCTCATAGAAGCACCTCTTGAAGCCATTACCAATACCACATACATTAACCCTTTCCCTCATAGAAGCACCTCTGACGCCATTACCAATACACATACATTAACCCTTTCCCTCATAGAAGCACCTCTTGACGCCATTACCAATACCACATACATTAACCCTTTCCCTCATAGAAGCACCTCTTGACGCCATTACCAATACCACATACATTAACCCTTTCCCTCATAGAAGCACCTCTTGACGCCATTACCAATACCACATACATTAACCCTTTCCCTCATAGAAGCACCTCTTGACGCCATTACCAATACGACATACATTAACCTTTCCCTCATAGAAGCACCTCTTGACGCCATTACCAATACGACATACATTAACCCTTTCCCTCATAGAAGCACCTCTTGACGCCATTACCAATACGACATACATTAACCCTTTCCCTCATAGAAGCACCTCTTGACGCCATTACCAATACAACATACATTAACCCTTTCCCTCATAGAAGCACCTCTTGACGCCATTACCAATACCACATACATTAACCCTTTCCCTCATAGAAGCACCTCTTGACGCCATTACCAATACCACATACATTAACCCTTTCCCTCATAGAAGCACCTCTTGACGCCATTACCAATACCACATACATTAACCCTTTCCCTCACAGAAGCACCTCTTGACGCCATTACCAATACCACATACATTAACCCTTTCCCTCACAGAAGCACCTCTTGACGCCATTACCAATACCACATACATTAACCCTTTCCCTCATAGAAGCACCTCTTGACGCCATTACCAATACCACATACATTAACCCTTTCCCTCAAAGAAGCACCTCTTGACGCCATTACCAATACCACATACATTAACCCTTTCCCTCATAGAAGCACCTCTTGACGCCATTACCAATACATAACCCTTTCCCTCATAGAAGCACCTCTTGACGCCATTACCAATACGACATACATTGACAATGTAGTAGCCAAACCAATGTTCATTAACCCTTTCCCTCACAGAAGCACCTCTTGACGCCATTACCAATACGACATACATTGACAATGTAGTAGCCAAACCAATGTTCATTAACCCTTTCCCTCACAGAAGCACCTCTTGACGCCATTACCAATACGACATACATTGACAATGTAGTAGCCAAACCAATGTTCATTAACCCTTTCCCTCACAGAAGCACCTCTTGATGCCATTACCAATACGACATACATTGACAATGTAGTAGCCAAACCAATGTTCATTAACCCTTTCCCTCACAGAAGCACCTCTTGATGCCATTACCAATACGACATACATTGACAATGTAGTAGCCAGACGAATGTTCATAATAAAGGCCAGAATCTCATGTAGTCCTAGTAATATCTATGGAGGTGGGATAGATATGGCGACTACTTATCCACTGCATGATAGCTAAATGGCTTATCGTTTGTATGGAGATATAATAGTATATTAACCTAAATCTCTATGAAGGAAAGTGTTAAATGGCTGTCGTTTGTATGGAGATATAATAGTATATTAACCTAAATCTCTATGAAGGAAAGGGTAAAATATCAACTGTACAATAGTATCAGTAAAATATCAACTGTACAATAGTATCAGTAAAATATCAACTGTACAATAGTATTAGTAAAATATCAACTGTACAATAGTATCAGTAAAATATCAACTGTTGTTTGTTTTTGTTGTTTAGTAAAATATCAACAAATTCCATACATTTCCGGTATCTTTATGTTTTGGAGGCCACAATACGACACCATTTCTAATGAAATTCTAGGACATATTTGACTTAAAGTTTAAACTATTTATTTTACAACGATTGTGAAGCAAGTTCTAACAACTTATATTAATCACTCTCGTTGGCGCGGATGAAAGCGTAAATGTGGTCATTCATGTGAGAGGATCTGGCGACCACCGTACCATCTCACATACTTCCCGGTCCGAGGATCGAACCCTGGTTGCATTGGTGAGAAGCGAGTGCGCTAACCACTGCGCTAATCTGTCATATTACTTTCACCGACTATCTGTGTGCAAAGAGTTAAAGCTGTAGTTTAACCCTTTCAACCCCACAGGCCTCTAAATAGGCTTATGAAAAGTGTAGATCCAGATGAGCCGGCTCGTGACGAGCCGTCTCATCAGGATCTGCACTTTTTTGCCAGTAATAATTATTACTATTTTTAGATAAAATTACCCATTTTGATAAATGAACTTGTCCAAAGGTAATTTTCTTATTAATTTATTGGTCTGAAAATATCACGCACCAGTCCATGTCAGTTACTTGGGGTTGAATGGGTTAAATATCATGCACCAGTCCATGTCAGTTACTTGGGGTTGAATGGGTTAATATCATGCACCAGTCCATGTCAGTTACTTGGGGTTGAATGGGTTAAATATCATGCACCAGTCCATATCAGTTACTTGGGTGTTGAATGGGTTAAAATCATGCACCAGTCCATGTCAGTTACTTGGTGTTGAATGGGTTAATATCATGCACCAGTCCATGTCAGTTACTTGGTGTTGAATGGGTTAAATATCATGCACCAGTCCATGTCAGTTACTTGGTGTTGAATGGGTTAAATATCATGCACCAGTCCATGTCAGTTACTTGGTGTTGAATGGGTTAAATATCATGCACCAGTCCATGTCAGTTACTTGGTGTTGAATGGGTTAAATATCATGCACCAGTCCATGTCAGTTACTTGGTGTTGAATGGGTTAATATCATGCACCAGTCCATGTCAGTTACTTGGTGTTGAATGGGTTAATATCATGCACCAGTCCATATCAGTTACTTGGTGTTGAATGGGTTAAATATCATGCACCAGTCCATGTCAGTTACTTGGTGTTGAATGGGTTAAATATCATGCACCAGTCCATATCAGTTACTTGGTGTTGAATGGGTTAAATATCATGCACCAGTCCATATCAGTTACTTGGTGTTGAATGGGTTAAATATCATGCACCAGTCCATGTCAGTTACTTGGTGTTGAATGGGTTAAATATCATGCACCAGTCCATGTCAGTTACTTGGTGTTGAATGGGTTAATATCATGCACCAGTCCATGTCAGTTACTTGGGGTTGAATGGGTTAAATATCATGCACCAGTCCATATCAGTTACTTGGTGTTGAATGGGATTAAATATCATGCACCAGTCCATGTCAGTTACTTGGTGTTGAATGGGTTAAATATCATGCACCAGTCCATGTCAGTTACTTGTTGAATGGGTTAAATATCATGCACCAGTCCATGTCAGTTACTTGGTGTTAAATGGGTTAAATATCATGCACCAGTCCATGTCAGTTACTTGGTGTTGAATGGGTTAAATATCATGCACCAGTCCATGTCAGTTACTTGGTGTTGAATGGGTTAAATATCATGCACCAGTCCATGTCAGTTACTTGGTGTTGAATGGGTTAAATATCATGCACCAGTCCATGTCAGTTACTTGGTGTTGAATGGGTTAAATATCATGCACCAGTCCATGTCAGTTACTTGGTGTTGAATGGGTTAAATATCATGCACCAGTCCATGTCAGTTACTTGGTGTTGAATGGGTTAAATATCATGCACCAGTCCATGTCAGTTACTTGGTGTTGAATGGGTTAAATATCATGCACCAGTCCATGTCAGTTACTTGGTGTTGAATGGGTTAAATATCATGCACCAGTCCATGTCAGTTACTTGGTGTGAATGGGTAAATATCATGCACCAGTCCATGTCAGTTACTTGGTGTTGAATGGGTTAAATATCATGCACCAGTCCATGTCAGTTACTTGGTGTTGAATGGTTAAATATCATGCACCAGTCCATGTCAGTTACTTGGTGTTGAATGGGTTAAATATCATGCACCAGTCCATGTCAGTTACTTGGTGTTGATGGGTTAATATCATGCACCAGTCCAGTCAGTTACTTGGTGTTGAATGGGTTAATATCATGCACCAGTCCATATCAGTTACTTGGTGTTGAATGGGTTAATATCATGCACCAGTCCATGTCAGTTACTTGGTGTTGAATGGGTTAAATATCATGCACCAGTCCATGTCAGTTACTTGGTGTTGAATGGGTTAATATCATGCACCAGTCCATGTCAGTTACTTGGTGTTGAATGGGTTAAATATCATGCACCAGTCCATGTCAGTTACTTGGTGTTGAATGGGTTAAATATGCACCAGTCCATGTCAGTTACTTGGTGTTGAATGGGTTAAATATCATGCACCAGTCCATGTCAGTTACTTGGTGTTGAATGGGTTAAATATCATGCACCAGTCCATGTCAGTTACTTGGTGTTGAATGGGTTAAATATCATGCACCAGTCCATGTCAGTTACTTGGTGTTGAATGGGTTAAATATCATGCACCAGTCCATGTCAGTTACTTGGTGTTGAATGGGTTAAATATCATGCACCAGTCCATTTCAGTTACTTGGTGTTGAATGGGTTAAATATCATGCACCAGTCCATGTCAGTTACTTGGTGTTGAATGGGTTAAATATCATGCACCAGTCCATTTCAGTTACTTGGTGTTGAATGGGTTAAAATAACGAGACCACCATCGGCAATCGTAATTGACACGCTAAAATAACATTGTGTAAAATAGGATTTTATTTCATCGAGTGGTCACTGAAATTTGTATTTCCACGAGTGGCACCACGGGTGGAAATACATATTTAGGTGATCACGAGATTTCTTTTATGATTTTCAATGACTACCATAATATTTGTTATCAAATTTAATTCATTTTAACTGCCCCTGTCGGGAGCCTCATTTCACTACAATACACAACCGCACAACCACTTATGTTAGTGGGAACATCCGTAATAAGAAATAGTTCCGGTATAATTTTATAGGTGTTGGCTGTCAAATTAAAAAAACAATAGACAAAACAAATTCATTAGAATATATTACTTTATAATTAACTCTGTTCATGATTGTCAGAAAATAGCATAGATACAAAAGTACACCCAACTGCAGAGGAATACGAAACCCAAAGCAGTGACAGAGAAAATGCCATCTTCCACTGTTTGAAAACAGTGAAAGATAGCATTTTCTTTCACTAAGAAAACTCTAGTCTACTCTAGCATCAATTTATTTTTATATATTTCATTTCATCCATTTGAAAACGACCCAATACCCAGGGAAAAGACACATGCTAACGTTGACCTATAAATATTTATTGACATACCTAGTTGACCTGGATTCTTCCTGCGATATCGATTTCTTTTTTGTAATTGATTGAAGAACATAATTATAATCTAGTCAGGAAGTCCTAACACTTTGATTGGTTAATCCTAAATTTAATCAGTTGTCACCTACACCCCCGCGTTGCTACATGTTGCGACAGCTTCATGTTTTAATGGCTTCCGAGACCAATGTCTGCTATTGTAATTGTGTCATTTAGCAGACGTGTAATAACTAGATGTAGTGGATAGGAACTGGTATTGTTTGCATACATATATACATGTATATTGATTTCCTTAATTGATACATTGATTAGTTATGATTCTAATTGTTTGATATATTATTCTTCACTCTATAATATTATATGAATTTGCCCTGGGTGACTTAGAGGACTTAGAGGACTAAAATTCTCATCAGTGTACTTAATACTTAATATACTACTGGTATGGAAATGATCTTGTGGTGCAAATGTTCGCTATTTTTGCGAAAGTAATAAAATAGCGAACTTAACATTCAGCATATATTGCAACGAATACAACGAATACAATCCAAATTTACTGCCGTTTTGCCGGTACAAATGTGACTCAAAACAATGAATTTGAACCACAATTTACTTGTAAACACCCACGTATATGTCGGTTCATTTATTTATATGGGTACTAATAAATAATCCCGAAGTTACATGGCTGCCGGGAGGATCTGAGGAGGACGGCCCATTTCGTGTTTGCTGCCGGCTTGTCCATGTGATTCGCGAACGACAAGAAGAAGAAGAAGAAGATAAATAATCAGCATGTAGCTAATACACAACTGTAGCAAGAAGCCATATTTGGACAAGTCTAATAGTGATTCCACATCTGCGGAAGCCATCTTTGAACATTTCTGGCTCTTTAGAAAGTGTATGATATACGGCCATAAATACGGTCATAAGCCACTTTGCGTGGATCGATTGACCAATGTTTTCAAGACAATTGAAGTCTATTGTTGAGGATTTGGGTTTGTGAATTATCGTCACATTATGAGTGGTACACAATGGTTGCTAATGTCGCATAACTGTAAAAACATGGAATGTGTACCACTCTCCTGGTCACGAGTTTCTTACGGAGGTTGGTGCACCCAAGTACTGGTTAACCGCTGGAGCCTGCCCAGGAAAGGTGTTGTCAGGTAAACTGCCCGCCGGCGATGCAGGCGTAAAACCCGAACTATAACATATAACCACTCTCCTGGCATACATTTGAGCAAGTCAAATTCATTCATCCTACATTACCATGTTACATTGTACCTATAGGTCCGCCTCCGTGGTCGAGTTGTTAGGGTCGCTGACTTGTATACCACTGTAACCTATCATCACTGATGGGCACGGGTTCGAGCCCCGCTCAGGCGGTGTCTCATTTATATGAAAAAGTTGGCAGTTTCTTACGGAGGTTGGTGCACCCAAGTACTGGTTAACCGCTGGAGCCTGCCCAGGAAAGGTGTTGTTAGGTAAACTGCCCGCCGGCGATATAGCCCGAAATGGTGCTGATGCTGGCGTAAAACCCGAAATATAACATAAATATAAAAATAACATTGTACCTATGCAAAACCCGAAATACAATAGCCTATTGCTATATATTGATAATTGAATAAAAACTTCTGTCACTTATTGATTTAAATATAACAATCTGAAGATTAAAAATAGTGATGCAATGGGAGTTTCTCCCTGATGTTGGGAACTATAGGAATTTAATGTATTTTAATGTTACATGTTTACTGCATAATAACCAAGAGCCACAATATAATGCAGGTGAACTGCTTTTATTAACCCATTCAACACCAAGTAACTGACATGGACTGGTCCATGATATTCATAAACCAATAAATGAATCAGAAAATCACATTTGGACAAGTTCATTTATCAAAATGGGTAATTATGTCTAAAAATAGTCATATCACTGGCAAAAAGTGCAGATCCTGATGAGACGGCTCGTCACGAGCCGGCTCATCTGTATCTACACTTTTTGTAAGCCTATTTAGAGGTCTGTGGTGTTGAAAGGGTTAAAATACAATATATCAATAGTAATATCCACAAATATATCAGCCCGCTGAATGTCCGAAAATGATATGTTGTGAACTTTTCGTCCTGCGAAAATGTCCAGTTCTACAGTAAGTGACTGCCTACCTACATGTTTTGTGATTTAACCCTTTCAACAATGTATTGGTTGCACAGTTACTAAGAATCGTTTCCATTGGTGTAGACGATTCTACTGTACTGCCAAATCTATTTTTTTAACAGAAAAATAATAAATATTGTTTCATACCATATTTTATGAAACGAGTTTTGGAATTTTGCTATTAAGTGAGCCTTTTGGGCGAGTTTCATAAAATATGGTATGAAATCATTACAAGTGTAAGATACTTTTTATCACATTACCATAATGTGCTCGGTTTAATAAATAATGTTGCTACTTTCAATTTGGCGCCAAGTGTCGACACAAATAGTCACTAAATTGTCATGAGGTCGCTACGCAAAGCAGCGTTATATTCAAGTGTTAACCTATTTCATTCTGGATATATTTAAAGGCTTTTGCAAACAACATAGATCCAGATCAGCCGCAGCGTGGCGCTGCATGCTGATCAGGAATCTATGTTGTTTGCTACATAGCCAAGTGTCTTAGCAAGATCATCTGAATAGCAAACAGCATAGAGCCTGATCAGACAGAACATTCCGTGGTGGTTGATCTGGCTCTATGTTCTTTGTAAATACTGTTTGAACGGTATCCAGAATGAAATGGGTTAAACAGCGTTATAATTGTGTCGATACTTCTTTTAAATTGTAGTTTGTCTAACCATTAATGTTATGTACCAATTCAAATGGAAATATGTATACTTTAAAATTTAGTTTACAAATTATAAAGATTATTTTCTCGACCAATCAGAATCCTTCCAAGTGTCCTTACACGTGTGTGTCTTTTCATTTATCAAACAAATCAAACTTTTCGGCTTTCTGTTTGAAATATTATAATTGCAAATTTAATTTCTTTAAGTTAATGCAAACATTTTTAAAACAATTTTCTTTCATATCTATAAAAAACTGTCAATCATTCTGTCCACTTCAAAGAAATTAAAAACCATTGGTAGTTTAGCTGTAAACATCCAACGATTACTGTGCTAATTTCGTGTAATTGACATGACATGCATTGAAAGCTTGATTGTCATGGATACATTGGGTAAATTCATAGCCCCAGGTGGCAATTAGCTAGTGAGATGTTGTTATCCGGAAACGGGTGCTAACAAAGGATTATCGAGGATTACCAAACTTACGTTAGTTAGAAAAATGTATTTGACCGATTTCTTGGCCTTTTCAACAATTTTCTCGACCGATTTTTAATGGCTTTTTGGATGCTACAATCGGTCTGCCAGTTTAAAATTCGGTCCAGGACCGGGATGACTGGATATTTTAAAAGCCCTGAACTTATTAGTAAGTATATCATCTTTTCAAGAAAATGCTTTTATAAAATATAATGTAATACAAAGGATCTGAATATTTGACGGATCTGTAGTCCAGTGGTAACATGCTGGACTGGTAATCCAGGGATTGCAGGTTCGATCCCCCGTCTGACCCTAATAAAATGAAGTCGTGATAGCTCAGTGGTAGCACGTTCGCTTCACGTGCGAAAGGCCCAGAGTTCGAGCCCCGCTGGAGCCGTTACGATTGTGTCCTTAGGCAAGGCATTTAAATTCCACATGCCTCTTCTCTCTCCCTCGTGGCGATGGATTCCATCAGGAATGAGGTCTCGAGAGTGATTAGTATAAGTTATAAGAACTTGTTTCGCAATCGAGCTAACATAAATTTGTATCAACTAATAAAATGAACAGTCTTTCAGATGGGACTTTAAACCGAGGTCTCGTGTCGGTGCTGTACACTGTGCACATAAAAGAACCAGAGGAGACTCTGGAATGGGTCTCTGTCTGTATCATTGCACTATCCTCCAAAAATCTAAAATGACTAATCTCTTTAGGAGGCATCGCTCATATTGGCAACCGGTAGCGACGATAAATAAACGTAAAACACACACAAAATTATTTAATATGAAATACATTGTAAAACCCTTTCAACACTACAGACCTCTATATGGCTTACAAAAGTGTAGATTCAGATGAGCCATCTCATCAGGACCTGCACTTTTTGTCAATAATATTACTATTTTTAGACAATTACGGTACCCATTTTGATAAATGAACTGGTCAAACTATAATTTTCTTATTAATTTATTGGTCTAAAAGTATCATGGACCAGTCCATGTAAGATATTTGGTGTTGAAATGGTTAAAATACTAGCGAGATCGAGTGTAGATCAGGACTCATTCTAGAGGGCGAAATAGTCGCCCTAGGGACCCTGACTTCGCCCCCTGGGGTGCCCACTTCTCCCTAAAAAAAAATAAAAAAATCGTACACAATTTTGTCCAGTAAACTGTCCAACATAAAGGCCTCCTATTAACCCTTTCCTTCATAGAGATTTAGGTTCATATACTATTATAATTTTCTCCATAGAAATGACAGCCATTTAGCTATCATGCAGTGACAGCCATTTAGCTATCATGCAGTGACAGCCATTTAGCTATCATGCAGTGGATAAGTATTCGCCACATCTATCCCACCTCCATAGATATTACTGGGACTACCGTACATGAGATTCTGGCCTTAATTATGAACATTGGTTTGGCTACTACTTTGTCAATGTATGTCGTATTGGTAATGGCGTCAAGAGGTGTTTCTATGAGGGAAAGGGTTTATGAACATTGGTTTGGCTACTACTTTGTCAATGTATGTCGTATTGGTAATGGCATCAAGAGGTGTTTCTATGAGGGAAAGGGTTTATGAACATTGGTTTGGCTACTACTTTGTCAATGTATGTCGTATTGGTAATGGCGTCAAGAGGTGCTTCTATGAGGGAAAGGGTTAAAATGTATTTCATGGTGATATTGTGTATTTTACCACATTTTAGCGAATAACACAATTTAACGACGCACGAGCCCTGGTAGATTATAATCGTGCACTGTGAATGTGCGTGAACAAGCTCTCCCATAAACTGATTTCAATATTTAATTACACAACTGCTTGTTTTAATAAGTGAACACATATTTATTCAATATCGAGTTTGGATCATTGTCAGTCGTGCAAATACAAGGTTATTTATATTTAAACACTATCGAGACGAGACATTCAAGAAATTTAACACTCATCTGTTTATTCTTCCATATGAAGTTATTATGCTTTTACTGAATTTGTGTTTGTTTTTTGAAAAATGCATTCAATTAAACAAACATAATAGTTCTATATTTAAAGAGATCCCACAACTTTACAGACAATTATGCAAGTTGTCCCAATTAATTATGACCATACCGACAAAAGTCTAGAGTAAGATTTAAAACACTGTCGTGACATCATACCGTTGTACTTGCAGTCCATTATTATTAATATTGTACTGCTGTCCAAAGGCCAGAGTCCAAAGGCCAGAGTATTATATTAAAAAACTACGCGTAAATGTACGAAATTAACATTTTTAATTAGTAGGATCTTGTTATATAAGTGTGTGTTTTAACCCATTCAACACCAAGTAACTCACATGGACTGGTCCATGATATTCATAAACCAATAAATTCAATCAGAAAATCACATTTGGACAAGTTCATTTATCAAAATGGGTAAATTATTTTTTTAAAATTGTAATATTACTGGCAAAAAGTGCAGATCCTGATGAGACGGCTCGTCACGAGCCGGCTCATCTGGATCTACACTTTTTGTAAGCCTATTTAGAGGTCTGCGGTGTTGAAAGGGTTAAGTAAGATATAAGCCTCAAAAGGATCCAATATGTAAGATATTGGCACTGTCTTTGGCGCTATGCGCCTCACACAGTCCAATATTTCACATATTGGATCGTTTTCGGCTTATATCCTATACATATACCGTATACCCCCGTTTAAACACCCCCTCCCTAATAAACGCCCCCCCAATTTTGAAGCAAACCAAAATAATTCTCACCTCAGTGCCCGCTGCTATCGTATTCTGTACTGCTAGAAACACAGTGTCAATCTGTGGCGATGTCAAGAGGTATGAAGAAAGGGAGGGCGTTTAAAGGAGTCCCAGACATACTTTGCATATAATTTGTCGCCACTGGGGGCGTTTAAACGGGGGTATACGGTATGCTTGTCAGGTTGTACAGATGGGTCATTAGTCCAGTGGTAACATGCTGGACTGCGAATCCAGGGATTGCAGGTTCGATCTCCTGTCTGACCCTAATAATATAAACAGTCTTTGAGATGGGACTTTAAACCGAGGTCTCGTGTCGGTGTCTTTATAAGAACCAGAGGAGACTCTGGAATGGGTCTCTGTTTGTATCATTGCACTATCCTCCAAATTCAAAAATGACAAATCTGTTCAGGATGTGTTACTGAAATGGGCAACTGGTAATGACGATAAATAAACGCAAAATCACATCCGTCTGGTAGTTGCCTATCTGCCCCAGCAAACATTTGGGGATTACAGGAGCCAACATTTTATTTGAAAACTGTTGAATAGCTTCAGTCATTAGAGAGTGGAGCCAATTGCAGTAGCCTACTGCCTGGATCAACCTCTTAGTACATAAAACTTGAACGTTGGTATGTCCTCGCCCATCTGCACCCATAAAATTGGACTTGCTTAGCTAGGTGAAAAATAGGTATACTGTGAGTGTGTCTAGTGGTCTTGGCTTAGGGGTTATGTGACTACAAAATCTCTTATGTGGCTATCAATTCCATTTATGTTGCTATCAATTCCATTTATGCGGCTATCAATTCTGTTTATGTGACTACAAAATCTCTTATGTGGCTATCAATTCCATTTATGTGGCTATCAATTCTGTTTATGTGACTACAAAATCTTTTATGTGGCTATCAATTCCATTTATGTTGCTATCAATTCCATTTATGTGGCTATCAATTCTGTTTATGCGGCTATCAATTCTGTTTATGTGGCTATCAATTCTGTTTATGCTGCTATCAATTCTGTTTATGTGGCTACCAATTCTGTTTATGCTGCTATCAATTCTGTTTATGCGGCTATCAATTCTGTTTATGCGGCTATCAAATCTGTGTATGCGGCTATCAAATCTGTTTATGCGGCTATCAATTCTGTTTATGCGGCTATCAAATCTGTTTATGCGGCTATCAAATCTGTGTATGCGGCTATCAAATCTGTTTATGCGGCTATCAATTCTGTTTATGCGGCTATCAAATCTGTTTATGCGGCTATCAAATCTGTGTATGCGGCTATCAAATCTGTTTATGCGGCTATCAATTCCGTTTATGTGGCTAGAATAGCCACTTAATATACAATTGTGGGTGCGTACGTCCGTCCTGCCATACACTAGGTACATTCTTTGTGTGTCCAGCTTCTGGTTTACCATGGGGTAAATGCTTCATAGTTGGCAAAGTCACTCACCATGGTATGTTACAAGTTACAATAATCTGTCTAGAAAGTTTGTTTGATAATTTACACCAAAGTTTAATATGGCTGTTATTTGTCCTTGTACATGTATGTAGCGGGGACATAGCTCCCTGTATCAATTTTGAATTTGTAGGCCTGATTAATAATAAATTTGAGCACCAAAGGATGCGAGAGGGGTCTAGAAATTTTTGCATCCTATGGTGCACTCTGATGCATTTCAATTTACGTCTTGGAAGTCGTGATAGCGCGGTGGATGCGCGGTCGGTCCAGGTGCGAAAGGTCTGGAGTTCGAGCCCTGCTGGAGCCGTTACTATTGTGCCCTTAGACAAGGCATTTAAATTGCACGTTGCTACTTCTCTCTCCTTCGTGGCGATGGATTCCATCAGGAATGAGGTCTCGAGAGTGATTCATATAAGTTATAAGAACTTGTTTCGCATTCAAGCAACTTGGAGGTCACATACATTCTGCACAACTTGGAGGTCACATACATTCTGCACAACTTGGAGGTCACATACATTCTGCACAACTTAAGAGTCAAATTCATATCTCTGAAAACATCGAAATTAACACTTTCTAATACGTAAATTAGTTTTTAGGTCAAACCCCATTTATAATGATATTCGTCATCAGGAAGATGAAATTACAAGATCGCTTTTTTTTTATGCCATTATTTTTGTAATAAAAGTGAGTTACGCACATGCGTTTATTTGATATTCTGATTTGCTTAATGCAGCTATGCAGAGAATTACGGTAAGTAAAAACTATATAATATGAATATATAATTTTACATTGAAACCGCATAAAAGTTCTTTAGTACTTGCATAATCATTGATGGTCACGGGTTTGAGCCCAGCTCAGGCCGAATCTCATTTTTATTAAAAAGTTGGCAGTTTCTTACAGAGGTTGGTGCACCCAAGTACTGGTTAACTGCTGGAGCCTGCCCAGGAATGGTGTTGTTAGGTAAACTGCCAGCTGGGAATACTTGTTTTCTAACAACCAAACCACATGAAAACACATGTTTAGGAATTGTGACAGTCATATTAAACATGAAGATATGACTTTAACCTGTAAGCCTGCCAATCACTAACCTGTAGCCTGCCAACCACTAACCCATAGCCTACCAACCACTAACCCATAGCCTGCCAATCACTAACCTGTAGCCTGCCAATCACTAACCTGTAGCCTGCCAACCACTAACCCATAGCCTGCCAACCACTAACCCATAGCCTGCCAACCACTAACCCATAGCCTGCCAATCACTAACCCGTAGCCTGCCAATCACTAACCTGTAGTCTGCCAACCACTAACCTGTAGTCTGCCAACCACTAACCCATAGCCTGCCATCACTAACCCATAGCCTGCCAACCACTAACCCGTAGCCTGCCAACCACTAACCTGTAGCCTGCCAATCACTAACCCATAGCCTGCCAATCACTAACCCGTAGTCTGCCAATCACTAACTTGTAGCCTGCCAATCACTAACCCGTAGCCTGCCAAACACTAACCCATAGCCTGCCACCACTAACCCATAGCTTGCCAACCACTAACCCGTAGCCTGCCAACCACTAACCCGTAGCCTGCCACCACTAACCCGTAGCCTGCCAATCACTAACCCGTAGCCTGCCAATCACTACCCGTAGCCTGCCAACCACTAACCTGTAGCCTGCCAATCACTACCCGTAGCCTGCCAACCACTACCCATAGCCTGCCAACCACTAACCTGTAGCCTGCCAACCACTAACCCATAGCCTGCCAACCACTAACCCATAGCCTGCCAATCACTAACCCATAGCCTGCCAATCACTAACCCATAGCCTGCCAACCACTAACCCATAGCCTGCCAACCACTAACCTGTAGCCTGCCAACCACTAACCCGTAGCCTGCCAATCACTAACCCGTAGCCTGCCAATCACTAACCTGTAGCCTGCCAATCACTAACCCATAGCCTGCCAACCACTAACCTGTAGCCTGCCAATCACGATTAACCCTTTCAACACCACAGACCTCTAAATAGGCTTACAAAAAGTGTAGATCCAGATGAGCCGGCTCGTGACGAGCCATCTCATCAGGATCTGCACTTTTTGCCAGTGATATGACTATTTTTAGACATAAATACCCATTTTGATAAATGAACTTGTCCAAATGTGATTTTCTGATTCATTTATTGGTTTAAGAATATCATGGATCAGTCCATGTGAGTTACTTGGTGTTGAATGGGTTAAAGTCGCTTTTGCAAGCAGCATAGAGCCAGATCAGACGGCACAGATCATTCCCTCCATTCATATTACATGATTATAATGTATATTGAAAAAAACAATGTGCCAACCCCCCTTTGCCCTGAACTCTTGTATTTCTGTTTAGTTTAATCATATTATATTGCATTCTTTATATTCAATGTACAATACAACTCAAATTTACAAACATGTTAGGAATGAATTGAATAAGATATATGGTACAAACATTATCAGTATGTATATATATGGAGAAGCAAAAGGGTTGGGCCACAAGTTTTAACATTAGTTTCGGCCCGCCCCAACATACTAGATTGTAATTAAGAGACTGAATATAGTATAAGAGCATTGCAATTAAGATACTAATTTTTTTATTACAATTAAGGGGGATAATAATGGATATGAAAAAAAAGTACACAAAAATTAGGAAATGCAATTCGCAACTACTACACCTTCCCAGTGCCACACCGTACAATATCCCAAGCCAGCCAAACCTGCAGCCTCACCCAGGCAAAAATCGTATCAAGAGAACAGCATAACTTTATAATATAGTTTAGGTATGTCTTTGCTCAAAGCGCCTTGTTGATTTAATATAAGTTTGAACATGTTTGAAAATACAGTCAAACCTGTGTTAGTGGTCACCTCCATTAAGCAGCCAACCTGTATTAAGCAGCCAGTTTCCAGATTCCCAATATGTTGTTTTATTACACACTTTACCTCTATTAAGCAGCCACCTGTGTTAAGCAGCCACTTTCTGTGATTCCCTTGGCTGGCTGCTTAAGGCAGGTTTGACTGTATACTCATTTTCTTTGTGCATTAAATTTTCGAAACCAAACAGTAGTTTTCTTGTGCTTAAAGGGTGATGTGTACGTGTGCTTATGCATAGTAAGCGCTTCTGATTTACATAAAATAGACAACGAAATATATAGTGTTCCTCATCCTCATTTTCATTGAGCTGACACAGGCATTTTGAGTTATCGTGTAAGTGGTTGTTATTAAGATCGGCATTCAGGTTGCTACAAGCATTTCTAATGCGAGCATGATATATCTGTTGACAGCGGTCTGCAGATTTAAAAAATGATGGTACTATTGGCAGCTTGAAGATTTCTTTCAGATTTCCTTTGAATGCCGACATGTTATCTATATTACGAATATCAAAATCAAGTTCATTCCATAATTTTATTGATGAAGGTATAATAGATTTCGAATAAATTTCAGTACATTTCATATCCATTATTCTAACATGACCCAGCTAATAACATACATACTTGTAGAGTAAAATCTACCTCGGGTTATTCTGCGATATACCTATCTTGAACTATGCTGCGCGCGCACCGTGTTTTGGCTATTCCATTTATACAATGCGTGCAAAGTTTTATGAATGAAAGTCACGTGATGTTGTTAAATACTACCGTGGGAATTCGCGGAAGTGAGTTACTATTCTGTACAGTTTTATTTGACAAAATAAATAAAATTATTGATCAGTTACAACTTTTGTTCATTTATGCACTAGATTGATATTTTCCATAAAAAATAACGTCATCACCCCTTACGCGGGAGGACATTTCGAAAGCCAAATGCAGCGGTGCTACTGCAGCGGTGTAGCACCGCGTTTGAAGAAAATACTCCTTTGATTCTAGTCTAAATTATTAGAAGTATGTCTTGTTAGAATCGAAATAATAAGTATCAACCGTGGTATATCGCAGAATAACCCTCGTTTGTCGTTCTTATGCGTATATTTGTACGCATAAGAACTTCAAACTCGGGTTATTCTGCAATATACCACGGTTGATACTTATTATTTCTTAATTATCCCCCTTAATTGTAATAAAAAAATTCAGTATTTCAGCTTTGCTAAAGTAATAAAATCTGCACTTAAACTATATGGGTTTGTTTTCCTCAACGGATGTTGGAAATAAGTTGGTTAAATAGCTTGGTAAGTTTTCCTGCTTTTGCTTCAAAGTAATCTTTGCATTTTTCTACGGTCATTATGTGTAACCCAGCCAATGGATAGAGACAGATCTTGTAAGCCCCGTAACAATTATGGCAGCTTCGTATTGAATTTTCAGTAAGGATACCTTTTCATATTATGTACAGCTATCCCAGACAATAGAGGCATATTCTAAAATGGGTCGAAGATAGTAAATGTATATCTGATTTAAGGTATTGCGTTTTAATTTAAATTTTAACATTCTCGTTGATCCTAATGTTCTTGAAGCAGAATTAGTAATGTTTGATATATGTTTGTGCCACGTACCGTCCTCACTAAGAGTAACTCCGAGATGTTTGTGATGATTTACGAAACTTAATTACGTGACCTCAAACAATAAAACTGGACGATTAACATTACGTAGTGAAAGAATACATGACTTCTGTTTTTGCTGGATTAAAATTTACTTACTTTGATAATATGTTTAGATCATGATTCAGTGTCGCTTCAATAACATTTGTATCTTTGGAAGTCATCACCAATGAACTAACTATCTTGTTGTACTGAACAAAGATTCAGCAATGTCATTGACGTATATTAAAATAGTAAGGGCCCCAATACCGAACCTTGTGGAACTCCAGTATTAAGCATTTGTTTGAGAATGTTGATCCAACAAAGACCTTTTGTTTCTGCTCATTTAGATAGCTAAATAACCAGTTGATTATGTTTCCAGAAACGCCATACTGTCGAAGTTTAAAAAGGAGACATATGTGCCAAACTCGATCAAATGCCTTACTAATGTCACAGAATACAATACAAGTTGATTTACGCTCATCAAAAGCTTTGCAAATTTGGCTATATATGTTGATCAATTGAAACACTGTAGAATGTCCTGGCAAAAATCCAGATTGATTCTTATATATTAATTCATTCTCGTGTAAATAGTTATATAAATATTTAAACATAACTCGTTCCATTACTTTCCCTACACAACTAATTAATGAAATAGGTCAATAGTTAGATGGAATATCGCGTGTACCCTTTTTGAAAAGTGGCATGACATTTGCACTCTTCCAAATTGCTGGATACGTCTCTTCTTGGACTGATCTATTAAAAAGTATACATAGTGGGCAACATATAGTGCGAGAAGTTTCTTTAAGCATACGATGGCTAATTTCATCTGGCCCGCTGGCTTTAATTACAATTAAATTTGACAAAACATCAGTAATGTCTTGTTCAGTAATGATTATATTTCTAATTGTTGCATCTGTTTTTTTAAGTAAGTCAGATCTATTTGTGCGTCGTCTATTGTTGAAATGGATGCAAAGTAGTCATTTAGAGTATTGGCTTTATCTGAATCTGAAACGGAATAAGAATTATCATTTGTTAACAATGGAGGAATCATTTCACAATTTGCTTTTGAGTTTTCTTTGACCAGCATTTTAACTATTTTCCAATATAGTCCATGGGCCCGAGTGAAAATCGGTACCACCTAAGGTGGCAAATTCTAAGTCATACCACAGTGTTGGTATACTTGTGGAGGTAACATTTTGGGGTGATAACCTTTGCACACGAGTAGCTTAACAAAGATGGCCGCCAATTTTCAAAATGGCTGCCCAGTAGCTAATAATCATAATATATGCCTATACATCCATGCTTACCATGTTTCTTTTGTGTGCCCCATGCTCACCAAAGTTGCCTGAATTACTGACAGGGTGTCACAGTGTATGTATATACAGTCAAACCTCGGAAATCCGTTTGTTACAGGTCCGGATACCCGGATCATCCGGATTTCCGAATTTAAGCATTTTTTTTTCCATTTTTTTTCCTGTTGCATGGACATAGTGTCGGATAATGAATTATCTGGATTTGTGGAGTCCGGAATTTCAAGGTTTGACTGTATGTCTCAGGTATGTGGGATCTTATCAAAGATTCAAGATGGCTGCCAAACATCAATCATTACTACTATACAACGATTATTATAAACATGTTTTGCTACCACTTGTAGTAAAGTCATTAACAGGAAATGTGGAGCTCATTCAGATACTAAATCGTCTTGGCCATTGTGTGTCTTATTCACTGGCTGAACATATCGAGACAGCACTATGTCTCCAGAAGTTAGGTGCAGTATCGGAGCAGAATGTGACTCTGCCAACAAATATTCATCCCCATGTCTTCACCACACTTGTTTGGGACAACATTGACAGACTTGAGGAAACAGTGACTGGTGGAGGAACATCACATCGTGTAAACGGCATTGCCATTCAGTCTGAGTTTATTGGACCTCAGCTAGAAACTCCAAAGCCAAAAGTTGTAAAGAGTAAGAGGAGATCCATTGACATTGAAGATTTGTCTCTTCCTGAGTACAATGCTGGTGAAAAGGCGAATCCTCCAAGAATGGCAACAATAGAACCAGACACCACAGTTACCGTAGATACTGCAAAGACAAAGAATCAAGTCTGGATTGTCTCTCGTCTGCATAACCGGGACATTCCTAGCTGGACTGGTTTTAACATTCTGACTCGCGAGAGTGTCACCACTAGCCCAGATACTGTAAGTTACTTGCCCACCATCAATGCCCCTGCCACAGCCATGTCCACTGTGTTTGAAGTGCTGAACCAGTCACTGAAGATCATGCAAGAACTACAGCTGCCTAGCGTGGTATGTGTGTTTGACCAGGCTATCTACGCAAGAGCAACTGAAATTAAATGGAAACACTCTAATACCTTTCAAGACATAGTTCTCAGGATGGGAGACTTTCACACAGTAATGAACTTCCTATCCACCATAGGTAAGCGTTTCCAGGATGCCGGTCTGAGGGAACTATGCGTGGAGTCAGGCATTGTTGCAGAGGGTTCTGTTCAAGCTGTGATGGAGGGACGCCAATATAATCGAGCAGTGAGAGTCCATAAGCTTGTGTATGAGTCACTTCTCCGACTAGCATGGAAGGAGTTCATCCCATGGCTGCAGGCTACCTACCCAGCCCATGTTGTCCACTTGGAGGAAGCGATCAAAAGCATCAACACTGCTGGTGATGACTTGAATCAAGCAACCCTCAATTCAGTTCTGGACAATCAAAGCATCGCAAAAAATCTCCAACGCTTCGACATGTTTCTCAGTGGCCTACGAGATGGCACCAATGGAGATCTGGCTGCATTCTGGATGTCCTATGTAGACATGGTGGACATCATGATGGGGTCTATTGCGGGCATCTAGAGAAGGATATTGGATGCTGCACTTGAATTCCATCCGTGCCATGATCCCCTCCCCTGGGCCTTCGCCTACGACAAGATTAATTATGCCCGTTACTATGCAGAGATGACACAACTAACCATCAGTCAACCAGCAGTTCATGCCCATTTCCTAAATGGGGGATTCTCTGTGCAAATTGGATCTCAGAATCCTTTTGGGAAAATTCCTGCAGATCAGACAATAGAAGAAACAGTGAACAAGGACACCCAGACCCCTGGTGGTACAAAGGGTTTCAGTCTCAAACCAGCTGCCATCAGCCGGTACTACTTGACTGCTGAATATCGAAGCACACCAGTGCGTCAGTTGCGAGATATGGTGCATCAGCCTACTTCTAAGTTCAGTCACACAGATCTCCACATGACCAGGATTCACAAGGATCATGCTAATGCCGAGGATCTGGTAGATCTCCTAGAGCAGGAGTGGATAAATCCCATGAGCGGGGATCAGCCTGATCTTGTCAGCATCTCAACTGGTCGACTAGCCCCACCAAATATTGCTAAAGACCTTCAAAAGGCACATGAAGTGGGAGAGAATGCATACCAGGATTTCATAATGAAACGACTTGCAACTGTTCCTCCCATTGCGAAATTTCATGATCGGCTTGCCAAGCAAGGGTTGAAAACTTTCTCAGATCTGACAAAGAAGAAACGGGTTGGGAAAGCCACCAGCAAGGAAATTATTCTTCAAGCAGACAGAAACTTGTTTGGTCACATGATACTTGCTGCTCAGAGCCGTAATCTGGACCCGCGAGAAGTCCTATCACACCCATTAGGCCCTATTTCCTGGGCTTTGGCGACGCCAGATGGATCACTGCGAAAAACCAACAAAGTTGCTTTAGGCAAAGGGCTAGTGCACAATGTGAGTGTGGCCGAAGCAATCCCTACACCCTCTGCCTGTATTATCGATGGGATGAGTCTGGTGCAGCGAATGAAGGGAGAAAACCAGACATTTGCACAGCTCGCAGAGCATGCAATGTCACTGGTATTACATGAAGGTGTCAACAGCCACAGAATTGATGTTGTGTTTGATGTGTACCGAGACGTGTCCATCAAGAATGCTGAGAGATGCAACCGTGGAGCAAGCGAGAGCCTGCAATTCAAGAACATTGCAACAGGACACACAATTCATCAATGGAGAAAATTCCTATGCAGTCCATTCAACAAATCAAGCCTCATCAAATTTCTGGTTGAAGAGTGGAAGAAGCCAGAACACAGAGGCAGGTTGGGTGACAAGATTCGTTATGCCACCTGTGAGGATCACTGCTTCAAGAACACCAAGGACAACTGGGAAGCAATTGTCGAGCTCAAATCAACACATGAGGCAGACACACGCGTTCTGTTGCATGCAGCACATGTGGCAAAGGATGGGTACAAAGCAGCTGTCATCACTGCTGAAGATACAGACATACTTGTGCTCGCCCTTGGCTTCAGCCACACCATTTCATGCCAGCTATATCAGAAAGTGGGAACACAGAACCGCCGCAAATACATTGACATCAACAAGGTAGCAAGAAACCTAGGTATTGATGTGTGCACAGCCTTGGTTGGTCTACATGTATATACAGGGTGTGATACAGTGAGTGCCTTTGCTGGGAAAGGGTAGCTAGGAGCCCTGAAACTCATGAAGAAGGAGCATACATACCAACAGTGCTTTGGTGAACTTGGAGAATCATGGGATATTTCACCAGAACTTATCCAGAAGCGTGAGGCCTTCACGTGCCATATGTACGTATCCAAGGGAAGTTCATGTGATGTCAATGAATGTCGATATCAACTATTCTATGCCAAGAGGGGTGAAGGTAACTCTGCACACCTTCCCCCATGCATGGACTGCTTACATCTGCATGCACAACTATCAAGCTGGTATCTGGCGACGCTCCCTTCAGTGTGAACCTGATGTTCCCAGCCCCAAAGATTGTGGATGGATGATTGATGATGAAGGGCACCTAGACATCCAGTGGATGACTGGATTACCAGCTCCTGCAGCAGTCTTGGAACTCATGAAGTGCAACTGTAGCCGTTCATGTGATGCCAGAAGCTGCCCATGCATTGCCAATAACCTCAAAGTACCCCCAATGTGTCGCTTGCCAACATGCTCCAACCAGATGGCAGATGAGGAGGATGACATCATCCAGCCTGATTTAGAGGATGAAGAAGATGCTGAAGATGATGATGAAGATAACTATATTCTGTGAATGAAACAACATGTTACCAAGCTTTGCATGACTGTCACCTCTTAAAGAGTAACTATTTTGGAGTGTCAATATTGCTTTATCATCCTACATAACAGCTAGATCTGAGATGCAATGTTTTATCAAGGTGACATAGTATTAATTGCTAGATAACTCTGAGTCATCAGACTCATCACCCTAAATATTAGTTTAACTAGTGTCTACAGTTCATGTTGTTATATATATGTCAATTGCCTTGCTAAAATTGCAATATTAATACATTACCAGTATGTTAAACATCAGCAGTGTGTTGTTTATTTGTGTCAAAATACCATATTTCTGATCAGGGGGTCCCTTCAGAAAGTGCATTTTTAGTGACCTTAAGCTACTCATCTGCAAAGGTTATCACATATGAACAACATCTATAGACATGTACCTCTTCAAAAAAAAATACTAGAATTTGCCACTCAGGTGGTACCGATGGGTGAAATTTTGGGTCCGGGCCCATGGACTAATATTGTAGCGGATTCGTTGAGCTTAAATCACATAGTGTAAATTCAAAATTGTTAAAAAAATTAATTCTTTAGTGTGCTTTTTCATATTATTTACTTTATTTCTTGTTTTTTTTATAACTATTCCAGTCACCCAATCTTCCAATTCGTATTGCAGTATGTTTATGTCGGTTGCATTCTCTAGATGTTTTCCTTATTTCTGAATTATACCATGGTTTGTCGTTTGGGCGAACTGTAACTAAACTGGTTGGAATACATGACTTGACTATGTCTAAGAATTTATCAATAAATAGTGAAGTTGTAATATCTATATTATGGGAATAAATGACCAATCAGTGGCACATATTATATTATTGAGCGACTCAAAATCAGCAGTTTATAATTCCACACCCTTTGTTTATAAGAATCCTTCGACTGAAAATCGACTTTAACCCTTTCAACCCCACAGGCCTCTAAATAGGCTTATGAAAAGTGTAGATCCAGATGAGCCGGCTCGTAACGAGCCGTCTCATCAGGATCTGCACTTTTTTTCCAGTAATAATTATTACTATTATTAGATAAAATTACCCATTTTGATAAATGAACTGGTCCAAAGGTAATTTTCTTATTAATTTATTGGTCTGAAAATATCACGCACCAGTCCATGTCAGTTACTTGGGGTTGAAAGGGTTAATGTAGGCAAATGTACCGAAATGATCACTAATAGCATTTTGAGTTTCAAAAGTACCGGAGTGTAATGAAGTAATGTTATTTGAGTTTGCCATTGGATCTATTAAATTTCTTGAATGTTCTGTTACTCGCGTAGGTACATTCATAATATTTACCATTTTATTCCAGTAACTACCTTGGCTATGATTGGAATAAATACGGTATATAATCATACTAATAGACTTGTCATCTTAACCCTTAACCTGCCGAATAACTGACGGAATGTGCAAAGCTGCATAGAGCTGCGTTGGATCAGGATCTATGTTGTTTGTTATTCAGCTAAGTGTTTTAGCTCAGCTATCTGAATAGCAAACAGGATAGAGCCTGATCAGACAGCTGATTCTGTACCATCTGATCTGGCTCTGTGCTGTTTGCAAAAGCGACATTTAGTCTTGATTGGCAGGTTAAGGGTCAGTGTATGATGCCTTTAATTTGACCTAACGGGAGTAACATTCAAAGAACCGATGGACAGAGTATTATCAATATACGACCACTAATATACACGATAAGCTGTGGTTACTAACTGGTTTCATTAGTTCATTTCTAATTCCCAGCGTCTATAAATAACCCGCGGTATACATGCCATCTAAATATAACTTGTATGGGCGTAGACAACCAGCAAAGTCGATTATAAACACTTGGGAGTCAAAGCGACAAATATGTGTGTTTATACTTGATTTTGACAAAGTTTAATTAACGTAATATTTGTTTTGCTTCAAGTGACATATTTTCTCTATATGATATATATCTACTCAATATCTGATTATAACTGAGGTCAAGGTCAGTCTGTTGTGATCACCAACCTTTCAGTTGACTGTTTCGGGATCCCATGAACTCAGTACGCATGCTCGTATAAAAATAGACACATTGTACGCTTTAAAATAGAATTTGCTTCAATGTGGCTCTATTTTATGTCAACCTTGCTGCCAAACACTTTCCAATTCTGCATCATATAAATCATAGGAGAGCAGTCATTTTCACACCGATTTTTCTTTTTTTGCCTTTAAAGCTATTTTGGAGACTAGCTGTTCTGTCATAATACTTAATTATATAGCTGTTAATAGGACTGACTATATAGGACTAAAATAAAGATCAAAGCAGATTTGGATTTGTTCAAGAGATGTAAAGGCAACTTGGACATTGTTCAATGGAATCACAATACAGATCAATGGAGATTCTACTGGATAACATGTATCGCGTAGCCGCAGGTTGAGTTTAAAAAACACTGGCAACGTCATCGCATCTATTGTTGTTTTGTTTTACACTAAGGCAATTGTAAATTATACTGCAGAAATTATTTGCATTTAAAACACTAATGATATCTTTGTACTTGCAGTCTATTATTATTAAGATATAAGCCTCAAACAGATCCAATATGTAAAATATTGGTACTGTCTTCGGTGCTACGCGCCTCAACCAGTCCAATATTTTACATATTGGATCGTTTTCGCCTAATATACTATGCATAAGAGAGTAATATTGCTAGAGCTATCTAAGTATATTTGAGTGTTCGGACCCTCATTCTAGGTGTTCCATATGCTATATACTGTATATTCTCTGGGCTCTGTGTACTCCGGGCTGTATGTGTTCTCCGGGCTCTGTGGACTCCGGGCTGTATGTGTTCTTTGGGCTCTGTGTACTCCGGGCTCTGTGTACTCTGGGCTCTGTGTTCTCTGGGCTGTGTGTACTCTGGGCTCTGTGTACTCCGGGCTCTGTGTTCTCCGGGCTCTGTGTACTCCGGGCTCTGTGTTCTCCGGGCTCTGTGTTCTCCGGGCTCTCTGTACTCCGGGCTCTGTGTTCTCTGGGCTCTGTGTACTCTCGGCTCTGTGTACTCCGGGCTGTATGTGTTCTCCGGACTCTGGGCTCTGTGTTCTCTGGGCTCTGTGTTCTCCGGGCTCTGTGTACTCTGGGCTCTGTGTGCTCCGGGCTGTATGTGTTATCCGGTCTCAGTGGACTCTGGGCTCTGTGTTCTCTGGGCTCTGTGTACTCCGGGCTGTATGTGTTATCCGGTCTCAGTGGACTCCGGTCTCAGTGGACTCTGTGTTCTCTGGGCTCTGTGTACTCCGGGCTGTATGTGTTATCCGGTCTCTGGACTCTGGGCTCTGTGTTCTCTGGGCTCTGTGTACTCCGGGCTGTATGTGTTATCCGGTCTCAGTGGATTCTGGGCTCTGTGTTCTCCGGGCTCTGTGTACTCCGGGCTCTGTGCTCTCCAGGCTCTGTGTACTCTGGGCTCTGTGTACTCCGGGCTGTATGTGTTCTCCGGTCTCAGTGGACTCTGGGCTCTGTGTTCTCTGGGCTCTGTGTTCTCCGGGCTCTGTGTTCTCTGGGCTTTGTGTACTCTGGGCTCTGTGTTCTCCAGGCTCTGTGTGCTCTGGCCTCTGTGTTCTCCGGGTTCTTTGTATACTTCTGGGCCCTGTGTACTTCTGGGCTCTGTGTTCTCCGGGCTCTGTGTTCTCTGGGCTCTGTGTACTCCAGGCTCTTTCAGACTATGTGTGTACTCCGGGCTCTATATACTTCTGGTATCTGTATACTCAGGGCTCTGTGTACTCAGGGCTCTGTGTACTCCGGGCTCTGTCTCCTCCGGGCTCTGTGTACTCAGGGCTATGTGTACTCTGGGCTCTGTGTTCTCCAGGCTTTGTGTACTCTGGCTCTGTTCTCTGGGCTCTGTGTTCTCCGGACTCTGTGTACTCTGGCTCAGTTCTCCGGGCTCTGTGTACTCCGGGCTCTGTGTACTCTGGGCTCTGTGTACTCTGGCTCTGTTCTCCGGGCTCTGTGTACTCCGGGCTCTGTGTACTCTGGGCTCTGTGTTCTCCAGGCTTTGTGTACTCTGGCTCTGTTCTCCGGACTCTGTGTGCTCTGGGTTCTCCGGGCTCTGTGTACTCTGGGCTCTGGGTTCTCCAGGCTTTGTGTATTCTGGCTCTGTGTTCTCCGGGCTCTTTCAGACTATGTGTGTACTCCGGGCTGTATGTTCTCCGGGCTCTGTGTACTCTGGCTCTGTGTTCTCCGGGATCTGTGTACTCTGGGCTCTGTGTACTCTGGGCTCTGTGTACTCTGGGCTCTGGGTTCTCCAGGCTCTTTCAGACTATATGTGTACACCTGGCCTTGTGTACTCCGGGATCTGTGTACTCCGGGCTCTGTGTACCCCGGGCTCTGTGTAATCCTTGCTCTGTGTACACCTGGCCTTGTGTACTCCGGGCTTTGTGTACTCCGGGCTCTGTGTACTCCAGGCTCTGTGTACCCCAGGCTCTGTGTAATCCTTGCTCTGTGTACACCTGGCCTTGTGTACTCCGGGCTCTGTGTACTCCGGGCTCTGTGTACCCCAGGCTCTGTGTAATCCTTGCTCTGTGTACACCTGGCCTTGTGTACTCCGGGATCTGTGTACTCCGGGCTCTGTGTACCCCAGGCTCTGTGTACTCCTTGCTCTGTGTACACCTGGCTTTGTGTACTCCAGGCTCTGTGTACTCCGGGCTCTGTGTACCCCAGGCTCTTTGAGACTTTGTGAACCTCGGGCTCTGTGTACCCGGGCTCTTTCCACTCTGTGTAATCCATATATTTGCATATGGAACCATTGTTGCCCGATACTGTCATGAACATTTATAAACTGACATTTTAAAATTTTGAAATATTAGAATCTAGTTTTTTAACTATTTATTATATTTTTAACCTGATCAAAACTGACACTGTTATTCCTGTAATTCTGATTTTAAGATAAAAGATATTTTTAATTATATTAAAAACAATTTTTAATTATATTAAAAACATACTATTTTAGTTACTTGTGATTGTATTTATTAGACCTCTCTGTTGCTTTACATAATGTACAATAGGAAATATCACAGATATTATATTATACAAATAAATGTATTGTGTTTTATGTCAGTTGTTATGGCATTTAGCAGGTTGAGCTCTTCACTATAATACAGCTGTTGGCTTTGTTGTACCGCTACTGTGTACATGTACATGTACAGATGACTGGTTTAATGATTTTGCAAGGTGTGTGTTGAAATTTAAATGTTAATACCCGTATACAGTTATATATGACAGCATGTGCGTTTTAATATGAAGCTTAAATAAAAGGAAAGTTACAATAGACTGGATAATATTATTAACTCTCAAGGTGTAGAAATAGAATGTGTTTGTTGGTAATTGGTTGATAATGTTATACATTTGGTAACACAATAGGTGCTGAATTAATCTTGCACGAGAAGGTGGGATTGGTATGCATGCAATTAGTAACTCTTTGTGTGTACATCACTGATCAGCTGCCTGGTCACAACATTAAACCAAGTACTGTGATCAACTGAGAGATCAGAAGGAATATTAAGCCAAGTACTGTGATCAACTGAGAGACATAGATTGATTATTTCTGAATTTGAATCAATTTGATAAAAATAAGGGGCTTAACATGGGAGGAAATGAGAAGAAGAAAAAGGTGACCGTGATACATTGTAAGAAGATTAAAAGGTAAATTATCACACATTTTAGTAGCCTATGATTCTTTAAAGATATGTTTATTGTTCATACGTTTATTTATTGTCGCATCCTGGTTACCGGGGGGGGGGGAGCACCTCCAGAAGTATATTAGTCATGTGATTTTTTTGAGGATGGTGTTCGATACCGAAGATGCTCTGCTCCAATTTCAGAAGCATCCCTGTTTCGTTAACATGCCTGGTGTGTAGCATCAATACATGCAACCTCGGTTTATAGTCCCATCTGAAGTCCCAGACGTTTAATATTATTATGGTCAGAGGGATCAAACCTGCCATGTGTTAGTGTGGTTGAATGGCCGTGTAGAAGGAATGGCCGTGTAGAAGGAATGGCCGGGTGGAGAATGTGATGAAATGGTGTTGATTTTAGTGTTATAATAATTAGAATGGATATTCATGTTTAGTTTGTACCGATGTACAATGGTCAGTGATTGAGTGGTTTATATATTGGATTGCGAATCCAGTTTGATCCCCCATCTGACTTAATAGGAATGGCCGTGTTGAAGGAATGACCGGGGTGGAGAAGGAATGGCCGGGGGGTGGAGAAGGAATGGCCGGGGTGGTGAAGGAATGGCTGGGGGGTGGAGAAGGAATGGCTAGTGTAGATAAGGAATGGTCGGGGGGTGAAGAGGAATGGCCGGGTGGTGGTGGTGGTGAAGGAATTACCGGGTGGAGAAGGAATGACCGGGATGTAGAAGGAATGACCGGGTGGTGGTGTAGAGAAAGAATGACCGTGGTGGAGAAGGAATGACCGAGGGGTGAAGAAGGAATAGCCGGGGGTGAAGGAATGGCCGGGGGGTGAAGGAATGGCCTGGTGGTGGTGTAGAGAAGGAATGACCGGGGTGGAGAAGGAATGACCGGGGGTGGAAGGAATGGCCGGGTGGTGGTGTAGAGAAGGAATGACCGGGGTGGAGAAGGAATGACCGGGTGGTGGTGTAGAGAAGGAATGACCGGGGTGGAGAAGGAATGACCGGGTGGTGGTGTAGAGAAGGAATGACCGGGTGGTGGTGTAGAGAAGGAATGACCTGGGTGGAGAAGGAATGATCGGGGTGGAGAAGGAATGGCCGGGGTGGAGAAGGAATGACCGGTGGTGGTGTAGAGAAGGAATGGCCGGGGTGGAGAAGGAATGGCCGGGATGGAGAAGGAATGACCGGGGGTGAAAGAATGGCCGGGGGTGAAGGAATGGCCGGGGTGAAGGAATGGCCTGGTGGTGGTGTAGAGAAGGAATGGCCGGGTGGTGGTGTAGAGAAGGAATGACCGGGGTGGAGAAGGAATGGCCGGGGTGGACCGGTGGTGGTGTAGAGAAGGAATGACCGGGGTGGAGAAGGAATGGCCGGGGTGGAGAAGGAATGGCCGGGTGGTCGTGGTGAAGGAATGACCAGTATAGAGAAGGAATGGCCGGGTGGTGGAGAAGGAATGACCGGGGGTGGTGAAGGAATGGCCGGGGTGGTGGTGAAGGAATGGCCGGGGGTGGATAAGGAAGGGGGTTGGGGTAGAGAAGGAATGGCAGGGGGGAGAAGGAATGGCCTGTTGTTACCAGAGTTCTGCTTATTCAGCAAATTTTAGTTTGGCGAAATCATTTAACTGAGAGGTTGTGATTTTAAGCCCCATTAGAACCACAGTGGTGGTGTCCTTTATGTCCTTTATGAAGGACCACCACGCAGTCACAAAGATCTTTCTGTAGTTTGTCATGCTAGCAGTTAAAAAAAACAGTAAAATATGTCGTGAAATTTCATTAGGAATTGTGTCGTGTCTGTTACAATGAGAGACGACATCGGTCAGTTACCGCCCCTGAATACTCCCTAAGCAATGAGAGACGACATTGGTCAGTTACCGCCCCCGAATACTCCCTAAACAATGAGAGACGACATTGGTCAGTTACCGACCCTGAATACTCCCTAACAGGGTTTCCTCTGGGTCAATTTTAGTTTGCGCCAGCAAATTCGCCAATCAGAAAAAGTTTGCGCCAATGGCTCCAATGTTGGAGCCAGCAGTCTATAGTGCCATATTCAATCAGACATCTGGTATGTGCTGATGTTAAACAAGTTGTCATCTTGTGTGCATGTACTACTGTTAATTACTTGTACTTCTGCTGTAGTTGTCTACATGCACTTATGAATAAATAAATACTGTGTAACTTATTACCTACCAATCATAAAAAATCAAGTTTGGGAAATTGGTAAGTGCACTAAGACGACTATCCATGCATTTTCTTGCACCCACTATGTTCTAAATTCGCGTTTTGATACAGTTTTACGTTTGTAGGGACTATTAGTCATATCACTAAACTGAAGGTGTTTCAGTACTTTCATAGTTGGAAAATGTCTGGGCCGAATCATATTCTGGGGTTTCAGGATTAGCAGAATTATTCTGCTTGGAAACTAAACCTATTTCAGTAGTTGGCATTTCCCGGCATATGACGTACTTACTTATCTGTATCATCTGAACGCTTTTCGTTGTACATAATTGTAACAAGTAAAAGCGTCTCGTCAATGAACAAGTACTCGGTGATCTTGTACATTTTATCCCTGCAGAAAGGTCCATATAATCGGCTGTCAAAATATTGTTGCTCACAGAAAACGCATTCAATGATTCTCATTGCGTCTCTGGCCATGTCATTGCATCAAAACCGCAAGAAACGCACAGTGAGAAAACACTGCATTATCACATTCTGGTATACAGAAATATCTGTGCTAATCAGTTGTAGGATTAAAGACTGCTATTTAATCCAATTATCCGTAATTAAAATGTCACCAACTTCTCAACACCCCATGCAATCAACAGCTGATTTCCAATAAACAAACGCTTGTCCCATCGCACGCGTGACCGCACACGCGACCTTCACTTTCATGGATTTTCGGCCGATTATGTTTCTTGAACAAAGTTATTTTGCCGATATTTATGGCATGCGCCAAGGATTTTCGCCAACTGAAGATTTTTGGAGCCAGATTTAATTTTTATGCTCATTTGGCGACAAATGCGACCGACAGCGGGAACCCTGCCTAAACAATGAGAGACAACATAGGTCAGTTACCGCCCCTGAATACTCCCTAAAAGTATGAAGGTCCTATTAACCCTTAAAATGCTGAATAAATTGGAAGAATTGTGCAAACAACATAGATCCAGATCAGACGCTGTGGCGTAGTGCTCTGCCTGATCAGGATCTATGTTGTTTGCTGTTCAGCCAAGTGTTTAGCTACACATTCCAAATAGCAAACAGCATAGAGCCTGATCAGATGGCACATTCTGTGCCATCTGATCTGGCTCTATGCTGTTTGCAAAAACGAACATACTCGTTTCCAGCACAATAAGGGTTACGGTGTTTCCTCTGTTTTTATCATTTTTTCGTATGCAAAACATGCTATCAATTTTCTTCCACTTTCTCATATTATAATTAGTATGTTACTATATCTCGACAGATATCCTACAGTATATCCAATGGGTAAACAATATGTAAGCTTATTTTATCAATTAACTAACATGATTTGGATAAAATCACATTTATCATAATGCAACATCTGGTTAGAGAACAACTGTAAAAACAAAGGATTCCAACTGAACGCTATACATATAGGGATAAATCAGATTTTATCTGCCAAGGGAGGTAATACAAATCTAGCGAGGTCCCTCATTATTTGAACTATAGGCTTTATTTTACCCAGCATGCAAAGATTTAAAAACATTGTTTTGAAGGCTGACAAACATATTTCTTTATTAGCAATTGAGTTGGGCCACACTGGCTGTCCTATTAGCGCAGTGGTTAGTGTGCTCGCTTCTCACCAATGCAACCCGGGTTTGATCCTTGGACCGGGAAGTATGTGAGATGATACAGTGGTCGCCAGATGGGTCAGGTGGGTTTTCTCCAGGTACTCCAGTTTCCTCTCACATGAATGACCACATTTGCACTTTCATCCGCGCCAACGTCTGTACAACATTGAGTTATTAATTAATTTGTTCAGAGTTGGAAATATTGGGGGGGGGGGGGGTGAATACACAATCATAGCATCTATCTTTAGAAAGCTGAACTGTTTTACCAATTCTTTTCTTGATACTGAATTGATGTCCGTTTAATTAACCATAGAATCAGTTTCTGTTTCTAAGATATATAAATTTTATTATAACGATTGCGAAACAAGCTTTAACAACTTATCTCTCTCGCTGGTAAGGATAAAAGCATATATGTGGTAATTCACGTGGGAGGAAACCGGAGTACCGGAAGAAACCATCTAGCTGTTCGATTTGACGACCACCGTACCATCTCGCATACTTCCCAGTCCGATGATCAAACCAGGGTTTTATTGGTGAGAAGCTACCATACTAACCACTGCGCTACCCTGACAACCGTTCTGAGACATCATGTTTGTACTAAATAGGTTTAAAGATATAGTCCTGTTCAAAAACTGAAATTGCATTGTATGCAAAGTATCCCATTTGTTAGTTTATACAAATTTATTTTAGCTCGATTGCGAAACAAGTTATTACAACTTATATAAAAATCACTCTCGAGACCTCATTCCTGATGGAATCCATCGCCACGGGGGAGAGAGAAGAGGCAACATGGAATTTAACTGCCTTGCCTAAGGGCACAATCGTAATGGCTCCAGCGGGGCTCGAACTCCGGACCTTTCACACCTGAAGGGACCGCGCATCCACTGCACTATCATGACCATTTGTTATGCCAGCATTATTAATAAAACATGCTAAAAGTGATGTACGCACATTAATTAATAGTTGCTGTTATGATTTGTTACGGAAAATTGGAGCTACGAACAGAGACAAATAAAAAAAATACTAACCAAGTCAAAATATTATATATATTTATCATTGTTTCAAGTACATTCAAGCGGAAGTCGTGATAGTTCAGTGGATGCACGTTCGCTTCAGGTGCGAAAGGTCCGGAGTTTGAGCCCCGCTGGAGCCGTTACGATTGTGCCCTTAGTCAAGGCATTGAAATTGCACGTTGCCTCTTCTCCCTCCCTCGTAGCGATGGATTCCATCAGGAATATAAGTTGTAAGAACTTGTTTCGCAATCGAGCTAGAATAAATTTGTATATACTAAATACATTTAAAATATTAATAAGGATGGATTTCTTTACTTAAAAACTTGTGTAATACTGATTTTATAACGAATGTAGTTGTATGATAGCAACTTTTTTTTAGAAACTGGGACCCTCAGTTTGAACAGGAATATGTCTTTAATAATAAAATGAAGCATTGAGTACATGAGAGTGTTGTTTATTTTGAGAGTTTGTTTTTTGATTTAAATGTAGATCCTCGAAATAGTTTATATACCGGATGTTTCGCTTCCGGTGATGCATACTAATTTACATAATGAGGGATTTAGTTTTGAATCTGAGAGTAAAGAGACAGATCTATTCATGAAGATAAAATAATATCATGTTCATTTTCCTTATTTACATGTCAGCTCATGTGTAAGATATAAGCTTGAAATATGACGCGTTTTCATTAAAGTGGTATATTTCTAACCTGTAGGTGACATAAATGGGTTCAATAAGGGGATAAACAGACAGACTTAAGTAGAATATACCCACCATTATAGAGATACCCAACGTTATCCACCCCAACATTATATACATATACCCAACATTATAGACATACCCAACATTATTGACATATACCCAACATTGTAAACATATACCCAACATTATAGACATATACCCAACATTATAGACATATACCCAACATTATAGACATATACCCAACGTTGTAAACATATACCCAACATTATAGACATATACCCAATGTTGTAAACATATACCCAACGTTATAGACATATACCCAATGTTGTAAACATATACCCAACATTATAGACATATACCCAACATTATTGACATATACCCAACATTGTAAACATATACCCAACATTATAGACATATACCCAACATTGTATACATATACCCAACATTATAGACATATACCCAACATTGTATACATATACCCAACATTATAGACATATACCCAACATTATAGACATATACTCAACATTATAGACATATACCCAACATTATAGACATATACCCAACATTATAGACATATACCCAACGTTGTAAACATATACCCAATGTTGTAAACATATACCCAACATTATAGACATATACTCAACATTATAGACATATACCCAACTTTATAGACATATACCTAACATTATAGACATATACCCAACATTATAGACATATACCCAACCGACATATACCCAACATTATAGACATATATCCAACAGACATACTCAACATTATTGACATATACCCAACATTGTATACATATACCCAACATTATAGACATATACCCAACATTATAGACATATACTCAACATTATAGACATATACCCAACATTATAGACATATACCCAACATTATAGACATATACCCAACATTATAGACATATACCCAACATTATAGACATACCCAACATTATAGACATATACCCAACGTTATAGACATACCCAACATTATAGACATATACCCAACATCATAGACATATACTCAACATTATAGACATACCCAACATTATAGACATATACCCAACATTATAGACATACCCGACATTATAGACATATACCCAACATTATAGACATATACCCAATGTTGTAAACATATACCCAACGTTATAGACATATACCCAATGTTGTAAACATATACCCAACATTATAGACATATACCCAACATTATTGACATATACCCAACATTGTAAACATATACCCAACATTATAGACATATACCCAACATTGTATACATATACCCAACATTATAGACATATACCCAACATTGTATACATATACCCAACATTATAGACATATACCCAACATTATAGACATATACTCAACATTATAGACATATACCCAACATTATAGACATATACCCAACATTATAGACATATACCCAACATTATAGACATATACCCAACGTTGTAAACATATACCCAATGTTGTAAACATATACCCAACATTATAGACATATACTCAACATTATAGACATATACCCAACTTTATAGACATATACCTAACATTATAGACATATACCCAACATTATAGACATATACCCAACCGACATATACCCAACATTATAGACATATATCCAACAGACATACTCAACATTATTGACATATACCCAACATTGTATACATATACCCAACATTATAGACATATACCCAACATTATAGACATATACTCAACATTATAGACATATACCCAACATTATAGACATATACCCAACATTATAGACATATACCCAACATTATAGACATATACCCAACGTTGTAAACATATACCCAATGTTGTAAACATATACCCAACATTATAGACATATACCCAACGTTGTAAACATATACCCAATGTTGTAAACATATACCCAACATTATAGACATATACTCAACATTATAGACATACCCAACTTTATAGACATATACCTAACATTATAGACATATACCCAACATTATAGACATATACCCAACATTATAGACATATACCCAATATTATAGACATATACCCAACATTATAGACATACCCAACATTATAGACATATACCCAACGTTATAGACATACCCAACATTATAGACATATACCCAACATCATAGACATATACTCAACATTATAGACATACCCAACATTATAGACATACCCAACATTATTGACATATACCCAACATTATAGACATATACCCAACATTATAGACATACCCAACATTATTGACATATACCCAACATTATATCTAGACATATACCCAACATTATAGACATATACCCAACATTATTGACAAATACCCAACATTATATACATATACACAACATTATAGACATATTCCCAACATTATTGACATATACCCAACATTATAGACATATACCCAAAGTTGTAAACATATACCCAACGTTGTAAACATATACCCAACGTTGTAGACATACCCAACATTATAGACATATACCCAACATTATAGACATACTCAACATTATAGACATGCCCAACATTATAGACATATACCCAACATTATAGACATATACCCAACATTATAGACATACCCAACATTATTGACATATACCCAACATTGTAAACATATACCCAACATTATAGACATATACCCAACATTATAGACATATACCCAACATTATAGACATATACCCAACGTTGTAAACATATACCCAACATTATAGACATATACCCAATGTTGTAAACATATACCCAACGTTATAGACATATACCCAATGTTGTAAACATATACCCAACATTATAGACATATACCCAACATTATTGACATATACCCAACATTGTAAACATATACCCAACATTATAGACATATACCCAACATTGTATACATATACCCAACATTATAGACATATACCCAACATTGTATACATATACCCAACATTATAGACATATACCCAACATTATAGACATATACTCAACATTATAGACATATACCCAACATTATAGACATATACCCAACATTATAGACATATACCCAACGTTGTAAACATATACCCAATGTTGTAAACATATACCCAACATTATAGACATACTCAACATTATAGACATATACCCAACTTTATAGACATATACCTAACATTATAGACATATACCCAACATTATAGACATATACCCAACCGACATATACCCAACATTATAGACATATATCCAACAGACATACTCAACATTATTGACATATACCCAACATTGTATACATATACCCAACATTATAGACATATACCCAACATTATAGACATATACTCAACATTATAGACATATACCCAACATTATAGACATATACCCAACATTATAGACATATACCCAACATTATAGACATATACCCAACGTTGTAAACATATACCCAATGTTGTAAACATATACCCAACATTATAGACATACTCAACATTATAGACATATACCCAACTTTATAGACATATACCTAACATTATAGACATATACCCAACATTATAGACATATACCCAACATTATAGACATATACCCAATATTATAGACATATACCCAACATTATAGACATACCCAACATTATAGACATATACCCAACGTTATAGACATACCCAACATTATAGACATATACCCAACATCATAGACATATACTCAACATTATAGACATACCCAACATTATAGACATATACCCAACATTATAGACATACCCGACATTATAGACATACCCAACATTATTGACATATACCCAACATTATATCTAGACATATACCCAACATTATAGACATATACCCAACATTATATCTAGACATATACCCAACATTATAGACATATACCCAACATTATTGACAAATACCCAACATTATATACATATACACAACATTATAGACATATACCCAACATTATTGACATATACCCAACATTATAGACATATACCCAAAGTTGTAAACATATACCCAACGTTGTAAACATATACCCAACGTTGTAGACATACCCAACATTATAGACATATACCCAACATTATAGACATACTTAACATTATAGACATGCCCAACATTATAGACATATACCCAACATTATAGACATATACCCAACATTATAGACATACCCAACATTATAGACATATACCCAACATTATAGACATATACCCAACCGACATATACCCAACATTATAGACATATATCCAACAGACATACTCAACATTATTGACATATACCCAACATTATAGACATATACTCAACATTATAGACATATACCCAACATTATATACATATACCCAACAGACATATACCCAACATTATAGACATATACCCAACATTATAGACATATACCCAATGTTGTAAACATATACCCAACGTTATAGACATATACCCAATGTTGTAAACATATACCCAACATTATAGACATATACCCAACATTATTGACATATACCCAACATTGTAAACATATACCCAACATTATAGACATATACCCAACATTGTATACATATACCCAACATTATAGACATATACCCAACATTATACATATACCCAACATTATAGACATATACCCAACATTATAGACATATACTCAACATTATAGACATATACCCAACATTATAGACATATACCCAACATTATAGACATATCCCAACATTATAGACATATCCAACGTTGTAAACATATACCAATGTTGTAAACATATACCCAACATTATAGACATACTCAACATTATAGACATATACCCAACTTTATAGACATATACCTAACATTATAGACATATACCCAACATTATAGACATATATACCAACCGACATATACCCAACATTATAGACATATATCCAACAGACATACCAACATTATGACATACCCAACATTGTATACATATACCAACATTATAGACATATACCCAACATTATAGACATATACCCAACATTATAGACATATACCCAACATTATAGACATATACCCAACATTATAGACATATACCCAACATTATAGACATATACCCAACATTATAGACATATACCCAACATTATAGACATATACCCAACATTATAGACATACCCAACATTATAGACATATACCCAACATTATAGACATATACCCAACATTATAGACATACCCAACATTATAGACATATACCCAACATTATAGACATACCCAACATTATAGACATATACCCAACATTATAGACATACCCAACATTATAGACATACCCAACATTATAGACATATACCCAACATTATAGACATATACCCAACATAATATACCCAACATTATAGACATATACCCAACATTATAGACATATCCCAACATTATAGACATATACCAACATAGACATATACAACATTATAGACATACCCAACATTATAGACATACCAACATTATAGACATACCCAACATTATAGACATACCCAACATTATTGACATATACCCAACATTATAGACATATACCCAAAGTTGTAAACATATACCCAACGTTGTAAACATATACCCAACATTGTAGACATACCCAACATTATAGACATATACCCAACATTATAGACATATACTCAACATTATAGACATGCCCAACATTATAGACATATACCCAACATTATAGACATATACCCAACATTATAGACATACCCAACATTATAGACATATACCCAACATTATAGACATATATCCAACAGACATACTCAACATTATTGACATATACCCAACATTATAGACATATACTCAACATTATAGACATATACCCAACATTATATACATATACCCAACAGACATGTACCCAACATTATAGACATATACCCAACATTATAGACATATACCCAACACTATAGACATATACTCAACATTATAGACATATACTCAATATTATAGACATATACCCAACATTATAGACATACCCAACATTATTGACATATACACAACATTATAGACATATACCCAACATTATAGACATATACCCAACATTATAGACATATACCCCACATTATAGACATATACCCAACATTACAGACATATACCCACCATTACAGACATATACCCAACATTATAGACATATACCCAACATTATAGACATACTCAACATTATAGACATACTCAACATTATAGACATATACTCAACATTATAGACATATACCCAACATTATAGACATATACTCAACATTATAGACATATACCCAACATTATAGACATACCCAACATTATAGACATATAATCAACATTATAGACATATACCCAACATACATATACCCAACATTATAGACATATACCCAACATTATAGACATATACTCAACATTATAGACATATACTCAACATTACAGACATACCCAACATTATAGACATATACTCAACATTATAGACATATACCCAACATTATAGACATACCCAACATTATAGACATATAATCAACATTATAGACATATACCCAACATACATATACCCAACATTATAGACATATACCCAACATTATAGACATATACTCAACATTATAGTCATATACCCAACATACATATACCCAACATTATAGACATATACTCAACATTATAGACATATACCCAACAGACATACCCAACATTATAGATATATACTCAACATTATAGACATATACCCAACATATATATACCCAACATTATAGACATATACCCAACATTATAGAAATATACTCAACCTTATAGACATGCCCAACATTATAGACATATACCCAACATTATAGACATATACCCAACATTATAGACATATACCCAACATTATAGACATATACCCAACATTATAGACATACCCAACATTATAGACATATACCCAACATTATAGACATATACCCAACATTATAGACATATACCCAACCGACATATACCCAACATTATAGACATATCCAACAGACACATACTCAACATTATTGACATATACTCAACATTATTGACATATACTCAACATTATAGACATATACCCAACATTATATACATATACCCAACAGACATATACCCAACATTATAGACATATACCCAACATTATAGACATACCCAACATTATTGACATATACCCAACATTATAGACATATACCCAACATTATAGACATATACCCAACCAACATATACCCAACATTATAGACATATCCAACAGACATATACTCAACATTATAGACATATACTCAACATTATAGACATATACGCAACATTATATACATATACCCAACAGACATATACCCAACATTATAGACATATACCCAACATTATAGACATATACCCAACATTATAGACATATACTCAACATTATAGACATATACCCAACATACATATACCCAACATTATAGACATATACTCAACATTATAGACATATACCCAACATTATAGACATATACCCAACATACATATACCCAACATTATAGACATATACTCAACATTATAGACATATACGCAACAGACATATACCCAACATTATAGACATATACTCAACATTATAGACATATACCCAACATATATTTTAGGTAAATCACACACAAACATTACAGGGCTCAACCTAGACTCAAAAGTTTGGGAGAAGTCACCTCTCCCTCCTGACTTCTCCCTCCAGATGATTTAGGGAGAAGTGAGAACATTTAGGGAGAAGTGGAGAGACTTTTGAACGATTGCAAATAGTGAAACCGTATTTAGTCGAGGATTGCAGGATATACATTGTAGGAACTATTGTATGTAGAAAAGCTGCAGGGCATTCACTAGACTTTGAAAGTGAAAGTCAATGACCCTTGAGGTTAAGCTGTATTTTTCAAGAGTCAATATGCATGTTGGTACTTGCTGTACAGGTAACTTTTTCCTGACCATATAATTACCTCTAGGCCAAGGTGTGTCTTTGGTGCAACCAAACCTAATTTTTTTTATCAGAATTAGAGAAAACATTGACTACTTTGTCGAGTTGTGTTTAGGACCTTACAACTAAGTTTCATGTTTCTTTGTAACTTATATTGTTCTACATTGTAGCCCAGTTGCAAAGGTCACCAAATGATCACCAGTATTTCAGTTCAACAGCCTTGCACGCAGATAAATCATGACAAACCAATAGGAATGTTGATTATACCAAAAAAAGCACGAAATCGGTACGAAACGGATCGAGTACGGTTCGACGACATTGTAAAACCGTTAATTTGCATACATTTCTTATATAAAGCAGACATATTCATTTCAATACAACTCGTTTCATTTGCGAAATCAACTAAAAGTCGAATCCGAAACTCGTAAATTATATTGTGTATTTGGTTACAAGCACTGGCTTCAGTCAGTTCAGATACTTTGCAATCTGAGCCCCGGCATCAGCACATTCGAAATGCATGATTCTGTGTTTTATGTTTTATTTATCATCGCTACCGGTTGCCCAATATGAGCGACGCCTCCTGAAGAGATTATTCCTTTTAGATTTTTGGAGTATAGTGCAATGATACAGACAATTTCAAAATCTCCTCTGGTTCGTTTACGTGCACGGTGTACAGCACCAACACAAGACCTCGGTTTAAAGTCCCACCTGAAAGACTGTTAATTTTATTAGGGTCAGACGGGGGATCGAACCTGCGATCCTTGGATTACCAGTCCAGCGTGCTACCACTGGACTACAGATCTGTCTGTGAAAAATTGAGAAAGACTGATAATGCATAACAATAATAATAGATGCGACATTATTATAGGAATGTACTTGAGCATGAATGAAATGTTACGTCACAGTCATCAAGCTCCGAGCATGAATGAAATGTTACGTCACAGCCATCAAGCTCCGAGCATGAATGAAATGTTACGTCACAGCCATCAAGCTCCGAGCATGAATGAAATGTTACGTCACAGCCATCAAGCTCCGAGCATTAACAAAATGTTTCGTCACAGCCATCAAGCTCCGAGCATTAACGAAATGTTACGTCACAGCCATCAAGCTCCGAGCATTAACGAAATGTTACGTCACAGCCATCAAGCTCCGAGCATTAACGAAATGTTACGTCACAGCCATCAAGCTCCGAGCATTAACGAAATGTTACGTCACAGCCATCAAGCTCCGAGCATTAACGAAATGTTACGTCACAGCCATCAAGCTCCGAGCATGAATGAAATGTTACGTCACAGCCATCAAGCTCCGAGCATGAATGAAATGTTACGTCACAGCCATCAAGCTCCGAGCATTAACAAAATGTTTCGTCACAGCCATCAAGCTCCGAGCATTAATGAAATGTTACGTCACAGCCATCAAGCTCCGAGCATTAACGAAATGTTACGTCACAGCCATCAAGCTCCGAGCATTAACGAAATGTTACGTCACAGCCATCAAGCTCCGAGCATTAACGAAATGTTACGTCACAGCCATCAAGCTCCGAGCATTAACGAAATGTTACGTCACAGCCATCAAGCTCCGAGCATTAACAAAATGTTATGTCACAGCCATCAGGCTCCGAGGTTACAAAACTTTTCTCCAATCTCAAGCTTTTGATTGGTTCAGCTCCGCTAACATCTCGGAATCAACCAATGAAATTGCTCGAGTTTGAGATCTGAGAATTTTTTTTATAACAACGAGCCCTGGACAGGATGGCAATTTGACCGCATAAGCGATAAGGTTCTAATCATTACTCTAGCTATTGATCTGTTTAATATTCTGTGATCCAATGTTAACAAAATTTTGTAGAAACTTAATGATCGGACAGTTACTGCTCCTGAATACTCTCTAAAAGTAGATAGGTCCTATTTAGTGTTTTCCTCTGTTTTTATCGTTGTTTCCTTTGCACAACATGCTAGCAATTTTATCGCTTTATATGATTATTAAATTACTATATCTCGACAGATCTCCTACAGTATATATATACAATGGGTACTTATTTCTAAAACAATGCTATCAGTTAATTGACACAATTTTGATAAAATCACAATTATCATACCGCGACATCTGGTTAGGGAACAACAGTAAAAACAAAGGATTCAAGCTAAAAGGACCTATTCACATTTTGGAATAAATCAGACTTTATCTGCCAACAGAGGTAATAGAAAAGTAATTATCATGATAACAGCCAAGGGCAGGTCATACAGGTATGCTTATCAAGATCTGTTCAATCTGTACATTATTTCTTCATATTACACATGATGTCATAATCTGATTGGCCAGAAGGGAAATAGTCATTACCTTTACATTGGCATACAATGTGTTACATGTTAGCGTGATCGGCATACAATGTGTTACATGTGGGCTGTATATACAGGAATTTTAGCGTGATCGTATGGTACATTAATTCCTAATGACAATGCCATTGGTCACTTGCTTGTCAACCTCAGGCATGAAATCTTCCATTCAATTAGATGTCGTTAATCATGTAGACACAATGGAATGGTTGAAATGTTTCATATTTGTTTAAACTGTTTAGCATATCTTCATGGAATTTGTCGTGTTGTCTTTAGGGACATTCAGATAATGACCATATAGTGAATCTCGACATGCTATGTTTGGTACCTAAGACGAAATTGATCAGACAACCGATGCATGAGGTCCCTAGGTGACCGGGCATTTTCCATAGATGGAAACTAATATTAGACCAACAGCTGAAACAAAGTTTTGGCCCCTAGTGGATGGGAATTCATAATCCCTGTAGCCATTACGATTGTGCCCTTAGGCAAGGCATTTAAATTCCATATTGCCTCCTCTCCCTCGTGGCGATGGTTTCCACCAGGAATGAGATCTCGAGAGTGATTAATATAAGTTGTAAGAACTTGTTTCGCAATCGAGCTAAAATAAATTTGTATAAACTAATCCCTGTATAATTCTATATGGAAATGTTGTTGTTGTTTTTATCATTAAAAGCATTCTTCCACTGCTTTAAGTCTTTGCACGCTAGTTGTGAAAATAACAATCGAGTATGTCATGCACAGGGATCATTCTAGAGGGCGATGTGGGCGAAATTGTCGCCCTCTGGGGGCCCCACAAATTTTTTGTCTAGTAAGATACACTGGCCCATTATAAAGCACTCCTTCTATTCAAATGTTGTATTTAATGATTGTACTCTGCATTTTAACCCTATTTTGCAGAAGTATATTATAGAACACCATTTAAGGAAGCGAAAATTCTGACCTAGAATGAACCCCTGATGCAATTTCATTAGAATTGTATCGTAACGACACAATTCTTAAGTCTTAATAAAGCATTCTTCTTCTTCTACACAATTCTAATGAAATTCTACGACATATTTCCAGAGCTTTCATGTTATAAATTAGAAAAACACATTAATGAATTGTCGTCTGCTACAATTATTCAAAACTATTTATAGCCTTTATTTTACCCAGCATGCAAAGAAGTCTCGCTTTGTATTGCACATTGTACAATTCTACTTTTTTTTTTGAGAATTTAGGCACACAAGGGCGGGCATTTTCAGAATTTTCGGCACAAGGGCTGCCCCAAAAAGGGGCAGGGCGGGCCGCCCTCCTATTCCTGCTTAGGGGAAACACTATTGTATAGCCGCAACGGTTGATGCTTGTGTTGTGTGGTTAGACGTAAAGTGTGGTCTATTACAAGACGCACTCCGTGTCCATTAGCTGGCAACATAAACTCCTCTGATGCATCTCTTACAAAATGTTCAGATCAGTCTTGATTTCCGATATACAATATACTCTTAGTTGGCCTGCTGACTGCTCAAGGTATTTATTTCACTGTACAATTACCGTATTTAGCTATGTATAGTGCGCTATCGTGTATAATGCGCACCCACTATTTGGCACGAAAATCGGGGGGAAAACTGAGTTCTGATGTATACTGCGCACGTGAAAAACTTTTTCCAAGTCAAAATTTAACTACTGCAGGCATTGTACATAGTAAATATTTCCCGTAAAAATAACCAACACATTGTGTCTTTAATCATGTCGTATTTAAAAACATACGATATATATTAAATCAAATAAACTATTATTACAAAGTTTCTTTATCTCTATGATATCGTATGATTGCAGCGTCACTTTATGCGGCGAAGTACGCGAAAAGTACGGGAAATATTACATACGATAAAACCACGTGATGTTATCAAATCGCCATATTTTATACATTTACTAATTTCAATTAAATTCTTCAAAGTTTGCCAAAATAAACGCAATATATGCTAATTTTGCGGTCTTATTCATTTCATTTATTTATATAGACTATCAGCAACTGGTTTTAATAGCTAGTTTATAACGTTTGTCGAATGTTACAAATTATAGAATGACTGTGGGGCCTGTTCGGGTCGAATTTCACGAAATATTGGTCAATTTTGGTCCGGAAAAAAAGTTAGTATATGAGGTAGCTGGATCTCACAAATAGTATGTGTGGTAGCTGAATCTCACAGTTAGTATATGAGATAGCTGAATCTCACAGTTAGTATATGAGTTAGCTGGATCTCACAATTAGTATATGAGGTAGCTGGATCTCACAGTTAGTATATGAGATAGCTGAATCTCACAGTTAGTATATGAGGTAGCTGGATCTCACAGTTAGTATATGAGGTAGCTGGATCTCACAAATAGTATGTGTGGTAGCTGAATCTCACAGTTAGTATATGAGATAGCTGAATCTCACAGTTAGTATATGAGTTAGCTGGATCTCACAATTAGTATATGAGGTAGCTGGATCTCACAGTTAGTATATGAGATAGCTGAATCTCACAGTTAGTATATGAGGTAGCTGGATCTCACAGTTAGTATATGAGATAACAGGATCTCACAATTAGTATATGAGACAGCTGGATCTCACAGTTAGTATATGAGATAATGGGATCTCACAGTTAGTATATGAGATAGCTGAATCTCACAGTTAGTATATGAGTTAGCTGGATCTCACAGTTAGTATATGAGATAGCTGAATCTCACAGTTAGTATATGAGTTAGCTGGATCTCACAGTTAGTATATGAGACAGCTGGATCTCACAGTTAGTATATGAGATAATGGGATCTCACAGTTAGTATATGAGATAGCTGGATCTCACAGTTAGTATATGAGACAGCTGGATCTCACAGTTAGTATATGAGATAATGGGATCTCACAGTTAGTATATGAGATAGCTGGATCTCACAGTTAGTATATGAGGTAGCTGGATCTCACAGTTAGTATATGAGACAGCTGGATCTCACAGTTAGTATATGAGGTAGCTGGATCTCACAGTTAGTATATGAGGTAGCTGGATCTCACAGTTAGTATATGAGATAGCTGGATCTCACAGTTAGTATATGAGATAGCTGAATCTCACAGTTAGTATATGAGATAGCTGGATCTCACAGTTAGTATATGAGATAGCTGAATCTCACAGTTAGTATATGAGATAGCTGATTTGTACAGTTAACATGTAAGACAGCTGTATTTCGCAATTTGCATGCAAGACAGCTGGATCTCGCATTTGACATGTGAGATAGCTGTATATCTTGCATCTAGCATGTGAGATAGCTGTATCTTGCAGCTAGCATGTGAGATAGCTGTATCTTGCAGCTAGCATGTGAGATAGCTGTATATTGCAGCTAGCATGTGAGATAGCTGTATCTTGCAGCTAGCATGTGAGATAGCTGTATCTTGCAGCTAGCATGTGAGATAGCTGGATCTTGCATTTGACATGTGAGATAGCTGTATCTTGCAGCTAGCATGTGAGATAGCTGTATCTTGCAGCTAGCATGTGAGATAGCTGTATCTTGCAACTAGCATGTGAGATAGCTGTATCTTGCAGCTAGCATGTCAGATAGCTGTATCTTGCAGCTAGCATGTGAGATAGCTGTATCCTGCAGCTAGCATGTGAGATAACTGGAAATCACAGTTAGCTAGCATGTGATATAGCTGTATCTTGCAGCTAGCATGTGAGATAGCTGTATTTTGCAAACAGCATGTGAGATAGCTGTATATTGCATCTAGCATGTGAGATAGCTGTATCTTGCAGCTAGCATGTGAGATAGCTGTATCTTGCAGCTAGCATGTGAGATAGCTGGGAAATCGCAGCTAGCATGTGAGATAGCTGGAAATCGCAGCTAGCATGTAAGATAGCTGGAAATCACTGTTTTATAATAGTAAAATTATGTTTAGGTCAGTATGAAGTTAATGTGTTTTCCAAATATGATTTCCAGATACAATAATTAGACTATGTGTTTCCCAGAACCTTAGATATTGTGCCAAATAATTAGCAAGTTTTAGCAGTGAGTGATTCAATAAAAGCTAGGTATTTGCTGGTGGAGTGTTTGCATCTAGTGTTGCTGGAAAATAAATAACCTTGGAATAGTAACCTTATAATAATATCTAATTAATTTGGATACGTTCATAGTGATCAACATTTGTATGCCTTGCTAGCAGGAGTCGGCATGTTTGTCGATCAGTTGGCTGGGCAGTATGTTCTTCACAAGGTGTGGCCGTTCCATCATAAATCTTGAAAAGATTAAGGAATGTTTTATTTAACACCATATTGATATGATGAGCAGGGTGCAATATTCAACCACATGGAGTTAAGGTAAATGTTACATGAGATTTGTCAAATGTCATATGCATAGGTCGTGATAGCGCAGTGGTAGAGTAGCTTGTTCGCTTCATGTGCGAAAGGCCCGGAGTTCGAGCCCCGCTGGAGCCATTTTGAGAAAGGACGGGAATTTATAATCCCTGTAGCTATTATGATTGTGCCCTTAGACAAGGCATTTAAGTTCCACGTTGCCTCTTCTCTCTCTGTCGTGGCAATGGTTTCCATCAGGAATGAGGTCTCGAGAGTGATTAATATAAGTTGTAAGAACTTGTTTCGCAATTGAGCTAAAATAAATTTGTATAAACTAATATGCACTAATAGTTTGTGCCCGATGCAAATCTGTTAAACTGCTTAAATAACATTACGTAGCTGTTTACTGTACTGAGATAAAGTGCAAAGCACAGCTTTTAGCCATGTCGAATGAAGGTCAAACTTAGAGGTCAAAGGTAATATACTCAATATTTTGTTTGGATCAAAAAAAAACTCTGAAACTGGTTGAAAGGGTGATATCGCTTTGCACAAGTGTACAATATTATCGAGATATATTGCCAAGCACAAGTTTAAGTAAAGTCAAACACTCTATAGCCATTGCACTCAAAACAGTTATAATATTGTGAAAGCAATGATGCGAGGACGGGGGTGGGGGCATTAATCACCTGTGATAGCTGAGGTGCCCATGGCTGTTTTGGTAAGCATGGTTGTTTATTGCCAATCCTACGTCATGTTTGGCATCTCAAAGCATCTTCGGGGCCTCTGTGGTTGAGTGGTTAAGGTCGTTGACTTCAAATCACTCGCCCCTCACCGCTTTTGGTTCGAATCCCACTAGGGGTGTCAGCTGGCTTGCGGAAGGCTTCTTCTACTCATGTGCGTTTTACGTTTATTTATCGTCGCTACCGGTTGCCCATATGAACCACGCCTCCTGAAGAGATTAGTCATTTTAGATTTTTGGAGGATAGTGCAATGATACAGACAGAGACCCATTGCAGAGTCTCCTCTGGTTCTTTTACGTGCATGGTGTAAAGCACCAACACGAGACCTCGGTTTAAAGTCCAATCTGAAAGATTTTATTAGGGTCAGACGGGGGATCGAACCTGCAATTCCTGGATTCACAGTCCAACGTGTTAACCACTGGACTACTGGCCCGAAGGGGCACTCGGGGGTCGTCCACCAGTACTAACTGGAAAGTCACCATATGAACTATGCTGTTGGTGCTACTTTAACCCTTTCAACCCCAAGTAACTGACATGGACTGGTGCATGCTATTTTTAGACAAATAAATTAATAAGAAAATTACATTTGGACCAGTTCATTTATCAAAATGGGTAATTTTATCTAAAAATAGTAATAATTATTACTGGCAAAAAAGTGCAGATCCTGATGAGACGGCTCGTTACGAGCCGGCTCATATGGATCTACACTTTTCATAAGCCTATTTAGAGGCCTGTGGGGTTGAAAGGGTTAAACCACATCAAATTAAACGTCCTCAATCTCCAGACAGATTAAGCCGCTCCTATGGTACATTTATGTTTACAATTGAGTAACCATGTCACTAACCAAACAATTATAATGAATGCTCGTCAAAAATTGTATATTATACCCAAAATCATGTGCTTCCAATTCATCATTCAATTATTTGGCGAATTTTGTTCAAATTTTGTTCAAACTATCACAGATGATCCAGTAGTTGGATATACAGATGTTCCAGTAGGGGGATATAGAGATGTTCCAGTAGGGGGATATAGGGATATACAGATGTTCCAGTAGGGAGATATACAGATGTTCCAGTAAGGGGATATACAGATGTTCCAGTAGGGGATATAGGGGATATACAGATGTTCCAGTAGGGGGATATACAGATGTTCCAGTAGGGGGATATACAGATGTTCCAGTAGGGGGATATACAGATGTTCCAGTAGGGGGATATACAGATGTTCCAGTAGGGGGATATAGGGGATATACAGATGTTCCAGTAGGGGGATATACAGATGTTCCAGTAGGGGGATATACAGATGTTCCAGTAGGGGGATATACAGATGTTGCAGTAGGGGGATATACAGATGTTGCAGTAGGGGGATATACAGATGTTGCAGTAGGGGGATATACAGATGTTCCAGTAGGGGGATATACAGATGTTCCAGTAGGGGGATATACAGATGTTCCAGTAGGGGATATACAGATGTTCCAGTAGGGGGATATACAGATGTTCCAGTAGGGGGATATACAGATGTTGCAGTAGGGGGATATACAGATGTTCCAGTAGGGATATACAGATGTTCCAGTAGGGGGATATACAGATGTTCCAGTAGGGGGATATACAGATGTTCCAGTAGGGGATATACAGATAGTAGGGGGATATACAGATGTTCCAGTAGGGGATATACAGATGTTCCAGTAGGGGAATATACAGGTGTTCCAGTAGGGGATATACAGATGTTGCAGTAGGGGGATATACAGATGTTCCAGTAGGGGAATATACAGGTGTTCCAGTAGGGGGATATACAGATGTTGCAGTAGGGGGATATACAGATGTTCCAATAGGGGATATACAGATGTTGCAGTAGGGGATATACAGATGTTCCAGTAGGGGGATATACAGATGTTCCAGTAGGGGATATACAGATGTTCCAGTAGGGGGATATACAGATGTTCCAGTAGGGGATATACAGATGTTCCAGTAGGGGATATACAGATGTTCAGTAGGGGATATACAGATGTTCCAGTAGGGATATACAGATGTTCCAGTAGGGGATATACAGATGTTCCAGTAGGGGATATACAGATGTGTTCCAGTAGGGGGATATACAGATGTTCCAGTAGGGGGATATACAGATGTTCCAGTAGGGGATATACAGATGTTCCAGTAGGGGATATACAGATGTTCCAGTAGGGGATATACAGATGTTCCAGATAGGGGGATATACAGATGTTGCAGTAGGGGGATATACAGATAGGGGGGATATACAGATGTTATACCCAGTAGGGGATATACAGATGTTCCAGTAGGGGATACAGATGTTCCAGTAGGGGATATACAGATGTTCCAGTAGGGGATATACAGATAGTAGGGATATACAGATGTTCCAGTAGGGGATATACAGATGTTCCAGTAGGGGGATATACAGATGTTCCAGTAGGGGGATATACAGATGTTCCAGTAGGGGATATACAGATGTTCCAGTAGGGGATATACAGATGTTTCCAGTAGGGGGATATACAGATGTTCCAGTAGGGGGATATACAGATGTTCCAGTAGGGGAATATACAGGTGTTCCAGTAGGGGGATATACAGATGTGCCAGTAGGGGGATATACAGGTGTTCCAGTAGGGGGATATAGGGGATATACAGATGATCCAGTAGGGGGATATAGGGGATATACAGATGTTCCAGTAGGGGGATGTACAGATGATCCAGTAGGGGGATATACAGATGATCCTAAGTTTCACAAAAGTAAATCTTTTTACTTTCAGTTCAATCCACGGTATCGCGATATAAATGTATATTTCACAATGTATATTAAACGTGAAACTTTTTAATTTGATAAAACACCTATTTTTACATAAAAACATATTCAATGGCATTGTACAAATAAATAAAATAAATATCAAAGCAAATTAAATAAAAGACATTTACATCATACTACTTAACAGTTATTAATTAAACTTTGAGATAATTAGGATGATATACAATATCCTACAGGGATCATTCTAGAGGGCGATGTGGGCGAAATTGTCGCCCTAGGGACCCTGACTTCGCCCTCTGGAGGCCCCACTTCTCAAATTATTTTTTAGTTTTTACGATTTTCAAACAAAATTTTGTCTAGTAAGATACATTGGCCCATTATAAAGCACTCCTTCTATTCAAATGTTGTATTTAATGGTTGTACTGTGCATTTAAGGAAGCTATCACACGCTTTTTCACTTCTCCCAAAAATTCTGACCTAGAATGAACCCTGTCCTAAAATCAATATAAAACTCGGTATAATAATATATATTAAAATATTACATTCATGACTAAGAATATAAAACAGTATTTTTAAGACTAACTGATGCACTTTTAGTATCTACAGGGTATAATTAACATCCTTTATTTAATACATCTACTTTCTATCTCAGTCACTGATTTCAGTAAAATAGTGCATAAAAGTCTTGAAAGTAATGTGTTTTCAGTTTCTTCTTAATTTTTTTTTACATGTATCCTGCCTGATAAATAAATATGTTTAAACCAAGGTCAAAACATTTAAAAATTACTTTTCCCCATAACTACTTCATAAATGGCACAGATATATATATATGACATTTGCACACACTACTCTATACCTAAGTGACTAGAACTAGAGAGTTTACCATTGACATTAATCGTTTTCCCATGGCATTGAGGCAAGGCAATAGGAATTTATAATAAGTTGTGATATCAATTGTTAATCATGCCTTTGTAGTAATCATTCATTTATATATTACCTGTAATTAATCTTACGTCTTTATAACTTCTTAGTATTAATTTTTACGTAATGCATATACTTATATAGAATTTTTATTTCATACACTCGACAATAAACATAACTTTAATGCTCGCTAAATGACCTTAGATGTCGATTCTCTGTAAAACACCTTTCATTCATTGGCATTGACCTTCACCGGTATCTCTTTCACAGATATATATGACATTTGCACACACTACTCTACATAACCCTTGAAATGCTGAATACATTGGAAGGAATATTCAAATTGAACAACATAGGTTTCAGATCAGCTGCACACAAATCGCACACATTAATTTTCTATTTCCAGTATACATAAAGCACATAAAGCACTCCTTCTGTTCAAATGTTGTATTTAACCCATTCAACCCCAAGTAACTGACATGGACTGGTGCATTCAACCCCAAGTAACTGACATGGACTGGTGCGTGATATTTTCAGACCAATAAATTAATAAGAAAATTACCTTTGGACCAGTTCATTTATCAAAATGGGTAATTTTATCTAAAATAGTAATAATTATTACTGGCAAAAAAGTGCAGATCCTGATGAGACGGCTCGTCACGAGCCGGCTCATCTGGATCTACACTTTTCATAAGCCTATTTAGAGGCCTGTGGGGTTGAAAGGGTTAATGGTTGTACTGTGCATTTGAACCCTATTTTGCAGAAGTATATTAAAGAACACCATTTAAGGAAGCGATCATGCGCTTTCTCACTTCTCCCAAATATTCTGACATAGAATGAACCCTGACTGACGCATGTACGCACGTGCGTAAGATTTATTTTGACAGTTCCTGAAAATGAAAATGAAATAAATTTGAAAAATGCAATAAAAACTGGATCGTAAGGGGGGACACTGACATTGATCATTCACAAGAAGGCAGACATGAACGAAATGCCAACAGGTATTGATTGTAGCTGATGTTCATAGTAGGCAAAAGTCACCTGAGACCATATAGCGGGGAAAAATCTCCGGGTAGGGCATGCTCCCGGAACCCCCTAGGATGGTGCGTAATCCATATTTAGGCCTAGCTACGCGTCTGCTTTTCTTGAAAGACTTACTTATATTAGTACTACATACATCAGAACAAATTGATAGCAAATTTGACCTTTTGGAAAGGGCTGTTGCTAATGTTTTCAAAACTTGTCATTTTGCACTTTGAAAATGTCATGTATATGGATGTTATCAGGTTTTATGTATGTTAGTTATATATGTGACAGTATTAATCCTTTCAACACCACAGACCTCTAAATAGGCTTGCAAAAAGTGTAGATCCAGATGAGACGGCTCGTCACGAGCCGTCTCATCAGGATCTGCACTTTTTGCCAGTGATATGACTATTTATAGACATAATTACCCATTTTGATAAATGAACTTGTCCAAATGTGATTTTCTGATTCATTTATTGGTTTATGAATATCATGGACCCGTCCATCCGAGTTACTTGGTGTTGAAAGGGTTAATGGTAATGTGATATGTAATGAGAGACATCTCTAATTTTCTATTACCTCCCTTGGCAGATAAAGTCTGATTTATTCCAATATGTGAATAGGTCCTTTTAGTTAGAATCCTTTGTTTTTATTGTTGTTCCCTAACCAGATGTTGCGGTATGATGAATGTCATTTTATCCAAATCATGTTAATTAACTGATAACATTGTTTTACAAATAAGTACCCATTGCATATACTGTAGGAGATCTGTCGAGATATAGTAATTTAATCGTCACAAGAAGCGATAGTAGAATAAAAATGTTAGCATGTTGTGCAAAGGAAACAACGATAAAAACAGAGGAAAACACTTAATAGGACCTATCTACTTTTAGGGAGTATTCAGGGGCAGTAACTGACCGATGTCATTCATTGTAAATTGTATTCGTCATTATGAAAAAAATTACAATAAGAAAAAATAAAAATAAGAACATTCAATAACTGTTCAAGAACATTCACCATGCCAGGAACTATTATTAACTCAACGGGAATTTAGTTCACGTGAACTAGCTACACAGATTTGTCCAAATGGATGCACGTCGCTTATTCATGAAAATTTGATTGTTGTGTGGCATTGAACTTAACAGAAATATGCGAGGATTACCATTATATTCTCAATTAAATAATAATTAATATTTCAAACATCTTTCAAAAGGATTAAAACCATAATAAAATATGTAATAAATAATATGAAATAGGCACTACCTATCGATGGGTAATAAGCCAATAAAGGGTTGAAATAGACTGAAATAGACATAATTGAAGGAATACGAACGACTCTCTCCCGGTGATACAGGTGAGGAGTTTGACATCTAAGAAAGAGGATATTTGTTTTAGTGTATGATCGACTTACAGTCAAACCTGTGCTAGTGGTCACCTCTATTAAGCAGCCAACCTGTATTAAGCTGCCAGTTTCCAGATTTCCAATATGTTGTTTTATTATACATTTGACCTCTATTAAGCAGCCAACCTATATTAAGCTGCCCGTTTCCAGATTTCCAATATGTTGTTTTATTATACATTTGACCTCTATTAAGCAGCCAACCTATATTAAGCTGCCCGTTTCCAGATTTCCAATATCTTGTTTTATTATACATTTGACCTCTATTAAGCAGCCAACCTATATTAAGCTGCCCGTTTCCAGATTTCCAATATCTTGTTTTATTATACATTTGACCTCTATTAAGCAGCCAACCTATATTAAGCTGCCAGTTTCCAGATTTCCAGTATGTTGTTTTATTATACATTTGACCTCTATTAAGCAGCCAACCTATATTAAGCTGCCAGTTTCCAGATTTCCAATATGTTGTTTTATTATACATTTGACCTCTATTAAGCAGCCAACCTATATTAAGCTGCCAGTTTCCAGATTTCCAATATGTTGTTTTATTATACATTTGACCTCTATTAAGCAGCCAACCTATATTAAGCAGCCAGTTTCCAGATTCCCAATATGTTGTTTTATTATACATTTGACCTCTATTAAGCAGCCACCTATATTAAGCTGCCAGTTTCCAGATTTCCAATATGTTTTTTTATTATACATTTGACCTCTATTAAGCAGCCAACCTATATTAAGCTGCCAGTTTCCAGATTTCCAATATCTTGTTTTATTATACATTTGACCTCTATTAAGCAGCCAACCTATATTAAGCTGCCAGTTTCCAGATTTCCAATATCTTGTTTTATTATACATTTGACCTCTATTAAGCAGCCAACCTATATTAAGCTGCCAGTTTCCAGATTTCCAATATCTTGTTTTATTATACATTTGACCTCTATTAAGCAGCCAACCTATATTAAGCTGCCAGTTTCCAGATTTCCAATATCTTGTTTTATTATACATTTGACCTCTATTAAGCAGCCAACCTATATTAAGCTGCCAGTTTCCAGATTTCCAATATCTTGTTTTATTATACATTTGACCTCTATTAAGCAGCCAACCTATATTAAGCTGCCAGTTTCCAGATTTCCAATATCTTGTTTTATTATACATTTGACCTCTATTAAGCAGCCAACCTATATTAAGCTGCCAGTTTCCAGATTTCCAATATCTTGTTTTATTATACATTTGACCTCTATTAAGCAGCCAACCTATATTAAGCTGCCCGTTTCCAGATTTCCAATATCTTGTTTTATTATAGAGTTGTGGAACCTATGCTCGGCGTAAATCCTACATATAGAGTGGTGGAACCTATGCTCGGCGTAAATCCTACATATAGAGTGGTGGAACCTATGCTCGGCGTAAATCCTACATATAGAGTGGTGGAACCTATGCTTGGCGTAAATCCTACATATCATGTCCTATACAAAAAAGTTCAAATGCACTTGCCGTATATTCAGGGTTTCCTCTGGGTCAATTTTAGTTTGCGCCAGCAAATTCGCCAATCAGAAAAAGTTTGCGCCAATGGCTCCAATGTTGGAGCCAGCAGTCTATAGTGCCATATTCAATCAGACATCTTGTATGTGCTGATGTTAAACAAGTTGTCATCTTGTGTGCATGTACTACTGTTAATTACTTGTACTTCTGCTGTAGTTGTCTACATGCACTTATGAATAAATAAATACTGTGTAACTTATTACCTACCAATCATAAAAAATCAAGTTTGGGAAATTGGTAAGTGCACTAATCCATGCATTTTCTTGCACCCACTATGTTCTAAATTCGCGTTTTGATACAGTTTTACGTTTGTAGGGACTATTAGTCATATCACTAAACTGAAGGTGTTTCAGTACTTTCATGGTTGGAAATTGTCTGGGCCGAATCATATTCTGGGGTTTCAGGATTAGCAGAATTATTCTGCTTGGAAACTAAACCTATTTCAGTAGTTGGCATTTCCCGGCATATGACATACTTACTTATCTGTATCATCTGAACGCTTTTCGTTGTACATAATTGTAACAAGTAAAAGCGTCTCATCAATGAACAAGTACTCGGTGATCTTGTACATTTTATCCCTGCAGAAAGGTCCATATAATCTGCTGTCAAAATATTGTTGCGTCACAGAAAACGCATTCAATGATTCTCATTGCGTCTCTGGGCATTTCATTGCATCAAAACCGCAAGAAATGCAAAGTGAGAAAACACTGCATTATCACATTCTGGTATACAGAAATATCTGTGCTAATCAGTTGTAGGATTAAAGACCGCCATTTAATCCAATTATCCGTAATTAAAATGTCACCAACTTCTCAACACCCCATGTAATCAAGTGCCAAACAGCTGATTTCCAATAAGCTTGTCATCATCGCACGCGTGACCGCACACGCGACCTTCACTTTCATGGATTTTCGGCCGATTATGTTTCTTGAACAAAGTTATTTTGCCGATATTTATGGCATGTGCCAAGGATTTTCGCCAACTGAAGATTTTTGGAGCCAGATTAAATTTTTATGCGCATTTGACGACAAATGCGACCGACAGCGGGAACCCTGATATTATTATTTTCTTGGATCGTGAACACAACTTTCAAAAAATTGTTGTTGAACATTTTAGCTTCATTACGTGACCATGGACCTCAATACAGCTATCGCAACGGCACATGTTTCCATGGGGAACTAGATACTTTAGGGCACCTATGCAGGGTGGGCGTACATGGCATTTTTTATTTCTGCACGGGTAAATGTTGAATATATTATTTCGACTTAGTAACATCAATAACTAACAATATTACAACTCATAAGAAACTTTTTTTCTGGTTATTTGTACATTTTTTCCCAATTCGGATAGCTACCTGAAATGCTCATAAACCGCATCATTTCGGTAGAAAAATTCTCCCAACAAGTTGTCTGTTTATATTCGCCTCTGAACCAGTCAGGTGACAGTTGCATTAGGTTACCGGTACACATAACGGAATGCTATTGAACCATGCTTCACCTCTGTCAGTGAAAATAGGTTAAAACTATTTAAATATTTTAAATACGTATGTAAATGGAAAAAATACGCCGAGCAGAGGAATATGCCAAGCATAGGTTCCACCACTCTATATTTGACCTCTATTAAGTAGCCAATTTCCAGATTCCCACTATGTTTTATTATACATTTGACCTCTATTAAGCAGCCAACCTGTATTAAGTAGCCAGTTTCCAGATTCCCGCTATGATTTATTATACAAAATTTCAACATGCAGCAACTAAAACGTTTGCGTTGACAAATTTTCAACATGCAGCGACTAAAATGTTCACGTTGACAAAATTTCAACATGCAGTGACTAAAACTTTTGCGTTGACAAAATTTCAACATGCAGCAACTAGATACCACACGTAAAAGGCAGTGAGAAATAAATGTTTGTTGTTATTCCACTGATATCATTTGATTAGGAAGTTGAAGAAATGATAACGAGAGACACAAGGTTTTGACCCATTCAACCCCAAGTAACTGACATGGACTGGTGCATGATATTTAACCCATTCAACCCCAAGTAACTGGTAACATGGACTGGTGCATGATATTTTCAGACCAATAAATTAATAAGAAAATTACATTTGGACCAGTTCACTTATCAAAATGGGTAATTTTTGTCTAAAAATAGTAATATTACGGTACTGGCAAAACGTGCAGATCCTGATGAGACGGCTCGTCACGAGCCTGTTCATCTGGATCTACACTTTTTGTAAGCCTATTGAGAGGCCTGTGGTGTTGAAAGGGTTAAAACAAGAAAAAAATATGTTTATGTTATAATGAACATTGTCTCACAAATTTTGTGATTTAAGATTATTTATGTCGAATGTTTTGTTATGAAGAAACAAATAAATACCAAACAAAAAAATGTGTAGCCAACATTGGGTTCAAACCGGGGACCATTCGTTTACAGGGAAAACACTCTACCAGCTGAGCTAGCCGGGCCACTTACAGATCATACCCCCAAGGAAGGTATTACACTAATCAGATTGCTTAAACCAGTCCATAAACAGTGACATCGTGTAATTGACACCAACTGTAACTATGCCATCTACATCTAGCATGTGCATGTGATTTTAAAATATAATTGTTTTTATCTAAATTAATTTCAGGTCAGTCAGGTCAGATGTGGACAACGGTCATGAAGAAAACGGTATCGTTCTAAAGGAAATCCGCCCTAGATTGGATGCAGTCATCTCTCACGCCAACCCATCCTTCTCCATGGAGTCGGACATGGCACCTCCACCGTACGGCCCTGCAGATGGCAGGCACCAGCCTCGAAATGACGAAATTCCTGGAAGTAGTCCGAGGCTTGTGCAGCCGTCTCTGTCGCCGACAAACATCGGTGTGAATGGCGATACACAGAAGCTGGATACTTTACTGTCCGTTGAGCATACAAATGTAGAGGTGAGGAAGAGACATAAGAGCGATGGAGCCATGCCAAATTCACCGCCAAGTAAGACATTCCTCGACCCGAACAACAAAAAGAATTCCATGTACGAGAGCAAAAGCACAATCAGCGGGGTGAAATTTGACGATTCTTTTATAGGTAAGTTATACATATTATTTATTTTATAATTGGCGAAATCTTCATCAACTTATATTAATCACTCTCTCTTTGACGCGAATGAAAGCGTATATATGGTCGGGTCTTTTGTGATGGAGGAAATTGGAGTACCCGGAGAAAAATGCACCTATCGGATTTGTAGACTACCGTACCATCTCGCATACTTCTCAGTGTCAAAGGGTTGAACCCAGGTTGCATTGGTGGGAAGCAAGCGTGCTAATCGCATGCGTGCTAATCGGACAGTCGTAAGTTGTATTTACTGCACCCGCCTATCCACTTTGATTATGATAGTTATATAATCGTCTTGACTGAGAATTCTTGAATGCATGTAGGAATTGTAAATGAAAGGGCGAGATCATTACAATTATAGTTGTATCTGATGCATATCACGGTCCTCATGTCGGTCGCCAATGGCGACAAATATTGGCACTTAATTTTGTGATTTGGTCAAAATATTTGGTGCAATTTGGTTTTTTTTTTGGCGCATGTTTTGTCAAATCCATGGCTTCAACTATTTTTCTGTGATCTATATGGCTCTTACTTGGCTCCAAGTGTTACAAATTGGCTCTTTTTTCAATTGGGGACAGAAGTGGCGCAGACAAAAATTCAATCAAAGGGACCCTGCATCAGATGAATATTGAAACCTGGATGAATATATTTAATGATCATGGGAGTTTAAAATATGAATATTGGAATTATGAATTAGTCGAATATAATTTGCAGGGGTTATCAGTTTAGAGGTTTATTCAGCGATCGGTTTCCAGGGGGTACTTGCTATAGAAATGTGCAGAATTTGGAAAAGATTGGCTCTATTTATAGATGATTTATTTGCAATGAATGAAGAAGTGAAAATATCGAGACTAGGAAAGTCGTCCTGTTTAAAGGGAATTCCCATTTAGAGTGGTTCCAGTTTAAAGGGGATTCCCATTTAGAGTGGTTCCAGTTTAAAGGGGATTCCCATTTAGAGTGGTTCCAGTTTAAAGGGAATTCCCATTTAGAGTGGTTCCAGTTTAAAGGGGATTCCCATTTAGAGTGGTTCCAGTTTAAAGGGGATTCCCATTTAGAGTGGTTCCAGTTTAAAGGGAATTCCCATTTAGAGTGGTTCCAGTTTAAAGGGAATTCCCATTTAGAGTGGTTCCAGTTTAAAGGGAATTCCCATTTAGAGTGGTTCCAGTTTAAAGGGAATTCCCATTTAGAGTGGTTCCAGTTTAAAGGGAATTCCCATTTAGAGTGGTTCCAGTTTAAAGGGAATTCCCATTTAGAGTGGTTCCAGTTTAAAGGGAATTCCCATTTAGAGTGGTTCCAGTTTAAAGGGAATTCCCATTTAGAGTGGTTCCAGTTTAAAGGGAATTCCCATTTAGAGTGGTTCCAGTTTAAAGGGAATTCCCATTTAGAGTGGTTCCAGTTTAAAGGGAATTCCCATTTAGAGTGGTTCCAGTTTAAAGGGAATTCCCATTTAGAGTGGTTCCAGTTTTAAGGGGATCTCGCCAGATCGGACAGGTGGGTTTCCTCCGGGTACTCCGGTTTCCTCCCACACGAATGACCACATTTACTCTTTCATCCGTGCCAATGACAGTGATTAATATAAGTTGTTAAAATTTGCTTCGCAATGGCTGTAAAATAAATAAAGCTTAAAATTTGTTGTGTAATGGTTTCGGTAACTGAGAGCTTGGGTGTTTGAACCCAGTCAGAACTACGGTGGTGGTGTCCTTAGGCAAGTCACTTAACTCCTTATCACCTGGGGTGATGTCCTTAGGCAAGTCACTTAACTCCTCATCACCTGGGGTGATGTCCTTAGGCAAGACTATTAACTCCTCATCACCTAGGGTGATGTCCTTAGGCAAGTCACTTAGCTCCTCATCACCTGGGGGTGATGTCCTTAGGCAAGTCACTTAACTCCTCATCACCTGGGGTGATGTCCTTAAGCAAGTCACTTAACTCCTCATCACCTGGGGTGATGTCCTTAGGCAAGTCACTTAACTCCTCATCACCTGGGGTGATGTCCTTAGGCAAGACTATTAAATCCACATCTCCTGGGGTGATGTCTTTAAGCAAGTCACTTAACTCCTCATCACCTGGGGTGATGTCCTTAGGCAAGTCACTTAACTCCTCATCACCTGGGGTGATGTCCTTAGGCAAGACTATTAACTCCTCATCACCTGGGGTGATGTCCTTAGGCAAGTCACTTAGCTCCTCATCACCTGGGGGTGATGTCCTTAGGCAAGTCACTTAACTCCTCATCACCTGGGGTGATGTCCTTAGGCAAGTCACTTAACTCCTCATCACATGGGGTGATGTCCTTAGGCAAGACTCTTAACTCCTCATCACCTGGGGTGATGTCCTTAGGCAAGTCACTTAACTCCTCATCACCTGGGGTGATGTCCTTAGGCAAGACTATTAACTCCTCATCACCTGGGGTGATGTCCTTAGGCAAGTCACTTAGCTCCTCATCACCTGGGGGTGATGTCCTTAGGCAAGTCACTTAACTCCTCATCACCTGGGGTGATGTCCTTAGGCAAGTCACTTAACTCCTCATCACCTGGGGTGATGTCCTTAGGCAAGACTCTTAACTCCTCATCACCTGGGGTGATGTCCTTAGGCAAGTCACTTAACTCCACATCACCTGGAGTGCTGTCCTTAGGCAAGACTATTAAATCCACATCACCTGGGGTGGTGTCCTTAGGCAAGACTATTAAATCCACATCTCCTGGGGTGCTGTCCTTAGGCAAGACTATTAAATCCACATCACCTGGGGTGGTGTCCTTAGGCCAGACTATTAAATCCACATCACCTGGGGTGGTGTCCTTAGGCCAGACTATTAAATCCACATCTCCTGGGGTGCTGTCCTTAGGCCAGACTATTAAATCCACATCACCTGGGGTGCTGTCCTTAGGCCAGACTATTAAATCCACATCACCTGGGGTGGTGTCCTTAGGCCAGACTATTAAATCCACATCTCCTGGGGTGGTGTCCTTAGGCCAGACTATTAAATCCACATCACCTGGGGTGGTGTCCTTAGGCCAGACTATTAAATCCACATCTCCTGGGGTGGTGTCCTTAAGCAAGACTATTAAATCCACATCTCCTGGGGTGGTGTCCTTAAGCAAGACTATTAAATCCACATCTCCTGGGGTGATGTCCTTAGGCCAGACTATTAAATCCACATCACCTGGGGTGATGTCCTTAGGCCAGACTATAAATCCACATCACCTAGGGTGATGTCCTTAGGCCAGACTATTAAATCCACATCACCTGGGGTGGTGTCCTTAGGCAAGAATATTAAATCCACATCTCCTGGGTGGTGTCCTTAGGCAAGACTATTAAATCCACATCACCTGGGGTGGTGTCCTTAAGCAAGACTATTAAATCCACATCTCCTGGGGTGCTGTCCTTAGGCCAGACTATTAAATCCACATCACCTGGGGTGGTGTCCTTAGGCAAGACTATTAAATCCACTGGGGTGCTGTCCTTAGGCAAGACTATTAAATCCACTGGGGTGCTGTCCTTAGGCAAGACTATTAAATCCACATCTCCTGGGGTGGTGTCCTTAGGCAAGACTATTAAATCCACATCTCCTGGGGTGGTGTCCTTAAGCAAGACTATTAAATCCACATCACCTGGTGTGGTGTCCTTCGGCAAGACTATTAAATCCACATCACCTATTCTCTCTCCCTCATGGTGATGGATTCCATCAGGAATGAGGTCTCGAGAGCGATTAATCTTGTTTCGAAATTGAGCTAAAATAAATTTGTATCAACAGAATAAAGATGTGGTCTCTTAGTACATGTGGTCTCTCAAGCAGGTTTGACTGTACATGTTCCTATATTGTATATATATATCTTACATAGCGAGCATGTTTGTTTTTATATGTTTAGGGAAAGTTTCAATTATATTTACAGATGAGTCTGGCACAACTCTCATATACTCCAGGCACGAGGTAAGTAAATATTCAATGTAACTCTCATATACTCCAGGCATGAGGTAAGTAAATATTCAATGCAACTCTCATATACTCCAGGCACGAGGTAAGTAAATATTCAATGTAACTCTCATATACTCCAGGCACGAGGTAAGTAAATATTTGATATAACTCTCATATACTCCAGGCACGAGGTAAGTAAATATTCAATGCAACTCTCATATACTCCAGGCACGAGGTAAGTAAATATTCAATGTAACTCTCATATACTCCAGGTACGAGGTAAGTAAATATTCAATGTAACTCTCATATACTCCAGGCACGAGGTAAGTAAATATTCAATGCAACTCTCATATACTCCAGGCACGAGGTAAGTAAATATTCAATGTAACTCTCATATACTCCAGGCACGAGGTAAGTAAATATTCAATGCAACTCTCATATACTCCAGGCACGAGGTAAGTAAATATTCAATGTATCTCTCATATACTCCAGGTACGAGGTAAGTAAATATTCAATGCAACTCTCATATACTCCAGGTACGAGGTAAGTAAATATTCAATGTAACTCTCATATACTCCAGGTACGAGGTAAGTAAATATTCAATGCAACTCTCATATACTCCAGGCACGAGGTAAGTAAATATTCAATGTAACTCTCATATACTCCAGGTACGAGGTAAGTAAATATTCAATGTAACTCTCATATACTCCAGGTACGAGGTAAGTAAATATTCAATGTAACTCTCATATACTCCAGGCACGAGGTAAGTAAATATTCAATGTAACTCTCATATACTCCAGGCACGAGGTAAGTAAATATTCAATGTAACTCTCATATACTCCAGGCACGAGGTAAGTAAATAATCAATGTAACTCTCATATACTCCAGGCACGAGGTAAGTAAATATTCAATGTAACTCTCATATACTTCAGGCACGAGGTAAGTAAATATTTGATATAGCTCTCATATACTCCAGGCACGAGGTAAGTAAATATTCAATGCAACTCTCATATACTCCAGGCACGAGGTAAGTAAATATTTGATATAACTCTCATATATGTATGATTTTAACCATTAAGTATGATATCAAGAAGTTAACCTTTTCCCCTATAGAGATGTAGGTTTATTTCATACATTTGGCTGTAATTTACCAATCATACACAATGGATAAGCTGTGAACTTGCCTACTCCACCTTCATGGAGGTTACTAGGAATTATTAAGTGTTGTATACACTACGTTGTTCCGATCTTTATTATAGATTGTTTGATTAATGTGTCGATCTATGTTTAATAGGCATTGGCGTCAAGAGGAGCTACTAAGGGGGAAAGGGTTAAAACATACAACGTTGATTTATTCATGTTTCAGAAAGTGCCGTTGAAGGACTTCTCGATGGAGGTACGAGCTCATCTGGACATCAAGAAGTTCCTGAACAATACTGTACTGCTACTGGATCTGACGCAGATCAGCCTTGATGCTATCATCGACGAGATTCTGCATACACTGCTGGACTCGACAGAGAGCAAGGTGTCCTTCGACCAGGCACGATCGGCACTCTTTACCCATGATAATGGTAAGGAATCAACATCACTTTTGTACACTTCGTATTAACCCTTAGCCTGCCAAATAAATGGCATGTTATGTTGTTTACTATTCAGACAAGTGTTTTAAGCTCCACTATCGGAATAGCAAACAACATAGATCCAGATCAGCCCCGTCTTAACGTCACGTCTGATCAGGATTTATGTTGTTTACTATTCAGACAAGTGTTTTAAGCTCCACTATCGGAATAGCAAACAACATAGATCCAGATCAGCCGTGTCTTAACGCCGCGTCTGATCAGGATTTATGTTGTTTACTATTCAGACAAGTGTTTTAGCTCCACTATCTGAATAGCAAACAGCATAGATACAGATCAGCCGCGTCGTATCGCCACGTCTGATCAGGATTTACATTGTTTGCTATTCAGGCAAGTGTTTTAGCTCCTATCCGAATAGCAAACAGCATAGATCCTGATCAGACGGCACAAAAGGTACTTTAGTCGTGATTGGAAGGTTACGGATTAAATTGTTGTGTCTGTGACATGTAATGTTTCTATATTGGCCATGCACCAATCATTGTAGATCAGTCTGGGATCTGTAACATATATAACTTGTATGGGTCATGTAATGTAGAATCATTGTAGATCAGTCTGGGATCTGTAACAAAATCATACTTAGTGGTTAAATGTGAAATGGTATTATTTCTTTGCAAACCCGAGGTATAGGTATCACACCAGTTTTCATTGGAAGACGACAATGTGTCGTGTACTGCTATCTCCATTGTACTCTTGAAGTGTACTCTTCATTGGAAGACGACAATGTGTCGTGTACTGCTATCTCCATTGTACTCTTGAAGAGTACTCTTCATTGGAAGACAACAATGTGTCGTGTACTGCTATCTCCATTGTACTCTTTAAGAGTACTCTTCATTGGAAGACGACAATGTGTCGTGTACTGCTATCTCCATTGTACTCTTTAAGAGTACTCTTCATTGGAAGACGACAATGTGTCGTGTACTGCAATCTCCATTGTACTCTTGAAGAGTACTCTTCAGTGGACGACAACAATGTGTCGTGTACTGCTATCTCCATTGTACTCTTGAAGAGTACTCTTCATTGGAAGACAACAATGTGCCGTGTACTGCTATCTCCATTGTACTCTTTAAGAGTACTCTTCATTGGAAGATGACAATGTGTCGTGTACTGCTATCTCCATTGTACTCTTGGGGAGTACTCTTCATTGGAAGACAACAATGTGTCATGTACTGCTATCTCCATTGTACTCTTTAAGAGTACTCTTCATTGGAAGACGACAATGTGTTGTGTACTGCTATCTCCATTGTACTCATGGAGAGTACTCTTCCTTGGAAGACGACAATGTGTTGTGTACTGCTATCTCCATTGTACTCTTGGAGAGTACTCTTCATTGGAAGACGACAATGTGTTGTGTACTGCTATCTCCATTGTACTCTTTAAGAGTACTCTTCATTGGAAGACGACAATGTGTCGTGTACTGCTATCTCCATTGTACTCTTGAAGAGTACTCTTCATTGGAAGACGACAATGTGCCGTGTACTGCTATCTCCATTGTACTCTTTAAGAGTACTCTTCATTGGAAGACGACAATGTGTCGTGTACTGCTATCTCCATTGTACTCTTTAAGAGTACTCTTCATTGGAAGACGACAATGTGCCGTGTACTGCTATCTCCATTGTACTCTTTAAGAGTACTCTTCATTGGAAGACGACAATGTGTCGTGTACTGCTATCTCCATTGTACTCTTGAAGAGTACTCTTCATTGGAAGACGACAATGTGTCGTGTACTGCTATCTCCATTGTACTCTTTAAGAGTACTCTTCATTGGAAGACGACAATGTGTCGTGTACTGCTATCTCCATTGTACTCTTGGGGAGTACTCTTCATTGGAAGATGACAATGTGTCGTGTACTGCTATCTCCATTGTACTCTTGGGGAGTACTCTTCATTGGAAGACAACAATGTGTCATGTACTGCTATCTCCATTGTACTCTTTAAGAGTACTCTTCATTGGAAGACGACAATGTGTTGTGTACTGCTATCTCCATTGTACTCGTGGAGAGTACTCTTCCTTGGAAGATGACAATGTGCTGTGTACTGCTATCTCCATTGTACTCTTTAAGAGTACTCTTCATTGGAAGACGACAATGTGCCGTGTACTACTATCTCCATTGTACTCTTTAAGAGTACTCTTCATTGGAAGACGACAATGTGTTGTGTACTGCTATCTCCATTGTACTCTTTAAGAGTACTCTTCATTGGAAGACGACAATGTGTTGTGTACTGCTATCTCCATTGTACTCTTGGAGAGTACTCTTCCTTGGAAGACGACAATGTGTTGTGTACTGCTATCTCCATTGTACTCTTGGAGAGTACTCTTCATTGGAAGACGACAATGTGCCGTGTACTGCTATCTCCATTGTACTCTTTAAGAGTACTCTTCATTGGAAGACGACAATGTGTCGTGTACTGCTATCTCCATTGTACTCTTGAAGAGTACTCTTCATTGGAAGACAACAATGTGTCGTGTACTGCTATCTCCATTGTACTCTTGGGGAGTACTCTTCATTGGAAGACGACAATGTGTCGTGTACTGCTATCTCCATTGTACTCTTGAAGAGTACTCTTCATTGGAAGACAACAATGTGTCGTGTACTGCTATCTCCATTGTACTCTTGGGGAGTACTCTTCATTGGAAGATGACAATGTGTCGTGTACTGCTATCTCCATTGTACACTTGAAGAGTACTCTTCATTGGAAGACAACAATGTGTCGTGTACTGCTATCTCCATTGTACTCTTGGGGAGTACTCTTCATTGGAAGATGACAATGTGTCGTGTACTGCTATCTCCATTGTACACTTGAAGAGTACTCTTCATTGGAAGACAACAATGTGTCGTGTACTGCTATCTCCATTGTACTCTTGGGGAGTACTCTTCATTGGAAGATGACAATGTGTCGTGTACTGCTATCTCCATTGTACACTTGAAGAGTACTCTTCATTGGAAGACGACAATATGTCGTGTACTGCTATCTCCATTGTACTCTTGGGGAGTACTCTTCATTGGAAGACGACAATGTGCCGTGTACTACTATCTCCATTGTACTCTTTAACTTTTAAGAGTACTCTTTATTGGAAGACGACAATGTGTCGTGTACTGCTATCTCCATTGTACTCTTTAAGAGTACTCTTCATTGGAAGACGACAATGTGTCGTGTACTGCTATCTCCATTGTACTCTTGGAGAGTACTCTTCATTGGAAGACGACAATGTGTCGTGTACTGCTATCTCCATTGTACTCTTGAAGAGTACTCTTCATTGGAAGACGACAATGTGCCGTGTACTGCTATCTCCATTGTACTCTTTAAGAGTACTCTTCATTGGAAGACGACAATGTGTCGTGTACTGCTATCTCCATTGTACTATTGAAGAGTACTCTTCATTGGAAGACGACAATGTGTCGTGTACTGCTATCTCCATTGTACTCCTGGGGAGTACTCTTCATTGGAAGACGACAATGTGTCGTGTACTGCTATCTCCATTGTACTCTTGAAGAGTACTCTTCATTGGAAGACGACAATGTGTCGTGTACTGCTATCTCCATTGTACTCTTGGGGAGTACTCTTCATTGGAAGACGACAATGTGCCGTGTACTACTAACTCCATTGTACTCTTTAAGAGTACTCTTCATTGGAAGACGACAATGTGTCGTGTACTGCTATCTCCATTGTACTCTTTAACTTTTAAGAGTACTCTTCATTGGAAGACGACAATGTGTTGTGTACTGCTATCTCCATTGTACTCTTTAACTTTTAAGAGTACTCTTCCTTGGAAGACAACAATGTGCCGTGTACTGCTATCTCCATTGTACTCTTTAAGGGTACTCTTCATTGGAAGACGACAATTTGTCGTGTACTGCTATCTCCATTGTACTCTTTAAGAGTACTCTTCATTGGAAGACGACAATGTGTCGTGTACTGCTATCTCCATTGTACTCTTGAAGAGTACTCTTCATTGCAAGACGACAATGTGTCATGTACTGCTATCTCCATTGTACTCTTGAAGAGTACTCTTCTTCATTGGAAGACAACAATGTGTCGTGTTCTGCTATCTCCATTGTACTCTTTAAGAGTACTCTTCATTGGAAGACGACAATGTGCCGTGTACTGCTATCTCCATTGTACTCTTTAAGAGTACTCTTCATTGGAAGACGACAATGTGTCGTGTACTGCAATCTCCATTGTACTCTTGAAGAGTACTCTTCATTGGAAGACAACAATGTGTCGTGTTCTGCTATCTCCATTGTACTCTTTAAGAGTACTCTTCATTGGAAGACAACAATGTGTCGTGTACTGCTATCTCCATTGTACTCTTTAAGAGTACTCTTCATTGGAAGACGACAATGTGTCGTGTACTGCAATCTCCATTGTACTCTTGAAGAGTACTCTTCATTGGAAGACAACAATGTGTCATGTACTGCTATCTCCATTGTACTCTTTAAGAGTACTCTTCATTGGAAGACAACAATGTGTCGTGTACTGCTATCTCCATTGTACTCTTTAAGAGTACTCTTCATTGGAAGACGACAATGTGTCGTGTACTGCAATCTCCATTGTACTCTTGAAGAGTACTCTTCATTGGAAGACGACAATGTGTCGTGTACTGCTATCTCCATTGTACTCTTAAGAGTACTCTTCATTGGAAGACGACAATGTGTCGTGTACTGCTATCTCCATTGTACTCTTGAAGAGTACTCTTCATTGGAAGACAACAATGTGTCGTGTACTGCTATCTCCATTGTACTCTTGGGGAGTACTCTTCATTGGAAGACGACAATGTGCCGTGTACTGCTATCTCCATTGTACTCTTTAAGAGTACTCTTCAGATGGTCTTTATTCATTCTTCGAATCCCACTGGGTGTGTCGAAATCTTTCACGTGACTTCCTCACTATCCAGGAAGATTGGTGGTTCTACCTGTGTGGCCGCCGTGCATGAACTAGTGATCACGGGGCATCCATGGGCGTCCGCCACAAGTATGTTGGTGTCACCCTGTGTGCCCGTCGTGCATGAACTACTGATCAAGGGGCATTCATGGTCGTCTGCCACAAGTATCTTGGTGTCACTTTAAACCCAAAGACAAAATGAAAGAAAGTATCTTGGCAATATAACCCATGAAGGGATTGGTTTAAACATATTTATTCGATATTAATGTACATTACATATACATTGTATCCAAAACGAAAATGGATTAAATCGGAAGCTTAAAGCTTATTGAAATTTTCTCCATCAAAGGGATTGAGTTCATACTTACCACATGTGTTTATATCAATGAGACGAAATGTTGCTGTACAAACTCGCAGGTCCTTCCCTACCTTCAATGTTGATGTCTCACTTAGCTCTTTCCTTCATAGAGATTTAGGTTAATATACTATTATATCGCCATACAAATGACAGCCATTTAGCTATCATGCAGTGGATAAGTTGTCACCATATCTATCTCACCTCCATAGATATTACTGGGACTTCATAGAGATTTAGGTTAATATACTATTATATCGCCATACAAATGACAGCCATTTAGCTATCACGCAGTGGATAAGTAGCCTAGTCGACATATCTATCCCACCTGCATAGATATTACTGGGACTACATGGAATTCTGACCTATATTATGAACATTGGTTTATCTATTATATTGTCAATGTATGTCGTATTGGTAATGGCGTCAAGAGGTGCTTCCATGCGTGAATGGGTTAAGAGGTCAATTATGACTTCAAGTTAATTTTTAACCCCATCGCCAAATGAGGGTTATTATTTGGTTCAGACAACATTTACTGCAAGACATAAATCACATATAGCATACAACGACATACATAATACATCACATATAACATACAACGACATACATAATACATCACATATAGCATACAACGACATACATAATACATCCCATATAACATACAACGACATACATAATACATCACATATAACATACAACGACATACATCACATATACCATACAACGACATACATCACATATACCATACAACGACATACATCACATATAACATACAACGACATACATCACATATAACATACAACGATATACATCACATATAACATACAACGACATACATAATACATCACATATAACATACAACGACATACATCACATATAACATACAACGACATACATAATACATCACATATAACATACAACTACATACATAATACATATAACATACAACGACATACATAATACATAATACATATAACATACAACGACATACATAATACATAATACATATAACATACAACGACATACATAATACATAATACATATAACATACAACGACATACATAATACATCACATATAACATACAACGACATACATAATACATCACATATAACATACAACGACATACATAATACATCACATATAACATACAACGACATACATAATACATCCATATAACATACAACGACATACATAATACATCACATATACCATACAACGACATACATAATACATCACATATAACATACAACGACATACATAATACATCACATATAACATACAACGACATACATAATACATCACATATAACATACAACGACATACATAATACATCACATATAACATACAACGACATACATAATACATCACATATAACATACAACGACATACATAATACATCACATATAACATACAACGACATACATAATACATATATAACATACAACGACATACATAATACACATATAACATACAACGACATACATAATACATCACATATAACATACAACGACATACATAATACATCACATATAACATACAACGACATAATACATCACATATAACATACAACGACATACATAATACATCACATATAACATACAACGACATACATAATACATCACATATAACATACAACGACATACATCACATATAACATACAACGACATACATAATACATCACATATAACATACAACGACATACATAATACATCACATATAACATACAACGACATACATAATACATCACATATAACATACAACGACATACATAATACATCACATATAACATACAACGACATACATAATACATCACATATAACATACAACGATATACATAATACATCACATATAACATACAACGACATACATCACATATAACATACAACGATATACATAATACATCACATATAACATACAACGATATACATAATACATCACATATAACATACAACGACATACATCACATATAACATACAACGACATACATAATACATCACATATAACATACAACGATATACATACATAATACATCACATATAACATACAACGACATACATAATACATCACATATAACATACAACGACATACATAATACATCACATATAACATACAACGACATACATAATACATCACATATAACATACAACGACATACATAATACATCACATATAACATACAACGACATACATAATACATCACATATAACATACAACGACATACATAATACATCACATATAACATACAACGACATACATAATACATCACATATAACATACAACGACATACAAACATCACATATAACATACAACGACATACATAATACATCACATATAACATACAACGACATACATAATACATCACATATAACATACAACGACTCATCACATATAACATACAACGACATACATAATACATCACATATAACATACAACGACATACATAATACATCACATATAACATACACGACATACATAATACATCACATATAACATACAACGACATACATAATACTATAACATACAACGACATACATAATACATCACATATAACATACAACGACATACATAATACATCACATATAACATACAACGACATACATAATCATCACATATAACATACACGACACGACATAATACATCACATATAACATACAACGACATACATAATAATCACATATAACATACAACGACATACATAATACATCACATATAACATACAACGACATACATAATACATCACATATAACATACAACGACATACATAATACATCACATATAACATACAACGACATACATAATACATCACATATAACATACAACGACATACATAATACATCACATATAACATACAACGACATACATAATACATATACATACAACGACATACATACATATAACATACAACGACATACATAATACATATAACATACAACGACATACATAATACATATAACATACAAGACATACATAATACATCACATATAACATACAACGACATACATAATACATCACATATAACATACAACGACATACATAATACATCACATATAACATACAATGACATACATAATACATAATACATATAACATACAACGACATACATAATACATAATACATATAACATACAACGACATACATAATACATAATACATATAACATACAACGACATACATAATACATAATACATAATCACATATAACATACAACGACATACATAATACATCACATATAACATACAACGACATACATCACATATAACATACAACGACATACATAATACATCACATATAACATACAACGACATACATAATACATACATATAACATACAATGACATACATAATACATATAACATACAACGACATACATACACATATAACATACAACGACATACATCACATATAACATACAACGACATACATAATACATCACATATAACATACAACGACATACATAATACATCACATATAACATACAACGACATACATAATACATAACATATAACATACAACGACATACATAATACATATAACATACATAATACATAATCACATATAACATACAACGACATACATAATACATCACATATAACATACAACGACATACATAATACATCACATATAACATACAACGACATATAATACATATAACATACACGACATACATATACATAATGCATATAACATACAATGACATACATAATATATCACATATAACATACAACGACATACATAATACATTCACATATAACATACAACGACATACATAATACATAATCATATAACATACAACGACATACATAATATATAATCATATAACATACAACGACATACATAATACATCACATATAACATACAACGACATACATAATACATAATGCATATAACATACAACGACATACATAATGCATATAACATACAACGACATACATAATACAT